>CM073596.1:69145054-69582554 GCA_037074705.1 Zhengitettix transpicula
AAAAAGTGCTCTACGCAACCATGATATGTGCAATATTGGTTACCAGACTGGGGTCTCTGCAACACAGCGACGTCCCTCGCAGCTGGTCATCGATGTCTCTCTCAACTTCTCAAGCAACCGCTCGCTGTGCTTCTCCACTCAAGAGTTCTCCTCTAGTCAGCATCAGAAACAGAATGCTTGACCAGGCCTCCACTTCTCCCGACCTGTGGGACCAACTGTTTTTCTATTGGTCCATTTAATTTATTATGGACCAATCACAGGTCATAGACGATCCGACGTGCATTCCAACAGCGAGACTCTCTGCACCTGTTGTTTGTTGATGGGAAAACCCCGGAGGTACAGTTACTATCCCCAGCCTGACTGGCACCAAACGGTACTTTTTGTCGACGTTCGATAAACATGGTTGCTCACGCGTTTAAATAAACTGACTAAAATATCGGTAAAATCAATTAAAAGACGCCTATCCTAAATAACGCGCTATAGTAGGGCGAATTAGTTGTATAATAAATAACGAATCCTTTGTTTATTACACCGATTAAAATTAATATATTTTTAATCATTACAATATATATATGTATATACCTTCATTGTTGTTTACAAAATGAAAGAGAATCCCGTGTGTGTTTGTATCCCAACATTGGCAGCAGTTCCAGAGATCCGTGGTCCTTCACTCCAGCCCACGCAATTTGACGTTTCCTTTTAACTCCGCAATATCGGTTTCCGATAACCTCTGAATAAGCTGACCCTGGGAAATTATTTCCCTTGAACGAGAGCCACGCCGTCGGTGCTTCGTAATGAAAAAGACTGCGAGCCAGCTTTAGCCTAATTAGTGACTGGTTCAGGGTGAGATCAGTGACGAGTGAGGGCGGTGGCGGGGGTGGGGACTGAACTAGTCTGTGAAAAATAAATAAACCGTCCACTTAGTCGTCTGAATACAGATAAATGAACCGTGTACATGGATTTAATTATGCCGTAGAGGGGAGTAAAAATAATATTATTTAGTTTGGGGGACTAATTTTGGATGATAGAAAGGTACAATTAATACGTGCGACACAAGGAGTTGTGATTCATTACGTCCTCAGCGATTGGGTTTTTTAATGAGGATGTGTGTGCAAATAACAGAATAAAAGGATCACAGCTACGCTTCCAATGCTCATTAATTCTACTGTCGCTTTTATTACTATAATCATTATATACAATGATTATATATATATATATATATATATATTGTAATAAACAAATAGATAGGCGATTAATTAAAAGAATGATGAAGCAAAATTTAACATTCAAAAATATCTATTATCAATTTGTTTCTTCCAATGTTTACAATTTATTTTAATAAAATGAAAATCTCTTAATCTCTCAGGGCCTTCACTGGGTTTGATGATTTACAAAGATGATGATCTTATTAACAATACAGTTTAAAATTTACTGTGCTGATAAATGAAATCTGACTTTACCCTTCTAGTTGGCGTTTACAGATCTTATTAAAGTTTTGGTTACTTACGCATTGTTCGGCTGGTACCAGAATTATTTTTGGCGCTTCAAAAGTGCACTATATTGCAAAATTACCAGGCTCCCAGGATGGTCTATGTCCAACTAACTGCTTGCTTACTGGAATTTTATGAGTTGCAGATTTTAGCCTTTTACCGCATTATTTATCGGTTTCTATTGAAAACTTCTAATTAGCTCCGTGAAGATTTTCTTTTAAATGTCTATCCTTTCCTGGCTGATCGTAGACGTCGACTCTCGCTCCTCGCTGTAGACTCAAGACTCCCCTTTGGTAGTAGACTGAAGACTCAACATACGAGGGTGAATCAAATATACACAAGACTTATTTTTTTTAAATATTTATTTTGATTTTAAACGCACAAACAATCATAGTTTATTTTTCTACAGCCGTAAGTAACAAGAGAAACAATAAATTTTGTAAACGGAATTAAAAGATAAAAGTCAGATATCGTTCCTTTATTATTGATAAATAAATTGATTAAAGTAGAATCCATCTTTTAGTATTAATGTTGTCGTCTATCTTTAGACGAGTAAATATTTCTTTTTAAATCTAAATTTTGTGTTCTTTAATTATTTTTGTATGATTCACCGTTATCAAACCCAGTTGAGACCCTGAGAGAATGAGATCTTTTTTTATTTTAATTTGTATAATTGTTCAAGAAACAAAATAAATTTGTTTGTTGTTTAAAAATTTAATCTTTATTTAATATTACAAAATGGCTACCACAACGTGGGGCAAATTAAAGACAATTAATTACTTATTTATTAATTATTACAATATATATAAGAAAATACATTATATTTGGCAGTTAAAAATAATACAGATAATTATAAATTAAATACAATTTACCTCGGGTGAGTGTAACTGGTGAGGCAATATGGCGGACTAACCCCCCCCCCCCTCGCAGGATGTACGAGACAAATACGAAGGATATTGGGGGTAGGATGCAACAAGCGCTCATAAAGAAGGCTTAAGAGATCTTCGCAGTGAAATAATAAAATTGCAACGCGTTCGGTTTATGAAAATAATTGTGTTATTAAAGTCGGTGGCACGTCAACGTTTCACTTGCCTGACTCCTCCTGCACGTGTGTTACCAACACCAGGAAACTGCCCCCCCCCCCTCCCTCGAAATGAAATTATATATTTGTTTACATGTTTAGTGTCTATAAACTAACTTCCCCCTCACACTTGCTAAATGAGCGCATTTACCAGGAAATACAAGTAACAGATTGTATGTGGAGGTGTTGTCGTTCAGGTGATGGCGACGGACGACAGCATGAGCGACGACGTGTTCGAGTCCCCTGGAGACGACCTCCTGGCGCCCAGGGCCCAGCCTCCGCAGCCCACGCCGTCGCCCACGGGCTACAGGGACTACAAGCCTCCGGCAGAGGCGCTGCGCATGTACTCGCAGCAGAACAGGGACGCCGAAGAACTCGCAGAACAAATGGTGCACAAGGTAAGGCGTGTTTCTTCCTGGTCTACGCATTTAATGTTGTCCCCATCCCTAGGGGCTGCAATACATCCCCACATATTAAACTCATCGACATGTATAACCGTGGATTTGACATCAATCTCTGTTAATTCGAGTTATTTTTATGTAACTCCCTTCCACTACCTTCCACTTATTGGTGCTTTAAGGGGTTGAAAATACACACTATAGACAGGAACTCCGAAAAGTAATTAATAGACGATAATATCTGCTGATTTAGCATGGTTCTAAATTTCCACCCCCGTTCACCCCTTGAAAGTTGCCTAACGCTTCGAAAGGCCGACAGAATGTTTATGAACGCATAGGGGACACACAGACAGACATTCAGAGAGAGAGATTATTATTTGTGGGGGTCACAGACCCTTCCGCAAAGATTCGTAGTTAACAGAAGAGAAGTTTTACTTGAGCGTTGTGTTAACTTTTGCAGACGATCCTGTTGGGCGACAGCGGCGTGGGGAAGACGTCCTTGCTGGTTCAGTTCGACACCGGAAGGTTCCAGACCGGGAACTTCTCGGCCACAGTGGGCATCGGGTTCACGGTGAGTACCACACGCACGCAGCCAAGGCCTCTAGTCGTTGCCATGGAAACGAGGTAAGACTCGCTCAGCGGCCAACCAGGACGAGCTAAGGGAAAAGGTACGTTTCACGAAGAGCCCTCGTAATTTATAAGAGTATCTTTATTCATAGTTTTCTATACTGATAACAAATATCGTAGATACAACAACTTTCTTAGGAGTACGAGGCTACACGTGGTGGCAACTCCCCTTTAATAGCATAGGAAGGGATTTGAAAGGGGGGATGCGGAAGGGTAGAGGAAAGTAGCCAAGGGGTTCACTAGGACCCCAGGGCTGTAGTTTAAGGATCCTACCCACGGTATTCGCCTAAAAGTGATGCAGGGAAAACCCTAGAACATGAGGTAGGTCTCCCATGCCCTTCCCTGGATGGCGGGAGAGGGAGGTTTGCTGAGGGGACGCAGCATTCCCCTTCTCCGCCGTGCCTCGACCAGTTTAGGGAGGCTGCTGGCCCAGCTCGAACCGTCAGAGGTGTCTTATGTCAATACCGGAGAGAGGAGGAGGCATCCCCAAATGTTCTCTTTTCCGTCTCTCTAGAACAGTTCCGCCCGCGAGAGAACAGCTCTCATAGTTTGCCCTTTGTTCGTTGTTTTTTTTATTAATATCGGTCAGAGACTATGTATAGTATATCTTTGATTTCTTCCCCGGATGGCGGGAGAGGGAGCTTGCTGTGGGGACGCAGCATTCCCTTCTCCGTGCTTAGACCAGTTTAGGAGGCAGCTCGCCCCGCTCCAACATACACCTCTGCAAACAGGCCGAGGTGCCTTACGTTAAAAAACGGAGAGAGGAGGAGGCATCCCCAAAGGTACCCTTCTCCGTCTCTTCCATAACAGTTCTGCCTGCGAGAGAACAGCTCTCAAAGGCTTAGTTTGCCATTTGTTCAGTTTTATATTGTCTGTAGTAATATAGGTCAGTCAGAGACTGCATGTATAGTATATCTTTGACAGGCACGTGCTAAATAGAAGTTGGCGACTTTTACTGGAAATTGAAGAGCGCGACAGTATTTAATAAGTTCACTAAACCCTCATGGGGGCTGTTAATCAAGAAGCTGCGATATTTACGTCATCACTTTGTCTAAATATCGATACTCTTAAATTAACTTTATCGGAATGGAGGCGGCAGCCATGTTGTTTTTTATACCTTGCGTTCAGGGCCATCTACTTGTAAATGTAACATCACCGTATTTGACGATGCTAATTTAAACATTGCGCCCCCCCCCTCCCCCTCCCCCCGCCCCGAAATTGTAGAGCGAATTCGTAGAGTGAGAAGATGACTTCTCTGATTTGTTAATTTTTATTTTAACGACTTTGGAAGGTAATTTACTTTCGTTGACGCCAGTTAAAGCGAGTTAACTGTCTGCGAGGGATGAGAATAGTTCCGTCTGCTGCTGCGTGACAGAGAACATTTTTCCTCGAATCTTTAATCAATATTTTCTCTGAAACAGCAAAGCCGTCACAGGAAATAAAGCAGAGGGAAAAAACAAAAGCTGTATACGATTTCAAAGAAAATACTTCCGAGAACTTTGGAAGTTTATTTTCTTTGTGTCTAAACATAGACAGTCGCTGGAAACAGACCTGGATACTCACATTCCAGAGAGAGAAGTGATTAGTTTCACGTTTGAACACAATTTCCCGTTGCTAATGTGAGAAAATGGCGCCCGTGACGGCGGCTTTTAGAGGTGCTGAAACTGTAAGTAATGACGTTACGCAAAAAACAGCCACAATAGTTTATTTTGCATTACGGTCTCTGGATGTGCAGTTCCCTCTGGTGGCTGAATATTTCTACTGTAATCATGGTCATGTTTTTACTACTCGTCGGCGTTACAGTCCACGGCGGAGAAGGGGAATGCTGCGTCCCCGCAGCAACCTCACTCTCCCGCCATGCAGGGAAAGAGCCCGACCTACCTGATGCAGGTTTTTATAGGGTGTTCCCTGCATTACTTTTAGGCGAATTCCGGGTAGGATCCTTAAAGAACAGCCCGGGGGCCTCCCTAGTTAACCCTTGGATACCTTCCTGTGCTCTTCCGCATCCCCCCTTTCAAATCCCTTCCTATGCTATTAAAGGGGAGTGGCCACCATGTGGATTACCAATTAGAGACAGTATTTATTTACACCTTCTTCTTCTTCTTCTGTTCCCATTGGGAGGTTTTTCTAGGCTTGTCCTGCATGACTTTAAGGCGAATGCCGGGTAGGATCCTTAGACTACAGCCCGGAGGCCTTAGTTAACACTTCCCCTACCCTTCCGCATCCCCCCTTTCAAATCCCTTCCTATGCTATTAAAGGGGAGTTTCTACAAGCAGCAGGAGATGGAACTATTCTCATCCCTCGCAGGCAATTAACTCGGTTTAACTGGCGTCAACGAAGATAAATTTCCTTCCAACGTCGTTAAAAAAAAGAACCAAATTTAAAAACCAGAGATGCCCAATGCTGTGTTGTTGGAGTAACAAGTTGGACAGTTGTTGGGAAATAAGACTGACGATGTTAAACCTGAATGTACGTGAGTGTTTGAGGAGCTGAGGCTTGTGATTAATGCAGCGAGTGTTCGGGTTGCCGTGGCGACCGCGCGGGCTCTCCGCCAGGTGCGCTGCCGTCGGGGCGGGCTCCGCAGATGATCAGAGAGACTCCAGCCTCCGAGGGAGAGAGACACGCGCGCACCACCACCAGGTCAGTGGAGAACGTCGTCAAGCTAAACACCTCAGGTCGCTTGTCCGCAGGGGGAGCTTCCACCCCCCCCCCCCCCAGGCAACCGTCGGGTTGTCAAGAGACGCGCCGTTTCGAGCGGTTGATCGATTCTAATCTGATCGAACAACTCGGTACGTGAGATTTTTTCCCGCTGCACTCAATTCAGTTTTTGTTTTGTTCTTCCTTTTCCGCCGAGCAGCGCCTCGTTTCTTAATGATGATGAGGTTTCTGCAATTCTGTCGACGCTCACGACCGAAACGTTAATTTTTCTTTCCTTTTCTCGGTTCAATTAACGCTTGAGTACAAGAAGGCGAAACCTTTGGGTTACTGTTACACTTCCTTCTAAATTTACACCGTACAGTAATAAAGATCTAGTGTTCACTGTGCGTTTCCCCGTATAATTCAAGCTGCTGCTGGTGGAAACTACACAAGAACGTCAAGTATATTAAAGGAAATGACGGGGAGAAAATAAAAGGTGGTTCCATAAATTAATCTGATTGAAAATTTAAATAATAAGAAAGACAGGCGAATACAGACGGAACAGAAGCGATGACGTAGGTAATGACGCAACGTCCTGAGAGCATTGCTGAATACCATAAATAATAACAGCCAGATACAGACAAGAAGAAGTGATGACGTAAACAGCACCACACAACAACGACGTTTCTCTGGAAGCCTTGTCCCTTTAAGAGCCTAGAGCGACACAACTGCACAAAACTAAAAAGCCAAAGTCTTCAGAGTTTTGGTCAACTGACGAGTGTAGTTGTGTCGCTCTAGGCTGCTGTTCTCAGCACACCTGTTGAAAAGAACAAGGCTTCCAGAGAAACGTCGTTGTGTGTGTGGTGTTTACGTCATCACTACTTCTTCTTGTCTGTATCTGGCCGTCCATATTGTTATTAATTATTTTCAGTGAGACGTTTTCATTTCCCCTTCAATTTCTTTCAACGTTTATGTTGTGTCTTTTCTCAATTATGTTTTGCTCACTTTCGGCTTTAATATTTATCCCAGTTTTATATATCAACATTTATTTATTTATCAAATTACTAATTTCTTTAAAAAATTTAAAATGTTTCTGAAGATTTTATATATATATATATACATATGTGTGTGTGTGTGTGTGTGTGTGTGTGAAATTAGTTATTGAGTTTTAAATTATTTTATTAACCACCTGCGTGAGGTGCATTACGTAAATACCAAAATTAAAAAAAATAGTCATATTAAATTTATAATCCTTGATAAGCATTAAAAAATTTTTTGCAGTTGTGTCGCTCTAGGCTGCTGTTCTCAGCACACCTCATGAAAGGGACAAGGATGCCAGGAACGTTGTTGCTGTCGTATTTACGTCATCACTTCCCCTTCTGTCTGTATTCGGATAAATTCTTTATCTAATTTCTACGAAGAGGCGGATTCCTCCTCGTCGTCGGTTTTTTTTTTTTAGGGTAACAGGAGGCTACACGAGGGTAATCCACATGGTGGCAACTCCCCTTTAATAGCATAGGAAAGGGATTTGAAAGGGGGGATGCGGAAGGGTGGAGGAAGGTAGCCAAGGGTTAACTAGGGGGGGCCCCCAGCCTATATTTTAAGGATCCTACCCAGCATCCGCCTAAAGAAATGCAGGACAAACCCTAGAAAAACCTGCATCGGGTAGGTCGGGCATTGGCTACTTGTCCCACTCCCTTCCCTCAATAGCGGGAGAGGGGGGTTTGCTGTGGGGCCGCAGCATTCCCTTCTCCGTGCCTCGACCAGTTTAGGAGGCAGCTGGCCGACTGTTCCAATGGGAACAGCGAACAACTCTTACCGTATGCCCAAGGTCTGTGACCCCTGAACATACAACCTCTCAAAACAGGCCTCGGCTTGTGGGAACCTTAGTTCAAAAACGGAGATTAAAAGGCATCCCCAAAGGTAGCTCCTTCGTGTCTCTCCTCAATTCCCGTTTGCCGACTACTTTTTTTTTTTAGGGCAACAGGCTACACGAGGGTAATCCACATTGGGCAACTCCCCTTTAATAGCATAGGAAGGGATTAGAAAGGGGGGATGCGGAAGGGTAGAGGAAGGTAGCCAAGTGTTTAGCCATATTTTGTGTTTGTGATGTGTCATTGCAAATGAGAGAGAGAGAGAGAGAGAGAGAGAGAGAGAGAGAGAGAGAGAGAGAGAGAGAGAGAGAGAGAGAGAGAGAGACAGAGAGAGAGAGAGAGAGAGAGAGAGAGAGAGAGAGAGAGAGAGAGAGAGATCGACTGGAATAAGTCATCCACAAAGGAAGGAAGTTTCGTTACGCTGAAATCCGCACGTCTCCAAATATTGGTTAAGATGGCGGAGACTCCGATATGAGAGCGACGAGCAGAGAACAAGCAACGTTGTTACCCTGGAGACGGGCTTCAAGCCGCCCTTAAGGGTGGTGCCTTCAGGAACCGGGGGAAAGACGGACGGAAAACACTTTTAACGATCAATTGTGAGGTCGGGTTTGACGTCGATTTTCGTTTAAATTTGTTTTCCCCTAAGATTAATAAACACTTCGTGTAGACGCTGCAAAGTAAATTAATTTATAAACAATAAAACCCTTTAAATCACAGTCGCACTTATATAGTTAATTAACGTCAGACGCTTTCTGTATTAATCTCATGACAGTGCTGCTACACGAGGCCGCAGTCCACGTACAGTATTATCTCTGATCTAAGGTTATGATCTTCAGTTATAATATTAATAGTCAAAATAGAACCGTCGGTTTATTAGTTTCTGTGCCGGGGGGGGGGGGGGGGAATTGTTATGCTTATAATAACCGCTGGTGACGTGGCAGGCTCCTAATTGGTCGGAGGCAGTGACGTACCACGATTGGTCACTTTCTCCCCCGTAGCCCCGCCCACAGGCGGACTACAAAATGTCCACCTACCCCTCGTATAATAAAACCAACTAATTAAATTTAAAAAGTACTTATATAAAAATTATTTTAAAAATGATTTTTTTTACGTTTTAGAAAGTGAAATAATCAGAAAAAAAAATATCCAGCCTTTATGTCGGGAAAAAATGTATTAATTAAAAATTAAACCTAAAAAATCGTTATAATACAACGTTTCGTCCGTAAATTTGGGACTGATTGAAAATTAATAATGTCTGAATAACAATCTGCAGTCTGCAAACATGTCATCAACATTCTAGTCGTGGAGCCCAGCCCCAGGGTGACTCATGTCAGAGATGCTTCACGTTAAATCAAACATCACAGCTGTTAAATGTTTTGAGAGGTGAATGTTCCGGGGTCGCAGACCTTGGGCATACGGCAAGAGTTGTCCGCTATTCCTATTGGAATAGTCGGCCAGCTGCCTCCTAAACAGGCCATGGCATGGCGAGGGGTAAGCTGCGTCCCCACAGCAAACTCCTCTCCCGTCATCGGAAGGGCGTGGGACAAGTACCCAAAAGCCCGACCTACCCGATGCAGGTTTTTATAGGGTTTGTCCTGCATTACTTTTAGGCGATGCCGGGTAGGATCCTTAAAGCATACCCCGGGGGCCCCATAGTTAACCCTTGGCTACCTTCCTACACCCTACCGCAACCCCCTTTCAAATCCCTTTCCTATGCTATAAGAGGGGAGTTGCCACTATGTGGATTACCCTGTACATAGCCTGGCTACACCCAAAAAAAAAAAAAAATCAAACATCACAGCTGTTAAATGTACAAACACTGTGGGACTCAACAATTGCTACGATCCCTTATTGTTTCGCTGAACCTTCGGCTCGCCCCATTGTCGTTGCGTTTACGTCGCTTTTGAGTTTTCGCAAGTGCAGTTGTGTCTCTCTAGGCTCTTCTCAGCACACCTGAGGAAAGGGAACAAGGATCCCAGAAACGTCGTTGTGTGGTATTTATATCGTCACTCCTTTTTATCTTTCTTATTCATTAAATATAAAATTATGAAGAAGCAAATAACAGGCTACGTGTCACTAGTGTTAAAGATAAAACGTCTGTGTAAAAAAGAAAAATAATTAATTTAAAATAAAGGGATATAAGAATGTCGAACCCGGGACCTCCCGCTTACCGGACGGACGTTCTACCATCTGAGGTAAAGTCACAGATCCGGCGCGAAATTACAAGTAATGCAATAAAAAAAACTAGACAATATCTGAATACGTGAAGAAGTCTCAAAAAATTGCGGACGAAACGTCGCGTTGAAAATGGACGGATAAAACGAAATTTGGGAGTGACAACAAAACTTCTCGCATAAAAAGGCTGGATTGTATTTTAAATCATAGCCGCAGGGTTATAATGAGCGAGGAGATTTTTCCGAAGTTAGATCAAGATTAAAGGAGAAAAGGAAATTGAAAATATTGATAAAGGAAGGCATAATAATAATGGTAAGCACTTACTCGGAATATATGAACGCAAGGTACTGGGAAGGATACACGGACCATGTACGTACGAACGGAGAATTAGAGCAAACAGAGAACTGGAGCAAGTTTATCAAGGGACACGCACTTAGGGTGGATGAAAGCAGAACACCTGGACGGAAGCCAGTCGGGAAGGAGGAAAAAGGGGGAGACCCCGGACAAGATGGCTTAGATGACATCGAGGAGGATACACAGGATGGCGGAGACTGACACAGGAGAACTTCTTAATAAGGCCAAAACTCACATTGGGTTATAGTGACAATAAAAGAAGATAGAGAAAGGAAGGCATAGAAATTGAGGGCTTTTTCGAATGCAAGGAATAGGAAATCAGGACAGAAAAAAAACCCCAATGAATTAGGAAATTGGTTGACGTGTCGCGGATAAAAAAAGAAAAAGGATTTAGCGGCTGTTGGTGACAGGGGAAGGGTCGACGCCCTGTGTCAGGGGGGCTATTAGCAACGTCCCCCGTCTCTTAAGGGAAAGGTCAGAGGGTCGGCGTGTCTCTCTTTCATACGGATTTCTTTTAACTATAACGCAAAGAGTTTGTTGGCGGCCAAGCTCCGTCCACCTGCTTCATCGTTTCTTTCTGCGCGCGCGCGTGTGTGTGTGTGTGTGTGTGTGTAGCGAAACAATGGCAACACTCCTCTAAGCCCTTTTAGTGTCTCGCATTTTATATACACCATTACCTCACCTGGGAAAACGTCACCACGTGCTCTAGACCGCTGTTTCGACTGGAGCTATGATTAGGGAAGCATCAGTAAGACGCCAAGTGGGACATGGTAAGAAAATAAACGTTGGGAAACAAGACACTGCGTGGTCTGTTAAAAGACTGGTTGGCGTCTCACTTGTTAGAATTAACAACGCACGTAAGCAACGAGTAGCTCACTTCATGAAAATTAGATTCCCCATTTACAATTCAAGAATAGAGAAAAAGGAAAAAAATTTACGTTTGATTGAAAATTAATAAATTGCCAGTGTTTCCCAACATTTTTCACATAAAAAAAAGGGAAAAAAATTACGTCTGATTGAAAATAATGAGTAAGAAACACAGACAATTCAGACGAAAAAGGGTTTCTGGGATCCTTGTTCCTTACTTCAGGTGCTAAGAAGAGCCTAGAGCGACACAACTGCACGTGTGAGTTGACAACACTCAAAAGCCTTCTTAGCACCTGAAGAAAGGAACAAGGATCTCAGAAACGTTGTGTGGTATTTATATTACCCCTTTTTTTGTCTGAATTGGCTGGCTTTCATTACTAGCTGGGGGGTGCCCGGCGTTGCTCGTGTACTTATTTATATAAACTCGAAAAAGTATTTAATTGAATACTTAAATATATTCCTTGAGTATATAATTGAGGATATAATCGTCACTCAGTCTTCATACATTACGAAGTATTACATTGATGAAATTGTTAGCTAGACTCACAACTAATACAGCGCAAGGATGGTAAAGTAATTAGTATTCTTCTTTATTACCATTCGATGGAATATTGCTGTGTAAAAGAACATATTTCTGCTTTATTTCATTCCTAATAAAGGAGATATTTCCTTTGTTCGTTGCGTAGTAACGTCTCTCTCTCGCGTGACGTCATTGTCTCTTGGCGCGCCCAGTAATTTAATATTTAATGATGACGGTTTTTAATTACAATTCTTTCCACATGTATGCTAGGGGTTTCTCACCCTCACAGTACCGTTTCTCGTATTTTGAAGAATATGTGTACCAATTTCTGTTGCATTCTGTCCACGCGATAAAATTTGTATAAAGAACAACGTAAATACATACATACATACAAATATACATCCTTTTTTATTATATAGAAGATTTTCAATCAGACGTAATTTTTTTCGTTTTAAGAATAAATTTAATTGAAGATGTATGGTAAAATAATGAAACCACCTTTTTTCAACTTAGATCTTGGGGGCCAATTGTTGTTTCTGAACGCGAAAGTAGCTTCCGGCATTGGCGACTTCTACTTGTGTTCTGAAAGATGGGGGAGTAGGATGGTTGATGACGCGCTCATGTCCAAGGGTAATGTGATCCCTGATCCCTGAGATATTTTTTCCCCCGCCCTTTGGTACGAGTGTAACTTGTCACTGCTGCGGTCCTCACGAATAAAATCCCACCGCAAGGAAATGGCCCGGCGGAAACCGCAATCAGGTTCTCGACCTTGTCTCTTCCTGTGAGGGATCCCTCTCTTTAGGGAACGAAACGTCTCGTCGCAGTAACGCCAAATCACTCCGCGTGTGTGCATTGCACAACTTAGCTCTGAACACACAACTAAACTTAAATAAAACATCAGATTTTCAGTGCCGTGCTTAATATTAACAGTATTAATTATATATATATATATATGCTGACTATTGAGAAAAATAATCTAATAAATGAAACAGAGTGTTTGTATATATATGTATATATATTGTAGTAAACAAAAATGAATACCAAATTAAATGAACATAATTAAATGTCGCCACACGATGGCCCGCCATAAATGTAATATACAATGAAAGTCGTCCATTATTAAAGGCATCAAAATGTGGTTACTCAAATCATTTTAATAATTGCCGACTTTCATTATATATTAAATTTATGGCGGGCCATCGTGTGGCGACATTTAATTACGTTCATTTAATTTGCTATTAATCTTTGTTTACTACATTTATGGCGCCCAACGTGGGGCAAAATCATTTCAATTATTATATATTTTTTTGTTTATTACAATAAATATATATATTTGTGTGTGTGTATTCTCCTTATACAAATCTACACCGGTGGAGAAAATTTCACCAAATTTCGTAAAAGTGTTCTTTGTGACCAGGAAACAAACACTGTCGGGGTTGAGACGCGTCTACCAACCCCAGGGAGCGGGGGTGGAAATAGTCAAACATGTTAAAACAGCCGATATTTGAGTCTGATAAATATTATTAGGGTTCTATCGATGTTATCTAACTGTAATCTCAACCCCGTACAACATGGGGACGGAGCACCCTTAGGGGGTTGGGGAGGGGGTGGACGCGTGTTACAAGAAAAATAACGCTAATACAATCGAGATTGGAGTCAAATCCAGTTTTATGGATGTAGCTGAGTTTAATTATGACACATAATTGGCCATTAAACCCCCCAGGGGCGGGGATACACGGGGGTTAGAATTTTTCTAACGTGTTAAATTGTCGATATTTGCGTATAATAAATAATTGTTGAGTTCAATTACCTTTTCAATAAATCTACCGATGTTGTTTTTAAATTTCAACCCCCCTTTCGACATGGGAGCTAAGCACGCATACGGGGTGGGGGTGGAAATATTCAAACATGGTAAAACAGCCTATATTTTAGGTAGATAAATATTTTTAGGGATCAAAGAGAATGATAGTGTTTCAATCGACGTTATCCGAGTATAGTTTCAACCCCCTTACAGCATGTTCAACCCTATTCCGAGCGGGATGTGGACACATTTAGGGGTGGAGTTGTATGACATAAAAAAAACGCTCAAGTTTCCTAGATTGGAGTCTAATCTGGGGTTATGGATAAACGACATCTCGGGCAACGCCGGGCAACCAGATAGTAAATAAATAAACATCAGCCAATTATAAGTAAAAAAAAAGAATTTATTAATGTAAAATTAAACGTTTCGTCGCTTACTTGGCGACAGCCTCAGGTCCAAGTTTTTTTAAAAAAATTGATAGACAGGTCAATCTCTGATACTGATGACGTCGCCAAATAAGCGACGAAACGTTGTTGAAATTATTTTTTCTGGCTTAAAATTGGCCGATGTTTCTTTATTTATTAGTATTAGGGTTGATTTGTAAAATACTACATTTCAGAGATTTATCAGTTCCAATAATGTGGCAGTGATTGTGTTACTTGATTTGCTTTCCGACTCTTCTGTCTCACCAGCCAGTGACGTCGTCAGGTTATCGACGGTATCTAATCAGCGGCTCATTGCCTCGTATCTAGTTGATGAAATATTCGGCCAGGACTGGAGCGTGGATCCGCAAGGGGTTGAAACGTCTCCACTGTAGAAAGACAACCTTAGAATAATCTGTGTTTTATCTTGTTTGTGTTCATACGTAAATAACAACGTGGTCTTTGGAACCTGAGAGACCTTCGTCAGCATGGGATTTGGGGGTGCAGGCTCTTTGATTATTTTTGTACGGAAGTGAAGGGTTCGGAGGTTTACAATTATTATTTTACTGGAGAAGGGAAAAGCAATTCAGACAAACGCCATTTTAACCGTAGATGCAACATAACCAGAGACGTCTGTTGGTTTCTTAAGAGAGCAGATGCGCTGTCCGAGCTTTCTGTGGGTCAACCCCCCAAGGGACAGATTTTTCTACTCTTCAGAATATTTATTTTCTGTAGGTTTTTTTTTCATTCTCAGGGAATTCTAATTGCAATAAAATAATAATTATGTAATTAATGAGACTTATGGATAAATCAGACCTAATTATATTTATGTGGGGTGTGTGCAACATCATCAGACAAACTGACTTTGGTCACGTGGGATATTTTTTCCCGTATTGTACCCCAAAAAATTTTATTTTCTAAAATATACAAAAAAAAAACATGCACTAGTGGGTTGAAGGGGGAAGACTTTGAATTGGAATTAATTCATATTTTTCTAGCGAATTGGCTGTTTTTATTTCTGTTAAATGATGACTGTACAGTTATTCTAATTATGTTGCAACAGTCGATTAGACAGTTACAGTCATGAAATGTATGGAATTTGTAAACGAAACACAGCCTTCTAAAGTCAGAAAATATATTTACAATTGAAAAAAAAATAATTAAACGTTTCGTTACTATTTGCCATCTCTTCAGGTATATGAAATTTTATAAAGTTTTGATAGTCAGGGACATTACTGCATTGACTGCTGTGGCCGAAAAATAGCGACGAAACGTTGTATTTTTTTTTTCCAATTACAAATCATTTTCTGACTTTAGAAAGCACTGTCTCATTTATTTAATTGTCATATATATATATAACTCTTTATATTTAAAATGAATAAATTTACGTCGGATTGAAAATTACTTAACGAAAAGATAGACAAATTTCAGGCGAAGAAGTGATAATATAAATGGGATCCTTGTTCCTTTCTTCAGGTCCTAAGAAGAGCCTGGAGCGACACAACTGCACTGGTCAGTTGACAAAACTCTGAAGATTTTGGCTTCTTAGTTTCTTCAACTAACGAGTGCAGTTGTGTCGCTCCAGGCTCTTCTCAGCACCTGATGAAAGGAACAAGGATCCCAAAAGCGTATCATCACTTCTTCTGTATGTTATTGGAATATCTTTCTTATTATTATTTATGATATTCAGTGCCCCGAGCAGTTTGACGAGGCAACCAACACACTACACGTAAACTGGCGCGAATAAAACTCGTAGGTGGTTGAAGAGATTCTTGATGGAGAGGCTGGGGGGGGCGCTCAAGAGGAGCCGAGATTCGCTCGCTGATATCGTCTAGGGGTTGTTAACGACACTACACTCGCTCTGTATTTCACAAAGAAAATATATCCTGTATGTTTAAAGAATCCTAGTTGCGCTTTGGGTAAATTATTACATATATGAATACATTATAATTATAATTACCTAAAATAATTAGTTCGAGACATTTAAAACACACGTTCATAAAATAATAATAATTAAAACAATCTCATATCAGTTGAATAAATATAAATAAATAAAATGGCCAACAAAAACTGTTTTCTAGTTGCGTGTCCGCCTATGCTCTGCCTTTACACAAGATCAGCTTTTATTTATATATATATATCCATAATAACAAGAACCATCTTAATCCAACGTTCTCACGTCACACACAACATTATTCCAGAAACATGACATTATTTTATCAAATTAATTTTATAATGATACAATTTTGAAAATTATATTATATATATATTGTGATATAATTTTTCCCCTTTCTTTTAATTGCTAGTCAGTCAGTATTCGACTCTACAATTCATAATCTCCAACAAAATATTTTAATCAATTATTATTTTTCGCTTTACCACCATTACCAAAGATCCCCCTTCACAATTCTCCCTTCAGCGACCCTCTTATCACACATATATTACACAATATTTATTTTTCTTATTATATTCCAGCTAGTACATAAAATTTTAAATGATCACAATTGGCATACCACAATGTATATGTATATATCGGGGCGACACGAGGGCATACGGAGGTACAGGAAGCTCCTTTGAGTGGCTCTCGGTGAACAAGCCGAAGAACTAGCCCCCCAACCATCTCAAGCGGTCCCACCTTGTCCCTCGATGTTCCGCGATGCAGCATGATATCTTAAAAGGACGAGTCTTTAACGGTATTGAAGCGACTCTTCAAGACCGATGACTTGCAGCAAATCCGTTAACCCAGGACGACTTTTCTGACGAATTCTAAAATTGGGAGTCTGTAATTTTGTTTCAAGTAAGTTCCGGGCAAATGTTGAGGAGTGGAAATTCGATCGCGCGATGTCAAGCGAGTATAAAGTTGCTTTGCTGTCTGTTGCCTTTTAATTATTTGTAATGAGACCGAGGGCGGGTACGGAGGCCGGTATTATTAACCCGCGGGAGGTGGAGAGCATCCGGCTGCGGCAAATGCAGTTACTCTCGCAGTAGCCAGTTATAAATAGTGATGGTGGCTTCAAAGCGCGCCCTCGTAATGCGTTTAGCTAAAAACAACGGGACGGCTTCCTGCGAGGGATTATTATGACGTCATCGGCGATGTGTGCACAGGTGCCTGCGTGCGTAACCGACTACCTGTTGCCGACACCTGCGTTCTGCATCATCAAATCACACGGGGTTTCCATTGTCCGGCTGAACGTAAAGAGATAAGGTAACACAACAGACGAAGAAACCCCCAAGTCGAACATTTGGAGTAGGTGCGTCCAATCTTTCAGACGGTTCATTGGAAGGAAATGAGTTTTTTTGGTAAATTAAATAATATTCTTTACATGTTTAAGCATTTCAAACTTTATTAATTTACGATACAGGAATACTGAATTATAAGACCGAGAGATACATGAGGGTAATCCACGTGGTGGCAACTGCCCTCTTATAGGATAGGAAAGGGATTTGAAAGGGGGGATGCGGAAAGGTAGAGGAAGGTGGCCAAGGGGTTAACTAGGGGCCCCCAGACTATAGTTTAAGGATCCTACCCGGCAATTCGCCTAAAAGTGATCCAGGAAGAACTCTAGAAAACCTGCATCACGTAGGTCGGGCACTTGGTACTTGTCCCACGCTCTTCCTCAGGATGGCGGGAGAGGAGTTTGCTGTGGGATCGCAGCATTCCCCTTCTCCGTGCCACGACCAGTTTAGGGAGGCAGCTGGCCCACTGTTTCAATGGGAACAGTGAACAACTCTTACCGTATGCCCAAGGTCTGTGACCCCGGAACATACACTTATCAAAACAGACCGAGGTGAGAATCTTAGTTAAAAATACCAGAGAGAGGAGAAGACATACGTGAAATAGGAGTAATTCTACCAAAATAAAAATATATTTACCGTTCCTCCGTGTGGCGCTGAGTGAAGACTTGGTTCAGCTGTGCGAATCTGCTTTTTTTGAACACGAATTTCCTAAAAAGAAACATAATGACTGACAATCACCTAGATTGGCGTCCGAATGGCAGTGACCAACTACTCACGAGACAGATAAGGGAAGTCTTGCTTACAATTGAATTAATTTTCTTCTCAAACTGTTGTGAATTTAATTTTGGTATTTATATAATTCAAAGTACTAAGAATGGTACATGAGTACAAAGTTTATCAAAAAAAGTTTAAAAAGAAATTGAATTGATGACGGTTTGCAACATATTATAAAATAAAAAAATTCTAAATTTTGAAGAAGAAAAAAAAACACTTTCATCACCTCTCTGACTCAACCACGCCACCTAAGATCTCTGCACCATTTCTCACATTGGAGAAATTCTCTGCAATGGGAGCGCGCGGGGTTTTGATTGTCGCGGAGCAACAATGCAGGCAGCTACAGACGGGGAGGTCGTACCCATGGCAGCGGTTGCTACGATACAACTCAGTCGATAGCTATTTATACCGTGGCTAATTCGACTGACGGAGCAGATTCAATAATGCCACATCAGGCTCGTCTCTCCCGGCGGAAACGTCAACTTACAATCCGTGAGTTCCCTGTCCCTCGTGGGAAGTGCCGAGGTACGAAGCCTCTGAGAAGAGCTTCCTTGAGACGACAACTGTAACTATCTCACTTCTATTTAAATTAAGTAGTAATGTGCAAACATATTTAATTTCTTCTCGGGCTTCTAACCGAGTAAATAATTGTATTCGCGACGTTTCGATGACGTTAACTGCCATCGTCTTTTGGCTTTTGTAGGGAACGTCATTGTGTACGCGGTTAGAAACCCGAAAAGACTTTATTCATTCTCTACACCGAGAAAGACTACATTCTTTATTAATCATAATTTCGTTTGGCAACAATGTAAAGATTTTAGGTGAAGATTGTAAATAAATAAATAAACATCAGCCAATTTTAAGTCAGAAAAAAAGAATTTATTAGTGTAAAATTACATTGAAAACATTTCGACCACGACAGTCAACATAGAATGACCCCTGACCTGTCTAAAATATTTTATTTAAAAAAAACTTGAACCTTATGAGGCCGCAAAATAAGCGATATATAGATATATATATATATGGATAATGTTTATTTACATAATTTGCAACAATGCGAAATCGTCAATCATATAATAATAATTAAATTAAACAGAACTTATATTTTAATATGACACGATTAATATTTAACATTATGTTTACAGATATTATAAAGATACAATATATTACGTTTTAAGGGTCACAGTAGAGCGACTGAAACGTTTTCTAATTTTACATTAATAAATTCTTTTTTCTGACTTAAAATTGGCTGATGTTTATTAATTCGTTTTCTCAATAGTCAGAATATATAACTTTTAAATAGAAGAATGTAAATATTATCCAAGGTTGCTGAGTGAAATGTTGCATATTAGATCCGATGTTTCGGCGGCCATTAATGTTCACATTGACACAAATAATTTAAATAAAATTAATGATTATTTATTATTGTGACCTATCTATTGCATTATTTTATCTTAAATTTCAATAATGCTCGTAAGAATTCATTTAAAGTAATATTATAAATTATATTTGTACATACTTGTATTTTTTTAAAAAATTAATCACTTTCGCACGAAAATAATGGATAATTCTTCATATATAGACTTCTGAATCAAATTAGAATGTCAATTTTTATTTCAAAATAAATTTAACCGTCCTTTGTGTTCAGTAACTAGACGCAGTGTAGTCGAACAAAACCTTTTAATTAACTATAATACATGAGGAGCTTTACAAGCCGACATAATCATTCATAGACAACATATACAAAAAAAACGAAGATAATACCCACGAAGTCAAAGTCTGTAAAGAGATGAAATGTTGCCAATATCATAAATTCAAATGTCCTGAAAACATAATTACATTTTGTCCTTATACTATTGTCAGTTCAAACCTGCAGACGTTTTGCATTCATAGAGATAAATAGATGATGTTGTTTTGACATAATAAAAAAAACCGTAGCTTTAAATGAAGAAAATGAGTTGTGTTTGCCGCCCCCACGGCAAAGATCTTTGTCGTATTCCCGTTGGTGATAAAAGATCCTTTGGTAATGTTTGGAGAACTTGAGTCCTGGGAAACAGTTTGTCTTTAACAGAACCCCAGTTCTTTGGCTGTTGTTCGAACCTGAGGGCGGTTTTCTTACCCAAGGCAGCCTGAAACTGCGTCACCCAACTGTGACGATGCGGTGGTTCATCACCAAATTTCGTGCGAAAATGTCTTTGAATGACCACTTTTTGGCGGATTCCAAAACACTATACGCTTTCTCCTGCACGAATGGCGCCATTTTGATTAACGTGTATATTCAACAAACAACAAATTTGTTCAGGTAAATATATTAGTTGCTTGCCTTGGCTCCTCCAAGATTACAACTCTCCCTCTACTCGCTTAGGATACAAAAAAAAAATACAGCAATCGTTATTAGTTGTGCGGTGTGAGACGGAATCAGCTCCTGAACACCATGTCTTGTACGTATCAGGACGTATCCTCCCGGACATCAGCTGTATTTTCAAAGGAATCGTCAACCAGCAAATTCATCTGCAACATTACGTGTGCTTTTTTCCTTCCCCAAACCATCAATTTACGACACTGGTCAGACAAAACATACTCTGAAGGATCCGACATTTTTTGTGTTGTAGTCCTCAAGTATGGAAAAATTATATCACACGAACTCATTTCGAGTCCCACAGTACGAGTATATCGACTAGTCTCGGATGTTATTCGTTAATGATTACTGAAACATGTGCGTTCAGATACACGATGTGTGGTTGTCTGCAGAAACGTTGTAGTGATCATGTCGGAGTGACGCCATGTCAGAGCACGTTGTGCGACACGTGGTGGTGAGTCGACGAAACAGCCAGACGACGACGGGGGTCATCAGGCAGCCCCAGCGGCCTCACGAGGACTCCTGCGACCTCGTCTGCAAGGTGAGTAACTCGTCCGACAGGTGAAATCTCAAAACCTTTGACTTTGTCAACTATTGTGCGGTTGTGTCGTTCTTGGCTCTTGTGTTGTCTTGGCACCTGAAGGTCTCCAGAAATGTTGTGTGGTATTTATATCATCACTTCTTTGGTCTGCATTTGGCTACTTATTTTCAAACCAGACGTGTTATATTTTCTTTTCAAAATATGTAACAACTTGCTTCATTGGCTTTTTCTTAATATGTCAATGTGTCAACTCCCTCTTGACTTGCAAAGAAAATAGTAACACATCTTAGGAGAAGCACTCCTTTTGTATTAGATTTATTTTCTCCTTTTCCTCTTTCGTTTGGTTTATAATTTCTTTTCCCAAATCAGTATATTAACTGATAACATATTCCAGTTTTTTGTCTGTTTTTCTTACACACCAAAAAGAAGAGGTCACATGGAAGATCAACAGAAAACTCATCCACTCTTTGAATTGCTCCCCAACACTGTCCAAATTTTTTTCATTTTCTTGTGAAACCACACACACACTCAATTTTGTGTCATCAGTCATTCAAATTTTGTCTAAAACGTAATATGGCAACTTGACAGATTTCTTGTAGTACGGTTTGTTGGGACAGTGTCCTAATTCTCCCTGTTGTGAAAGATGTATACAGACAATTTACCACAACACTGACAAATTGCATCACAGTCTCAATAAGTACATGATGAAATGTCCAATTTTACAGACAATTGGTAATTTACAAAAGGCAAAACAATGTTTCCTCCACCTATTGGTGAACCTTTTCAAGGGCAGCAAAATATAGATACTGGTATCTTTGTGTTTTTAAATGGTCAACTGTCTGTTAAATATGCCATTTCATTACCGTCTCATAAGTTGTGAACAGACATTATTTATTAATTTACTTCCTCCATAATTTAAATTTATATTCTAACACATTGAATTGTAATTAATATTTTCTTATATAAAGGAGCTGATAGTTTTTACTCCAGACCTTAATTCTAGTAGTGTGATGGCAAACTTACACAGTCCTATTAAATACAATACAGTGTGAGGTGAACAACTTATATATTAGAATAATTAAGGCAGTATTTGAGCTCATCAAATTTAGTGTTTCTTGTTATTTCTAACAACATTAAATAGGTTTCCATCACTTTTGAAGAGTACTCCACACAGTCAGTGCCTATGGTTTAATAATCTACACATATTTTGAACCTGGCAAGATAAACTAAAGATCATGAAAGGTCGCTAAAGCCAGCCTTAGTTAAAGCTGCTATTAAATTTGATTACTGTAGCCATAGATTGTGCTCCTGCAGGTAATGCTGCTTGGAGATTCTGGCGTTGGTAAAACGTGCCTGCTTGTGCGATTCCGGGATGGGCTATTCCTGTCTGGTAACTTCATCACAACTGTAGGAATTGACTTCAGGGTGAGGCAAATATTTATTTCACTCTAAGTTTCTTGTGTGTCTGTTATCAGTTAGAACAGAAAACTATTAATAAGTTGAGAAAGCATGTTACTTCATACAACAGGTCCAAGTAAGTAAAAATATTTCATATTTTTAACACTCATGTAAAATAAAATGTCATTAAATTAATTTCTGTTGAAAGGGATGTTGTTAATTGATTTTACTACCTTTATTTCCAGAACAAGGTGGTTACAGTTGACCAAAGTAAAGTCAAACTACAGATTTGGGACACAGCAGGTCAAGAGAGATTTAGAAGTGTCACTCATGCCTATTATAGAGACGCACATGGTGAGTGTGTTGGCACATATGTCTGTCCCCAGATAAGCTATTTACTTCTAGTCAGATTAGTTATACATTTGTTGTTTTCCTCTATTTTCCATCCTTTGGTTTAATAAGTCTGTCTTAAAATATACAGACACAATCGTCACCATATCACTCAAGAACATCAAGAAAATGCAATGTACTCCATTCAGATTAATGCAAAGTAGTTTTAGTAACCAGCATTCAGTATAAATTAAACAATAATAGGTTGTAATGACAAGCCAAATCCTTTTGAGTAAGTTAAAACTCAGTGCATTTCCAGTTGCTGTCTCTTTGTCATTACCCTGAGTTGGATTATTTACTTTTACGCCCTTAAACAGTTTTTATGAATGTGTATTAACTATATGCTTGCTCCTTCTGCATTATAATCTAGAGCCACTGTCTGGTTGTTACCCCACCTAGTGCACATTAAATTTATAATGAATGACTAAATTTTCTGGAGCTGCTTAAGATATCAACAAAAATAAATTGTTTTAAATAGTATTCATATGCATTTTGGAAGTTTGACAGAAATGTAAGATCACGTTGGGGAAAAATTTGATTTTTAATTATTATTACATTTACAATTTTCGTCATTTAAGATAAAAAGAATAAAACTATAAATTCATAATAATAGACCCAGTTTTTTCCCTGTTAATAGTCAACTTATGAAATCATTACATTTATTTTCCTAAAAGAGTTTATCCATAATTTCTGCAGCGCTGCTACTTCTGTATGATGTCACAAACAAAATAAGTTTTGACAACATCCGTGCCTGGCTCGGAGAAATTAGGGAATATGCACAAGATGATGTAGTCATAATGCTTCTTGGTAAGTATTCACATATTTCATTTCACATATTGTGTAATTCTTTTATGTAGATTTCAGGGAAGTAATGACTTCACATTTCTACTAAATTTATTTTTACTTTCATTTTATTATTAACAAAATTTCAAAATTAGTTTCTAAATTTTTCTGACCATTTTGAATCTGGTTATGGTTTATCATCGACTACAATGAAGGTAATTTTGCTCAACTGGAGATTTGCAAGAATGTTTAAGGTGATTATCCAAAACTTAAAGGGCAGCAATGAGATAAAATCAATATTATAGTTGACACAGAAGTCGAGTGGATTAGAAAAGTTGTCTCAGTAAAAAACCAAGTTTATAATATTATATATAAATTATGTGGACAGGAAAGAGAGGAACATAGTTAATGGCTTGTCTGAAATAAAGGGCTAGTGTCGTCATGTCAGACAGGAAAAAGTTCAAATTTTCAGAGGCGCTTGCCATCACCAGGAGAAAGAAAGTCTGTAACTCATGCACTGTGTGAACTTTTTCCCATGATTTCTCTTTCCTTTCTGTACCAATAATTTTTACAATGTCACTTCCTCACTTTATTAACCATTGTCTCTTTTGAAGGTAACAAAGCTGACTGTGGTTCAGAGAGGTTGGTGAGGAAAGAGGATGGAGAACGGCTTGCAAGGGAGTACAATGTTGCCTTTATGGAAACATCAGCCAAGACGGGCCTAAATGTGGAATTGACATTCATGGCTGTGGCTAGGTAATTTTGTTATTCATTTTACGTTTATGTTTAGTATCTGAAGTTTAAATTCTGTTATCAAAACATATCATTAAATAGATCCATCTGATCACCTCCTGTATGAGGCTTTAAGATTAGGATCATGGAATTATTCAGCAGAATGTAAATTTCAGTGACTGAATGATGTGTAAATTTTGTTGGCTTGTTTGACATTCTGTAAAAGTCTGCAAGTGGCAGAAATGTGCTGATTTCTATAACAACAACAAATTTCAATTGTATAATAACTAATAGGATTGTTTCTTTCATTTCAAATAATTCCTTGTTCATTTGTATTTCATACTGTGTCAATGAGGTGTTCAGAAAGAGTCATATTCTGATCCGTAGTTAAGCAAACTGGAAAATAGTATCAGAGTTTACCAAAGAAAATTTGAAAATGCAAAGATACATATTTTTTCTTGGGTAAAGTATGTTATACTATCAATTGTACTAGTAATTATTTCCCCCCTTCCCCAAATTGTTCTGAATTTCCATCAATAATTCTGTTTGAAATTCATGTTAAATATTTCTATTTTGACAATTTTCTCTAAATATGTATTACGAATTATCATTATATATTCATGCACCTCATAAGGAATATGAGTTGACATTTTAACATGCATAGGCAAAGGTAGCATAGCAACATGTATGCCGAGAGTTGTTCTTACAGTTCTAGCATTTTTTGAAGCACGTTACAGAAGCAACAACGATTGCAGAAATTTAATTTAGCACTTTGTTTTGTCTGTTTTTATGGCTATTTACTTATCTAATTAGTACATAAATATATTTATTTTTAAATGAGCAAATACCATTCAGGAAATTAAGTATTTTTTAACAGATAGAAAATGAAGTAGTCAGTAAACAGACAAAATTCAGTGATAAAGTAAATATCACACAACATTTCTGCAATCATTGTTGGTTTTGTCAGGTGTTGAAAAATTGTGAAAACTGTCAGTTCGTAATCTATTTGTTAATTTTCATCTAATAACATTTTTATATTTTCAAAAGTATTTCTTAATAATTGTATTTCTGTGTCAATACTATTGATGATATTAATCAAAGTCTCCATGGTCTAAAGGTAGTGCATCTGTCAATGACCAACTACTGCAGGAAATTTAATATTTAAAAGGGAGTAGTTTCATTAAACACTCTCATTGCCTTACCATGTGGTTGAGGTTTAATAAACACAAGGGAAATGTCCTCAAGGTTGGGGGTTTGTCTACAGGATAACAGACTTTAATCTTAAACATTGCCCATTATGTAATCAATATGTTTGGGAAAAGGCTGTTTAGGTGCCTTAAGGTTCATTAAATATTGCTGTATGGCCAAATAAGTAACTAATAATATTAAAGACCAGTGTTTCCTAAATCTATTGTGGATTTCTTGAACATAGAAGAGAAAAGCATATGGTTAATCACTGACCTCCAAGATGACAATCAGTCACTTACATACAAACTAATAAACTCGTTAGAAAAATATACACTAAAATATAGTAGAGCAGGATTTAAATGGTTATGTTTGGTAAGATGTTAAAAGTTTTTAGTTATAAATTTTACATGATAGACATCTATTTCATAAAATTGAGTCTAATAGTTGTCTTTATTTTTCAGGGAACTAAAGTCACGCAAATGCGGAAACCAAGATGAGAATAAATTTAATGTTCAGGACTACGTCAGGGAACAGTCACAAAGAGCATCTTGCCCTCCTTGCAATGCGTGAGGTGACTCACATCATAAACTATAATGGTGAAAGGTGTGCATTAGTTAGGCTCTGAAATGGCAAATTATTATTGTGTGTTGCACTAATTTATTTATTCTATTAACAATACTCACCATAATGATGCATTGATGGCCTAAATTCACATGTACAACTTCAGCAGACTTACAGCATATCATTTAAAGCATCTTACATGCTGTTATGCTTAAAATTACTCACAGAATATTTTAAATGAAACCAAGTTGTGTACACACGTCTAAATATGCCTATTTCCTTTAAGAGTCTGGAAGGTGTAATTAGTTTTTAATTGCTGTATATATGATTCCCAAAGATGTCTGATAATTTTTGAAGCAAAGCTAGTGTTAAAAACAAACCTCATTTAAATAGTGTGCTTTCTAAGACAATTGTAAATTATAACAGAATATGATTAACAAAAACAAAATGACTTTTAAAATGCACAATTTTAACTGAAAATGTAAAGTAAAGTTATGAGAGAAATTTATTTATATAAGATAATTGTGAAAATTTTGTATCAATATCCAGTTATTTGGGTAGTACTTAACATATTATATAAGTCAGACTAAATACACAGATGCAGAGTTTAACATATATATATATATTAAGCTGTAAATTATTTCTTTTTTGTAAAAGTTGGGCAAACTAGTTATTGAACCACAGTTGAAAAAGCAAGACTAAAAAGTGTGTTCAAACAATAAGAGAATATACTTTAAGTGTGCTCCAATTTGAAAGGTAACCATTCATATGAGTATTTATATGTTTTGTAACAATATACTTAAATTTTATTGTTATTTAGCTCCTAAACTCTACTTTATTTAATACAAAATTGATTATATGTTAGATGTCCTAAAGAGGTATTATTGATCTACTTGAATTTTTGCCACACAACCTTAAAATGTTTCGTCACATCATGGCCAAAAAATTGTAATTTGGAAATATTAATTAAAGAAAATATACCTAAATATATGTAGATCAGGTACTCTCTCCCATAATATCTGTCTTAGACATAGTCTCTATGAACTTCGTATGTTGTTGAATTGCTTTAGAATCAACGGCTTTTAATAAATTCTCACTGTTATTCTCAACTTTTGGTTCCTTTATGTTATTCCCACAGCATTTATTATATACAGAAATGCACGCATTATATCAATATAAACAACATTTCTGGTAAACTAGCAGTACATATGTTGCAGTATGCCTTTAATGAATGCCCCAAGTAAAGTACTTTCCTGAATTTCATTTTAAACTATAAATTGAATAATTTTTATCTTTATACATTTCAGTAACTACTCTAACTAGTTGACATGTAAAATAATGAATTTTCCCAACAATGCCACAAGTGTTGACATTTTTTATGGGACCAAATAATAGTCAATGGATTGTCTTTAAAATGTCTCTATGAGTTACATCACACCATTGTCAATAAATTTCAAATGACTTGACGCCAACATCCCTGATAATAGTTCAAGTTCAAAAACCCAATTTTAATTAATTGTTATTGTGCATTTTGTTTAATGGGAGATTCATAGCTTTTATTTTATCCACCATTCTCTGTCTGAGATACTTCATTGAGCATTTTCATTTTATAATTTGGGATATATAACTACTAGATTCATATTTCTTGCAGGATCCATAGTGTCATTCTCCCCATCTGTTCACAGCCATTATTTTACTGCTAGGATATAAGAAGATTGAAGTGCAACAATATTGGTATTCTCTCTGAGGAAAGTTCCAAAGAAACTTGTCAGCAAGAACGTTGTCCCATAATATACCCATGACAACTTGGTAAGCCCTGTCTTTGATATACTTCAAATCTGAATACTATTTGGACTATTTCATATACATACGTAAACAAAGTAAGGATGATGTGACATGTCAAAATAAGTTATAAGCATAGGAAATAGAAATAGTGAGTTAATAACATACCTGAAATTGAGGTCCATATATAAATTTGAAAACAGAGTTTATGTTAAATTGTGAGTCTGATGTATAACATAAAAGTAGGAGGAATCAACTGAGTAGGTAGACAAGTTTGATATAAGAATGTGGGGGTAAAAGGTGGGTTGAAAAATATACTGAATGAATTGTGTTCAAACCTCTAATTACCAACAAAGATTTCCAATGTTTAGTTTTGATCTATTTTGTTTAATTTTGACAGGCATTTACTGATAGAAGAAAAGGAAAAATATGGACTTTTTGTGATTTGGCTGGTAAATAAAGCAATCAATCAAGTTATCAGAGTGATGTCAACAAATATAACTGAATGTGAGTTTGAATCACTAAAATTTTATTATTGCATAGTTTGGTTCACCACGGTACTTTACATTCTATGCTTAGATGTATTGTTTACAAATATCTTCCAAATAAATTAAAATGAAGTAGTTATAACACAAAATTGTTTGTGGTGAGGGAAAAAAATTATTATGTGTCTGCATTTGGATATATATAATATATGAATGAGGTTACAAAATAGATAAGTTATTGTATAAGATATTTGTAATATCCAAAATACTATGATTATATTAATTACCATCAGTACAAGTGATTCTTTCATAAATAACAATTTAATGTTATGTTGCCAGAGAATCAAAAAAAACAATTGTGTTAAAATTAAAAACCTATATAATGGTATGGAAGCGAAATATTTGTAAAATAAAGTTTCATTAGAAAACTTGTGCATTTAATTTGTGCTAAATATAATTACTTTACCACAAGTAATTTATAATGAAAAGTATATATGTGTATACTCATTATAGAGGCATAACAATATTAGTGTTTAAAATTACAATATATATATATATACATAGAAAGCAATGTCATGTTTTTGTGTAACAAAATAAATAAGGATTTTATGAATTGTTGAAAGCATGTGTTCAAAGCCTGTCAGTTGTGAAACTTAGAGTATTATGAAAAGTTGGAAGAAATTACCAGCACACAATCCCTTAAAAAGTTTTATCCAAAAATTCTATGACATGTTATAAAATATCAAATGCTAAAGCTGTTTGAAAATGTTATTTTCATTACTATTACAACAGCTATATTACATTTTTAATAAAAGGTGTTATAAAAATCAACATAAAAAACATATTTACTTGCATTAAATATGATAAGTATATTTATATATTTACTTTCTTAGGTGAAAGTTTTTCACTATTTTTTTTACACTTACAGGTTGACATGTTTATTTGTTATTAGTTTATAAATATTCAAGGACCATGTTGAAAGTAGAAAAATGTTGTAACTGTTGACTTAATTTTCATTCGTGATTCCAAATAACTGCTGATACAAATAACAGTAAAAACTTATTTAAATTTTAAAAGAATAATCCGTTCTTCACACAATATTGTTTACACATTTTTGTCAGCAAATCTTTTATGGATGTTTATAATCTGAAGAAAGAGAGACAATCAAGTTGGCTTCTCCTGAAATTAACAGTTGGTCCAGTCAGACTAAGCAGTAAAAATATTTCAGGCTCTCAAAAATTTAAAATATTTTTATTGATCAACCTGACTGGACAAACTGTTGATTTCAGGTAAGTCAGCATCACCGTCTGTCTTTCCTATCTGAATGTAATATTTAATTTGACTTTATCACAATTTTCTTAAGTGTATGGGTTTTCAACATTTATTCCCGGGAGCAATATGAATGAGGAGTAAACCTAAGTAGTATATCAATTTTGATGATTATTTTTGTAAAAACTATGTTGCGATTCATGACCATTTAGTTGTATATATATATATAACTGAATGGTTTGACATATAAACAAATAGAAAATTATATATGTTGATAATTTAAAGAAAATTTGTTACCAGAAATAAAAAGTTAAAATAGAAATGTGCCTTTAAAAAAATTTTTTTTGCAGTAATGCAGATTTATATCTTTACCTAATAATCAAACTTTATTTGTTTCTCATTTATGACTGTTATAAATATTTCTTTATTTTAAAAGTTTATTTCTTTCAATATTAAATTTAAAATATTTGACATTCTCATGATTTTATATTGATAATACTACTTTAATGCAAGTATCATCTTATGTGTTACAGTAAGGCAATATATTGTTTATTATGTCTACTTTAAATTTTATTACTTATTAATCTTGAATATATTACACGCCATTAATTTTTTTGATGACAATGCTTTCACAAAGATCGTATTTTGATTATCTATTGGAAGTTTAAAAATACGTGGTAAATTGACATGAAATGAGAAATTACATAACTTTATGGATCTGAAAAATAAAAACAAAATTCTATTTATTGTTTAAGTGTTATATGCACATATTTCAATCATGCATATTTCCCAGTAAAATTAGTAAAACATTATAATCTTAGCATTTTATTATGATTTTTATGTAATGATAGAACATTTAAATGATTTGTTTGCCTTCCTTTTTATTAATATACTAATTAATTTATTTATTGTGTCACATATATTTGAAAAACAAGTGTTCAGATTTGTCATTATTTATGAAGATGATAGTATCAGCTCAAATTATTAGTGCAATTATTTCTATGGATGGAATACTAATTAGATTTGCTTTATTTTTATATTAAAAATTATTTTAAACCATATACATTTAATGTTTTTGTACCCAATAATTAATGTATTTTAAAAATGAATCAAATCATTACCAGGAGAAATTTTCACAGAGCCTTGATGAAAATATCAGTTTGTGTATGTGACCAATTCAATTCCTTTCTACAAAACACATTACAAAAATTTAAAATGTCCAAATCAAATTGTAACTGTGTGAAAATAAACTGTTGATTTCAGAGATAAATTACTGTTTGGCACAGCCCATGAGATGAATGATTGGACTGAAATGCCAATTGGAAATGTGTGTGGAACATTTCCAATGGAAATGTTCTGTTACATTACAACTAATAACTGTGTCAGAAATCTCACATTTGTTTAAATAATTTATTGTACGCATAAAAATTTCACCTGGCAAAATTCATATACCAGTTGAAAAATTAATTATTATTCTGTGATGGATGGTGGGAAAAGGTATGGAAATAGAATATATGAGATTACAAATTTATTATTTCAATCATACATTTGTCATATACTATTCACTGTGTGTAGTTGAGTAGGAAGTAACATTATCTTCTTTGCTCAGAACAGATATAATCAGTTAGTGATAAAATCAGTAAAAAGTGATTAAATTACCACATTCAGCCTTCGGCATGTAAATAGTAATGTCACTTCCTTTACCCCTGATCATTAAAAGCTTAACTTCAAAAATTGAACAAACTTAAGACTTGGGAAAAGTGATATGAATGAACATATTATGTTGATATTAAGGGTACTAATTTTCAATTTTATATCCATCCTAGCGTCACCAGAAATTCAGTTTATTATGAAATATTTTCTCAAGGGTAATAATTAAATTTAATCTTAATCTTTTGCTATTCAGTTTTATTTCCTTCACAGAGAAGCAATTGAGAAAGAAAAACAGTTGTCGTAGATGGCTTCACTTATCATAATAGTTATTTACAATAATTAATTAAAATGTTGATGGCAATGTAGTATATGGCTTAGTTGGTGTTGGCTCTTCTCACTCTTTTGTAGCTATTTGGACAGCAGACTTCAATGTACCTAAAAAAATCAAATATTGAATCATGTTGTAAAATACTTAGAAATAGTTTCCTACCCAAAATTTAATAATTAAGTTTTAAAATAACTGTTAAAGAGACAGGAAAATTCCATAAAACAGAACTAACATATTGATGAAATGTGAGTCACTTTAGTTATCAGATTTTTATAGTCAATCTGAAAATTTAACACAACGTTATGGGTCAATTGAACTTAATATTTTGCATAGTATGCTTGAATTAATATTTAATTAATCTATTGTTCACGTTTACCTCTTGTTAGCATGGCACATGTAGTTGAAGAAACTGTTAATGTCGGATATGAAAGCGGCTTGTATACAGCTGGCCAAATGTGTGCAGGAACCTGTCTCGTTTTTAGGTGTCATACAACTTTCACGTGTAGCATTTGCTGTCTAAAAGATCAAAACACCATTACAGCATTGGTTGTAATTAAAAATAAGTGTACATAATTTAATCATGGAAAATAACTATCATGATTAACGTACCAATTCTGACCCCAACAGGTATGTTACTGCTGTGTTATTTATTGAAAAAGTCACTTCAGATTCATTTCGAATTTGATCCAGCCAGGTCAAATCTGAAAGTTGGTAATTAGCACGAGCTGGAGGCTTCCTGTTATTAGTTTTTGGGCCTGTAAAAATAATATCCAGTAGAAAGCTATTTTTAGAGAATGTAAATATTAATCAATGTTATAAATTAATAATAATAATAAGGCTCTATGATCCTCAGTTTTTCAAGTATTTGTGTATTGTTAAGTTCTCTTTAGGCATCTAGAACGTCAACAATCAGGGCTGGCGCACAAATGGTATTGTTTGTGTTTGTAAAATCAGTCCACATTATGGCTCCCTCAGAGAGCAGGTGACTGCTGAGACATGTAAACCCTCAAAACACATGCTCATCGGTATGAGGCCTGGAGAGCGTAAAAATGTACTTTAATACCACATGTGTAGAGCAAATCGACACCTGAGTAATTTATGTTTCACGTCTTAATCAATAAATTAATCAAATTAACAAAGTTTGGTTATTTACTTTATAAAATAACCTGTCGCTCAAGAACTGATGAATCTTAGGGTTATAAGGAGTCTGCATAGTATCATCACATTTGTGGTCCAAAACTATGTGGGTAAGCGAACATATTTAGTACTATATATAATTGTGATTTTAGTATGGAAAGGAAATAGAGATAGCTTGATACCAATATTGCAATTATTTTTGACATTGTCATAACCTTACTAGTATTATATATATATTCAAGTAGCCATTAAATCTCAAGCTCTCTTTCATCTGTATTTTTGTAATGTGTATCTGTGTTGTTAGTATGTATATATTTCCATTATTTCACACCATTTTCCTTGTTGTTACTTCCCTTGAGAAAAAGAGAGAGAGAGTTAGTGACTTTGTTTCTGTGTAACTCCTGGTGTCATCAAAGTTTGAATGCAACATCGTTCAGTTTAATGGCATAAGTTGCGGTCTTTCAATCTCATGAAGGAGTATAGCGCCTGTATTCTACATGGTGACATCAAATTCAATTTCAGGTAAACCATTAACTCCATATCTCTCATTCCTATCTATATCAATTATGTATGTTTATGTACTAATTATACGCCTATACATTTAGTTTGTCTGATCAAAACAATATTTTTTACTTACGTATCATACCCCTTGAAGCAATAACTGAATCTGAAAAGAAAAAACAGTTGAATTAGACTATATATATGTGATAAAATTAGCTCTAAGTTCATAATTAACTTCTGAAATCTTAATAAATTGGCTGCTTCTTCTTACCAAAATTCTGTGGTGCACTGGCAGGACCTACAACAAAAAGTTCTGTAAGTTACATTAGATGTAGTATCCAAAAAATTTTAGTTGATGTTAAGGATCAGAAGCTACTATTCTATGCTTGTTATCATACCAGCATTAATACTTTTATGTATCTTAGGTTCAGTAATATGAATAATGCGCAGTAAAATCAATGTGATATATCTGACAATTATTTCAGACTTTCGTATTTAACAGTCTATTCTCATGTTTAATCATCTGATTTTATACCTTTCTTTTTGATAAATTTATTCAATATTTTATAATTTTTCTACATATTCATTATAATTTTAATAACATTTTGTCTGTTCTTTATTTCTATGTTTGTTTACCTTCTGAGAATATGTCAACTATGAAATATATGAAAAACACTATACAGATAATCTTCAGCTAAATTGTCTTTTTATTAAATCTGTATGGGTTTTTTAAATAGTCTGAACTTTGACTTTAATTTGTTTCTCTGTTTGACTCTGTCTTAAGATAAAAATGTTTGAAGCAGAGCCACGCTCTCCTCTTCTTCTGTGTCTCTACAACGTTCCTTCAAACATTGTCACCTTCTCCACAACAGTCTTCCAGCTCTTCTGATGTTGTACTTGGACTGACCAATTCTTTATTCCTAGCACTTTTAGGTCTTTCAGCACATCATCTCGCCATCTGACCTTTGGTCTTCCTTTCTTCCGCGCTGATAAAAGGACACCAATTATAGGTTTTCTTTACTGCTCTGTCATCATTCATTTGATAAAGATGACCAAACCAGCTTAACCTTAGGGCTTTGATATGTCTTACAATTGTTTTGGACTTGATAAGTTTGTTAATTTTGTGGTTATACCTGATTCTCCAGGAACCATCCATGTTCCTTATTGGTCCATAGATCCTTCTCATAATTCTTTTTTCAAAAATCAACAGTCTTTGCATATCATTCTCCTTTATAACCGAGGTTTCAGATGCAAACATTACTCTTGGTCTGATGATTGCTTAATATAACCTCAACTTTGCATCTTTTGATTAGAGCTTACTTCTAAATAAATCTATGTTGGCAAATTATGCCCTATTTCTAGCTATTTCTAGTATTAGTTCCATTTTAGAGCCAAGATATGTAAAACTTCTTACTTCCTGATATGTAATATGATCAATTATGATATATTTGGTTTTCTGATACTTGATTTTGAGGCCATATTGCACTGCCATCTCTTTAAGATCTATAAATATTTCTTGTAGTGCTTTTCAGTTCATGCCATTAGTAATATATCGTCTGAATAAGACAGACATTGTTTCAGCCGAGTGGTTATATTGCCCTTGACATCAATCTGGGATAAAATTGTGTCCATTGTGATGCAAAACAAAGTTGCAGATAATGGATCACCTTGCTTTACCCCATGTTTCACCTCAAATTCTTCACTCAGCATGTTACCTGCTCTTACTCTGGCATTAGTATTTGTGAGGGTTAAACTGATCAATTTTATTAAATTGCAGGGTACACTGTATTTACTCAGATTTTCAATTATTTTATGTCTCAGCTTTTTCAAAATCAACAAATATATTATGCAGATCAATTTCATATTCACGGCACTTCTCATATAGTTGGCGAACTAAAAAGATATTATCAATTGTCGATCTATTTTGTAAGAAGCCATCCATGCTCTCCTATCCCAACCAAAATTTAATTTAATTTTCTGTACTGGTAGCGACGTACAGGTAAGGAAACATATTTATTTAAGCACATACAAACATATAACCGAATAATCTATACTGACTTCATTTCTGAATTCAATACATCGAACTTTTACAATGCAACAACAAAATAAATAAAAGCAGGCAGAATATTCTAATAAAATTATTGTTGTGACAAAATAAATAACAAATTTTTTGTTTACATATTAAAGCTGAATTATTTCCCCTTACGCTATCTAATACTGCAATAAATATTAGGAAGCACAAGTATACATACGTGAAACACCATGAATTCCGAGAAAGCCTGAGCGAACTGAAGGACCTAAGCAAGATACGACTTTGTTATGCTTGCGTCTTTGCCATCATATGAAATAGTTTTTTAGAAGGTATGTATATTGTTTACAACTTAAGACAAATTGTATATTATGAATGAATGTTTTTAGTCCATATTGTGGCAATTTATCAGACAAATTAAATTATAAGGTAACACAAAACATACCACAGACCAAAACTTATACATAATCCTTTTTCAGACCATTATATTTGTGGCAGCAGATTTGCACCAATAAATGTGGAACCTGTATTGATCTAAATACCAAATATTTACTCTGCTTTTATTTCAAATGATGATAATTAATACTAAAGAAATACCAATTAATCTGCTACTTACATATGTGTAATGAATCTATTTACAAAGAAAAATGTGTACCTGCCATGGATGGTACACCAAAGCGTAGAAAGTTTCTAGAGCCACTTGATCCACCTGAAACAAAAATTATGCACTATTTCAGAGCAAATTAAATTTAAATTATTGCAATTTTTGGATATTCTTCTATCTTTATTGGTTTTATTTCTTTACTTCAGATAATTGATTAAAATTCCAATTTTAAGTCTTCTGAGTGATACTTTTATACATATCTTGTTATATTCAAATTCAAACCTTTGTGTTTAGTGTAGTAAATGCCTTACTACTTTTTTATGATATAAATAGTCTAATTGCAGTTTTGAAATATTTCTGAAGCATTTAATCTTGAGTATTACTAAGCACTAGTGACTAGTGGCAATCACTTCTCAATTTTTATTAGAGAAGGAATGCTTTTCTTGTGAATATGTTGAATAAATAGTTTTTATATTTAACCTGTTTATTCAACATATTTTATTTTTAATTTTATTCAACAATACTTTCATAACTAATTTTCTATTGTGAAGAAAATACAATTATTTTTAACAAATTGAGCATGTCATTATAAATAATGATTGAAAAACTCACGATTTGATTCAACTGCAGGCTGAGGATTTAGAGATTGTGTTTCATTTGGCTTCACAACCACTAAGGATGTCACAGGTGTTACGAATGAGTACTGAAAGAAATTAATATGTGGTTACATTCAAAATAAATTATATAATTATATGACTTTGGAACAAATGTGACTCAAGGTAATATCTTAAATGATAATTTTGTTATCCACATCCTACTTGTCATTATTGGTATGTAACAAGTTCTCAACATTTACAGAAACGCCAAAATGATACATGGCCCAAACAGCGATATCAAACAATTAAGCTACATCGGCCAGGAAAACTATCTCTTATGTTATAAGTTTCAAAACTGACTTACTCTCAATGCTAACTGTACTGCTTTATTCTTGGTAGTTGCATTGTTATTTTTGGTGTTCAAATCCAAAAGTTGTTTGATTGTGAGAAATGCCCAAAGTCTTTCCAATGAAAAAGAGACACTTCCAACTTCAGGTTCAAATGCAGTATTGTTGACAGAGCCCAAAGCTTCAACTTGCGCTAAAAGATTTGAAGGAGACTGTACATCATTTAAACGCCCAGATATGACAAGTTCACTCCCAGAAAACAGTGCCCGAAATGACTGCTGGGTTAGAGAACTGTTGTCCACCTGCAACAAGACAATTAAATGGTTAAAAAACGGTCTTAGGAATTGAAAGCACACAAATTCTATTGAAATTCTTTATGTATGTGATAAACTTAACATATCGCTTGACACAATGTTTGGACTTGTTACAGCTGATTATTGAGATACAGTTGTTTAAAATTCTGTCAGTTTCAAATGCAACAGTGTAACCTGTCGTCATGGGTATCAAACTTACTTGCCAAAAAATTAATTGACAGGAACTGACACTGAGCAGTCACAACTGTCTCCTGAGGAAGGAACACTTCAAAATATGAGAACTATGTTTCTTGTTGTACGTGGGAACACGAGCACTCCATTTCAGGTAATCCATTAACTCACAATTATCATCCTGTCCATATCAGTATTTATACATATGTTTGAGAGGGATAAATTTTAATATGTATTTCAGGTATCCGTTGCTATTAAATAATTAAATCAATTGCTTTAATTATAACACCACTTACAAACTCATCATCTTACCTTTTCATTGTCATAAGAAAATTTTACTTGTGATAAAACTGGTGATGCAATTTTCCTGTAAAAGTTACGTAGCTGTAAAGCTGCATCTGATGCCTCATAGATTTTTCTGGCAAATCCATTATTCTTCAGGGAAAGCTTCTGAAGAAATTTGTAATCAGCTCCTTCTCCAAATGCCAATGAAAAAACTGTTATTTTTGAGTCAGAATTTTCTTTTGAGATACGTCTAATAATATCTGAAGGTTCAGATATTTCTCCATTCGGTTCACCATCAGTGAGTAGCAAAATCATAGATTCTGATGGCTCTTCATTTACATTATTAGAAGCAGTAGCCACAGCCCTTACCATTTCACCCACTTTTATGCCAGTTAAAAGAGCTCTGTACATATATGTACCTGTTAAAAAATATTGTGTATAAATCTTACATTTATAATCAATAGGGTAAAATTTACAAACAAAATCATAATGATGAATTTTTTATTTATGTAAGGGATTATATTATCATGGGAATGGATATAAATGATCAATATATTGTTCTCAGAGTTCAACCGGGTTTTGCTTAATTATATTATATTAGCGTTCTAATATAATTATGCAAAACCCGGTTGAACTCCAAGAACAATATATTGAACAACTACACCGGGAAAGGCTTCAATCTTTGATATAAATGATATTTCTGACGTTCACAAATGTTAAATTTCAAATTCATAAATTAGTCTTGATAACTTACCTCCATTGGCAGCAAATGAGTCAATACTTTCTTTTGCTAAAGTTATATTTTCCTTTGATGCTGATACAATACAAGAACTATTGAACTGTATATCCTGTTTTTCTATTCTAAATGGAAAATCATAACTTAACTGAACTCCAGGAATCCAAATCTGAAATATCCCAAATCAATTATGCAATGTTAGTATTTAATATCAGATTGGTATTCTTTATACTTACAAAAAACACTTTTTAATGTAATCATTTACTCTTTTATTAAGAACGGATAACAGAAGATTGTTAAAAAATTATTTCATGGAAACAACAATTTTGTTAGCTTACAAAAGCATTGTCTATGGTTTCAAATTGCTTATGAAAAATGGGGTTTTAAAATATGGAAATATTTAACACTAATGTAACTTGTTGACCACTAAAGTAGTTTATATTTATAATACTTTATATGTTCCTTATTTTTTATTATCGTATTTACCTGTACACTTGATGAAAAAGGTATAATAGTGAAAGAGTCTTGAGGATTCAGTTCATCGAGTATGGTGTGCATTGCCGTTTTTAACTGTTCTATCTTTATGCCAGACATTGAACCACTGATGTCTAATACAAAGATAACATGTTTTTTCATTACCCTCAGACCAACCGGAGAAAAGAAGTGTACAAAGTATCCGTCACTACTGACCTAGAACATTGAATTGAATTAAATATATTTACTTAATGTGCTTATGTTTGATTTTATGATCAGGAAGTACAAGATTAAATTATTAACATTATCAATGGAATGATCTTTGTTTTGTTTTCTGACATTCTTTTATTTTGTCATTCAGAATTAAAAAACCTCCACAATTTCACTGCCTCCCTATGTATCAATCAAAATTTATTGCCTATGTATTATTCATTGTTTTTATTACCCATATACGTTCTGGTTTCTCCTGCCTCTCAACATCATACCGAATGGTAAGCTGACCCTTGACACCATCAGCAGAAAGTTCATGCTGTTGTTCTTTGGTTGGTGCCCATGTTATTGTAGCAGATGTTGGCGATGTACGATTGATAGCAGCAAGTGGATTGGCTGTAATGAAAGTAGTATCTGTTAAAAACTATTTAGAAATTTAACAGTTTTAGGTAACTATTATATTATGTTCACTTATTATATATATAAATAACACATGATGCTGACTTACCTGAAATCAACAGTTGATCCAGCTGGGCTGAGGAGTGAAGATATTACAAATTTTCAAGGGTCCAAGCCCCCTTCGACAGGTGAGACGGTCTGAACTGTGTGTCAGACAGGCACAAATTGAACTCTCACGATAAAGGGGGCTCAGGCCCTTGCAAATTTGTAATATCTTCACTCCTCAGCCCAGCTGGACCAGCTGTTGATTTCTTCCTTCCTGACAAAGGGGGCTCAGTCCATCAAAAATTTGAGAATTTGTAGATTCCTCAGCCTGTGTGGACCAACTGTTGATTTCAGGTAAGTCAACTTCACTGTCTCTCTTTCCTATCCAAATGTGTTATTTAATTTTCCTTAAGATAATGTAAGAAATAAAAATTTACATCTGTTTTGAAAATTGATAATTAGAAAAATAGCCAAATACTGACTAAATACCACAGTATATCATCCCTTCTTTTATCTGTATTTGGCTATTTTTCCTAATACTAAAATGTAAGAAATATATTCATACATATTTTAAGTACCTGTATAGTTTACGTCATTAATTTCATTACTTTCTTGGATATTTGGAACTTCAATGAAGGATATGCCACTAGGTTCATCAATTGTAACCTCCACAGAGAGGCTATCCACCAGCTGTAATAGAAGATGAATTACAGTTTAACAAATAATAGAACCAGAAAATCATAATAAGTAATAATTACCTACCTGTCCTGGTTTGAGATTTATTCGGTGATTATAAGCTCCCAGTTCTCGGGAAAGTAATTCTTCATAGGTTAAATTGAAACCTATTTTTGAGATAGGTTCCACATTTACAGCAACTGAAACCACATTGGCGTCCCTGGTACTGAAATATTAATGAATTAATGATTAAATTTATTGCCATGCTGAACTCTGTCTCTAGAAACTTTCCTTCCAACACATCCTGCTGACCTGGAAAGGTCCTGAACTAAACATCTACCCTAACATGTCTTCACTTAACTGTGTATTTTTTAATTAAGTTACTTTACATTAATTGATCACAGTACTAAGGTAGTCCTTATCTTGTATCTCAAGCTTTTGGATTGATTAAATACAGTAACATAAATTTTATTTCCTTCTTTTACCTTTTTGAGTGTGTGTGTGTATGTAAACATAGTTGCTAATTTTATATGTGCATACCTGAGTTCAACGTGACCTGCTGAAAGGCCTGTGTCTTTTGCCTTTTGGTACACTTTCCGGGCTTCTTCTTTTTCAGCTACCTGTGCTTCATACTTTATCTCATCAACTTCACTAAAATATCAAGAATATCATATAAGGAATATTCGGTATCTCTCAGTTAAAAATGATTAATATCCTCTTGTTACCAGTTTTTCTCTTACTGCAAACCAAGGAATAATAGTTACTGAAAACTTACATAACAAAACTGGAAATGAATGCTGATTCTGGAAGAACAACGTTGAATACAACTTCCTGTGACCTGTTGGCAGGATTCGCTACCCTACTGATGACAGACGTTTTCGCATATCGATTCCTTATGTTGGATACAACATTCAAATTGTATATGCTGGGTTTGTCACTCTGAAATCAGTACGAAATTCCAACAATTAATTGATAAGCACTGTATTTAAGAGTGTTTACAGTTTGTTAAAACTGATAGGTTTTAAATGGGCTTGTCAATAATTTGCTAAAACCACAGCCACAGTACTGGAGTGGCCATCCTCAAGGATAGGTGCTCGTTTTGGTGATTAGTGTGGTTGATGTTTAAATAGTTTTGAATACACAAAATAAATGATGGATTTATTAATGTTTGCCAACATTATGAGATTAAGCATTGCATGACCATTGGTGTACAACGTATCCTTTTCTCAAAATTTTCTTGTTTTGTAATCTTGTAGACGCACAGTAAAATTAAGGTAAAACGGAATGTTGATGTTGACGAGCAGAAAAAACCGAAAACAGTCTCCAAGATTTTAATTTCATGAAATAATTATTCAGAAGCTTTCAACTCTTTTGTTATAATCATCCTGAATGATAATCAAAACAATACCACTTATATAGAAAAACATAATGTTACGAATACATTGCAACAACTTCAGCATAACGTACCTTCTTGTCCTATAATTAAAATCACAATAACTTTAAAAAATATTGGTACCTATAGGGACTTAGTCACTACTATAAAACTATGTTGTTTATTCAACAAGTTCTGTTCTTAAACTGCTCCATCAGGTGGTTCAGTGTGTATAATTACAATTGATTTGCATAATTATAGTAGTGACTAAGTACCTATAGGTACTAATATTGTGTTATTTATTATAGGAAAAGAACTTGATGTATTTTATGTAAGTGATAATGTTTTGATTGCTCATTCAGGATGATTATAACAAAAGAGTTGAAAGCTTCCGACTAATTATTTTATAAAATAATTTTTTTTGACCATTTCTGGTTTTTTCTGCTCATCAACGAGAAAGTAAAATTTGCATTCGCTTGTGGTAATGTAACTGTGTACAGTTCTTGCTTACTCAAGTCAAGTATTAGATCTGGATTCCAAGCTGGGGGGTAAATAAATTGATTCCTCAAGTGAAGATGACGGCAACGGCCGCAGTCGAAACGTAGTGGATCAACAATGTACCCGGCTGTAATTCCGAGGATTCTTGTGAATCACAAAACACTGGAAAAACCTTCCTTCGTTAGACACTAATCATAAATGACCAACATATGGAAACGAGCAATTAATTAATGGAATACTGTAAATGCGAATGTAAACATTTAGAATAAATGGGATCCAAAATATGTTTTAATGTGTGCGTTAAGACACGAAATTGCTTGCAATTTGAAATATCTTAATTGAAAGCTAATAGAGCGTCATTCCTCGTAAATATAAGATATCCTTAAAATGAAATTGACCCCCGACATTTGACCTCCCGACATTAAAAGTGCGCGATAACATGATTTTGAGTCTCATCTTGTCAGAGTATTAATAATCGGACACTTGCGGACATTCAATTTAACACTCGTTTAGAAAAAAACCGGCATAGGAATAAATAATTCACTAAACTTACTCTATATTAATTACTGTGAATTTTAATCATTTGATATAAATAAATTACTTAAGTTACGTTATGTAAATTAAGTTATTAATTATAATAGCAAAACAATGTAAAATGTATACTTTGCTTCTCATGAGGGTCTATGGAAAAGGAATCTATTGTTCTGTTCTCTTCCAGTAATAAATACTTTGTTTTCAGAATAATGGGAAGGTAGGTTTCGATGTTTACCTCAATAAGAAGCTTATAAGCAATAAATTGTAAAACCTAGTGATTTTTTATTGTATACTATTTAGTATTGGTGCGTTTTATTTCCAGGGGCGTGCTTGTGAATGTTCTCGTAATTAAATTGTATTAACGACTTTTAACACCCTTGCCGATTTTATCGTAGACCTGACCAACTTCCTGGTAAGATTTTTATCTTATCACTTCCACAAAACTGAGGTCTTCCGTTTCATAAATATATCACTATTTTCATTTAACATTTAATTTGCTTCCTTGTTGTACGTTGATAGTTTGAAGAGAAGTGAGACGCAGGTTACTGACATGAAGGAGGGTTGTGAACTGGAGCCCACGAGGACAGTCGATTGGTTTTGCGAGCGGGGACATTAAGAAGAGATTGCTTAAAAGCAACCTAATAAAGATTTGTATAATAATACACATAAATGCGGTCAAAGTCTAAACACTGCTAAATTATTTTACTGATGTATTTAAAGTATGATTGTATAGTAGTTTTTAAACCAAATGGAATTATTTCGTGTGTGTGTTGCACAAAGTCGTCAGTAGTACCTGCGCCACGACAAGAGTCCATCCCAAGACGAAGACGACCGGCAGCAGCATCGCAGGCAAATGATGCACTGACCGAGATTTCTCCTTGGGATATATTTCCCTACTGATGACGTAACGTCGTGGCGTACGCGGATGTCCCAATCAACTTCACAGAAATCCTCACTTGTTGTTGTTCCTGGTATTCTCTATAAGGCAAAGGTTGGAAAATTTAATCAGTTACGTTGAGTGACGAGCAGAAGTGAAGTGATGCCGTCAATATGTTTCCGACAATCTCACTTGCTGTGCGACATTTTGGTATTTGTGCGATTGACGTTGACATTACCAGAGATTTCAACATGTGCCCAAAACAATATATTGTTCTCGTAGTTCAACCGGGTTTTGCATAATTATAGTAGAACGCAACGTTTCGACGACTAAAAGCTCTGTCGTCATCTTCTAGGCGAAGTGTCGGAACCAATTATTATTAAGGGCAACAGGCTACATGAGGGTGATCCGTGAATTTCGGAACAGTGTCCTGGTCCCGACAACGTGACAATGATGCCAAGTTGCAAAGCAAAGCAAACAAGGCTTCAATCTTTGATGTGCCCAAAACGTTGGTGGTTTTGCACCTTCCATGAAGCTGGGCGATGATAATAAATAGACGAGTGGAAATTTCCAGATCGAATCTGGCGCAAATTTGCGACGCATCTGTGACGGTATTCGTATTAAAAAAGATAATATTTCTATGTCTGTGTTGTATATTTTTATTCGGTTAAATAATATATTCGTAAATTAAATACATTACAGTGATTTGTTATTGATAACATTTTTATTATTACTTCGCCATTTCGCTTATACAAATATACTTTGATAAAATTTTACTTTTGTTTTTACATTCCTTGGAATCGTATCTCTTCATGAATAATGGCGAGCGAAACCGACGGTTTTTGTTGGACGCTCTGATTTTCTCAGTTATATAAAATGCCATCCATCCGACTTGAGTCAAAATGATTTTAATCAGTTGATACAAAAAATAAATTTGAATTACTTTGTGTTTATCGTCTTATGCATAAAGTTTCTTTTCAAATTTTTCTGTACATACAATATCTGTATGAATTTTAAACGTTATAAATATTTGGTATATGTTGGCAACACATTCTTCCTGCCGGCATGAAACCTTGATGCGAGATATCTTACAAATGATCTTTGGTTAAATATAAAAAAGCCCGCGGCAGGAACTGTCAAGCTTACTTTGTTATTTTACGTCTTACTGTTTTATGGGAAGAATCAAGTACTATGGCAGATTTTAATTACGATGAAACCTCAAATGCTTCAACGCACGATTTGGTAATAATATAGCATTTTATAGATAATATACTCGATAGATTAAAATTTTGGGAATAATTAAATCATTTATGTAGATTCTCAGCATTTTTATTTTTTTAGAAAGTAATTAAAATACTTGTCAAGTAATGTGATTTGAAGTTTTCTCCTATTTTCAGTATTATGCTCATCATTATTTTCGAGAAAAGAAACTTTTTGTGTTTTACAGAATACCATGATTAGTACCTGAATTAATTTAATAAATATTTTGTTGTATATTTCATTACAGAAAATTTTATTTAAAGAGAAGAAAGCCTTTTTACTAAAGAGGATTCAGCAGGAAAACAATACAAAGAAAACTGTGGAAGAAGAACTGGAAGGTATGTTACCCGAACTGTTTCATATCATTTAACAAAAGTTGCTATATTATATTATTATAATATATTGTCCCCATTGCAATGAATCAATATTTAATTGAATTTAAATTAATTTACTTTAATTGTGGGTATATACATATTTGTTGGTTTCTGTGAGTGATATTGACATATTGCCATTAATACGACTGAAGGACTGCTCAGCAACTCCAGTCTTAATATTTTAAGTCATATGAAATTTTTATTGTTATGAGTTTAGTTCATGAAATCATATTTCATATTTTGTAAAAATGTCATTTCTCTTTACACTGATTATATTAGCTTGGAATGGAGTTGAGTATATCCAAGAGTTTGAAAACAATTCAACCTTATTCGCTTTTTTACTGTAGTTTTTGTTTTTCTCATAAATAACAAATCTTATGGATTGCGTTTTTCATATTTCCACCAATCCTTCCATTATTATGAAACTGATTAAAGTGATGTAACTTTTATAGTTATTTATAATTTTGTTTTAGCACACAGTAAAGAAGCAATACACACACAGAATGATGCAGTAATGGAAATGGAACAAAGTCTTACAAATGCTGATATGCTTTTTGTCGATATTGAAGAGTTGACACTGCAAGAGGTCAGTAATATTAATATCAGATTCAAATGTAATTAGTGTTGCATTCAGTTCGTGCCGTTTATGTACGCTACATAATCTGTTACAACTTTCGATAAAACTGATATTTGTACAAACTTGTTGATAATTATTTCACCAATTTGTTAAAGCAGTTAAAATGGGGAAAATAAAAATTATCAAGAATCATAATATGATTAATATTAAAACTTATAATACTGATTTATTTTGGTTCTGAAGCAGAGTAAGTGGTGAAAGTGTTTTTATTACATGATTTAAATGTTAGTTCCTTTTTTTAAAAAATAATCATATCCAAAAAAATTATTCCTGGGTACCATTTTGAGAAAAATTACATAAATAAATGTAGTTGATGTGGTTTCTTGGTAGGCAATTTCCTAACTATAATTATGAGATGGAATATTCTGTTGTTAAATGGTATTATATATTTCCATAATCTGATAAAATATGCACATTTTATGAACTTATTTTGATATTGTAATTATTTTGTACTATTATTACAAATCATATCAATGGCCCGCAATTTTGTCATAACATTGTAATAATGTAAAGGTGAACAGTAACATTATTTTTCAAAGGGCCTTTAAGACATATTCCTGTGTTAGTTTCATTTACCTTGTTCCTCTTATTTATTTAATGTATTAACAAAATTGTCTGAAAGTATTATGGGCAACAACATTTTTATAGAAACAAAAACTTCTTCTTGCCTGCAAGGTTTAGATGTGTATTTTGAAAGAAAAATATAAAATAGACCAGATTGAACCATACCAATAAAACTATTAACATATTATCCTTAAATTTGTTATTTTAAAAATATACCATATATACCTAATTTTTAGGGTAATTGGCTTATAATCATTTATCTCACTCCACCTATAATTTTGAAGTATTAATTATTTTGGCAGGAAATAAAATCTGAAGAACTATTAAAGGCAACTCGAGAACTTGAAACGTTAAAAAAAAGGCGCAATGAATTATCACTAAGAAATACAGGTGCACCAGCTGATCGTGACAAACATATTTTGGAAAACTGTAGGCAAGTATTGTTTTTAATAAACTGACTAACACATTATTATTATTATTATTAAGTGTTCTGTCTAACAGATAGGTTTTTGGACTGTAAATTTCCTTCATCTTGCCCAAGTTTTAAAACCTATTTTTTTGTAAAGTTTTTTAGTTCATGCCTGAACATTGTCAAGCAATTTTAAGAATATATCTTAACAGCTAAATTATTCTAAAAGTGAACAATTTTTGCTGTCATAAAAGGAGAGATGTGAATACATGTTTAAAAACTATATACTTTGTTATACAAAACTGATAATGAAAAATGAATGAACTTTTGCTATCATAGACAGACATATTCAGCATATACCAACTTGAAATTTCCTATTATTCAAAATAAGTATGTAAAATTATTTGAATATATTTTATGAGTGTATGTATGGTATCAGCAATGTTTATATTGACTGGTTTGTATTCAATATAATGGCTTTTTCATGAAACTGTATATTCTTTACCAACAGGACCAAAAAAAATTTATATCAAAAGCTTACAGGAATACATTGGATCCACAAATCGGCAAATGTTGACGGTTGTATCCTTTTTGTAATGAAACATATTAAGGTCATTAAGTTAAATGGTACTGATATTTAAGTTTAAAATAAAGGTTTCTCTTCACATGAAATTCTATGTAGCGTATGGTCCCATGTTCACTTTAAGTTTAATAACTATTATTGCTCTCAACTCGTACCAGGAGTATAACTGACTCTTGAGGTACTGCCAGTATTTTTGACTCTAATGTACCAGGATTATATTGGACTCTTAGATTGGCTGAATATTTTTGACTCTTACACAATTTCTTGACTACTAAGATACAGTAAATAATCAGCTGAGTAAGAATAAATTATTATTTCCTTGGCATAGATAGGGTAGGAGGCGGCGTGGTATGTAAATGTTTCAAATACTGATGGAACCCAGGCAACCAGCTAATAGTTAATTAAAAACCTGAAACACAACTATGTATATGGATTAATCTTAAATGTTTACTGTCACGCCTGTTGCTTCATATTTTCCTGAATTGAATTTTAGATGTTGGCAACAAAAAAAACAATTACATTAAAATTATATCGCGGGGTGATCCAGATTGTCTGTGGGAAGAAATTGGAAAGGCTGCTTCTGCTGATTGGTCAGCATTCCTTCCACAGGATCAAGAAAATTGTAAATGATTGATATATGTTCTATTTTTATCGATATTTGTATATTTGAAAGTAATATAAATTTGAACTTAAATATAATATTTACATCTCAGAGTATATATCACATCATACAAATATACCTACTATATTATCCTGATTTAATAATTAAAATGTAGATTGGATTAAGACACCTGCAATTTTGCACAGTGTGAAGCTGTTATTTTGGAATCTTTCTTAGAGTCCACAGAAAGCACTATTCAGTTAGTGACTGTCTGTAAGAATCAAAAGTTTGACTCAAAACAATCATGTTTCCACTGTACAGTGCAAGTCAGAGTTCAATTACCCCATTGTTTGTTTGGAAAAGTGTCCCAGCTGATATTTACAAACATGCTATAACAAAATTGTGATTTAAAAGACTTTGAAGAGGAAGAGATCATAGCTGACCTGAATATAAGTCTGTCCATGATTGAAGGGAATGGATAAAATTATTTTCTTGAAGTTAGGTAAGAAAATGTACACATGACTTATATTTTTGTCCTTAGTTATGCTATTTATTAAATAGCATTCAGGCAAATTTGAAGCACACACCCAAAAAAAATATGTATCAAATGCATTTTTACTCTAGTACTTGAGGAATTAAAAAATATCAGTCCCATGAACACCGACATATTACACTTTTAATGTCACAACAAGGTCTTACGGCAAAGCTTGTGCCATAATCGGCAGTACTGGTTTTGTCCGCTTTGACACTATCTAAAAAGGCTCCTAACCTTTTTCGTGCATTGCTTGTAATTTCATAATATAATGTAGTTCCAAATTCCAGAGGACTTCCTTCATCGGGATCCAACGAGAGATCAAAAACTAGTGGTGCATCATGGTGATCCCTGGGAGGTCCCCAATTACCCATACAGTCAGCCACTCCTCCTGTATATAGAAACACCATTAATTATGGTGATGAACACTTGTTCATTATCATAATTGTGTAAATTTGAATGTTTATGTACTAAGAATTTTACCTGAATAATACAAAACTTTGTAATTATTCCACCTCACTGCTCCAATCGTACCAATTGGTCCAAAACCGCCACTGTTTGGGTGAAACAGTGTCTATAGAAATATAAAAAATTAAATTTTTTTCATACTTCCACCGTTAGTCATACAAGTGTTATTTATATCTTACCTCATGTCCAAAGTCACTTTCCCCATCAATCACTTCAGATAAATCTTTACCGTCGTAGAAACGATCTGCTGGAAGCACGCCTTTAGTGAGGGATGCAAAAGTTGGAAAAATGTCAAGTGCAGATGATAATGCCCCTGTCACCCTCCCAGGCTGTACGAGAGAGAGAGAAATTTCATAAACTTTGTTTACATAATCATTAAACATGCAGTTTTGTCTTGAGGTAGGGGCTTAGGTACTTGAAAAGTTGACTTGTTGATTACTACCTAGCCTTGGCAACGACAACTATTAATTTAAGGTAAATCAGCTGCCATTTCTTGTCCAGATGAGTCAATCAATATATAGGAGGAACACAGCCCTAGTGTTGGCTGGCCACAACTCTGGGGAAGGAGAGCATAAATTATTTCAATCAAGCTAAGCTCTACAGGCTATGATAGTAATTATCTTTCATTTCTAAATATTAATCATTTTAAATATCTTCCGCATTGATGTAATCAGTTCTGCCATCTTTAAATTCCAATTTGGTTAGTAAAAAAAATGGCGTGCTTCTTGAAAGCACTAGTACTTGAGGAATGAAAAAATATCAGTCCCATGAACACCGACATATTACACTTTTAATGTCACAACAAGGTCTTACGGCAAAGCTTGTGCCATAATCGGCAGTACTTCAGTTTGTCGAAGGATAATATTTTTATGTATATTTCCCTACATATTGTCGGTAAAAACTGATATAATTACATCAATTATGTTGTTTCACATTTTATTGTAATTGTTCAGAGTTGAGAAATTTTTTAATGTGTTCTTATTGCAATTAAATTTAAAAAAATTACATTTATTCCCAACAATATATCAAATATATGCTAAGTTTATTGCACCTTTTATTTTGTGGTTCATTTCAGTTATCACCTTTTTCACAGTTTGAAAGTATTTACGGCATAAACTTCACTTATTGCCATTTTTCTTGCTAACAACATTCTCCCAAAAAAATGGCAAGCTTCATGTGCAACTTTCAACCAGAAATATTATCTTGGACTTTCTTGTGTAAATGTCCAAAAATTACTTACAGACAATATTAAAAAACAGGGTAGCATTTAGTGTATACAAAAGTAAACACTACCTGAATTTTGAAGGGGAATTATGTTACATAAGGGAAAAAAATTTTAGGTGATGGCAATTCCAAACCTCTACATGACCAGGCCAAACGAGGATGCTAGGGACTCTGTGGCCGCCTTCCCACACGGAGAACTTTCCAGATCCTCCCCCACCTCCCCGGTTGAAGTCTGCTTGCCAAGCACCTGTGTAAGGCCCTGTTATGCCCGCATATTGGCACTTCATATCCCATGGACCATTGTCAGCTAAAAAGGAATAATAATGAATAATTTAAACTTGCAAAGGTTTCATATGCTCTAATATTTTTAAATTTTTTTAGAGAGTTTGATTGTGAACGGTATCATACTCACTGATAAACCATAAGAGTGTGTTGTTATTATCTAGACTGTATGCCACATCTCTGATTCTGCCAACAAGCCAATCCATCTCTGCCAGTGTGTCACCATACACACCTTTTCCAGTAACATTTGTAAATTCAGGTGCATGTGCCAGTGGTACATGCATGTGCGAGAGAGCAGCATACAAAAAATATGGAGAAGCACTACAACATTAAAATTCAAAGTATGTTACTTATCATTTACTCTTGATTCGGCTGTGACTCACTACATTTAGCAGATGTTAAATAGTTACTACATACAAGCTAAATTATCCACCCAAAATATTCAGTAATCAGATAAAACATTTTATACATGTTATAGACATTATTTCCAAATTTAATAAATGTTAACTTTTTGTACCAAGCAGCCTACAAGTCATGTAATGAAGTATTATTTAAAGTAATTCTTAGCATTAAAAAAATAATGTTTAACTTCTAACATTTGAATTTGCTGTCTACATGTGTTTGTTCATGATTAAACATGTAGACGGACAGACCTATTCTTAATGAAGTTCTCAGCAAAAGTTGCGTACAGATGTGAAACTTCCTCGAGGTCCACCGGTTGATGAATTATTGTCTTGTTGGAAACCAGAGGAATTGCCAACTCTACACTGCATGTTGCTTCAATAGTAGCATTAACATCGTAAGCTAAAATTACAAAAAGAAAATTTCTTCTAGTACCAGGCAATTGTGGATGAGGTAATATAATATATGTACTACTTTATCTAAAATTAATATTAACAAAACGGACAATTTTTCTTTATAAATATTTGAATAATAAGGGGGAATCACTGAGCAAAGGTATTCCCGGTGTATTTGCTGTGCAAGTAATTATCATGCTTCTAACTGGGGTGCGGTGGTCGTGGTGGACACGATTGAGATATCTTGGCCTAAGCTTACTCTTGCCCAGTTTGTGACCTTAGAATTACTTATCTAATATTGGAACAGTAGTATTTTTACCAATATTTTCACTCTTGACAAAAAACTCAATTTTTATTATAAATTCCATAATAAAATTAACTAACGTTTCCATAATAAGAGAGACTCAATAACACTGCAGAGACTAGTGACATTTTTAAGTTTTCTTTAATGGCCAGTGTGTGCAAGTTAGTCTCTTAAGAAGCACTAGTATCAGTTTGATGACAAAGACTCATCGTATTTGCAGAAAGCTTTGACAGACTAATGTGGACTTAAGATTTGGAGGCTAGCACCATACATTACCAGAGGACAACTGTTGAAGACTACTGTAATGGAGGTATGAGCCCCTTCCCATGCAAATATGTTACAATAATTTGATAAAATTAATTATTTATTGTATTATTAATGATTAGTAAATACATTGTAGTATATTTATTACCTTACCGTGTGGACAGATACCACAAGCAGGATGGTTAAAACCAGGGTTGTCAGTACAACCCATGTCCGTGCTATATGGAATACCGAGGTAAGAGTCGAAACCCTTATCTAAAGGATGATGGCCTGGCTGCATTCCCAAGTGCCATTTACCTACACAGACAGGAAAGATTTATAAATTTAATGCTGCTTTTTATTATCAGAAAGCTTCCTTAATTATTCATAGTTTAATAACATTGGAATTGATAGTGTGGAGTGGAAATTGGTTAGCACATTGAACGGGATACTCGGTCCAGGCATTAATTTTACCTAGCATTGCTGTTTTGTAGCCAGAATCTCGCAGGACTTCTGCAATTGTGGTTTCATTGATCGGTATTCCACCTATTGCACCTGTGTCAAAATTCTGGTAGATTCCTGTCCTGAGTCCCAAGCGGCCAGTGAGAAGGGAGCCTCGAGATGGTGTACAAACTGAAGCTCCTGAGTGAAAGTCTGTGAACCTTCAAAGTTAAAACATTATTTTGGTCTATATTTACCCCTTTCTAGCAATTGTAAAATTATTGCAAAAATGTTTGAGGACATGTACGACAGCCTTTTGAATTCACGTTATTTCAAATTGATTAGGGTCAGTTAAATGTGAAAAAAAAACAAAATTTTAACACGCTTTTCACTCTGTGATGTTTTTCTCCCTTCTGCTAATCTTATCAAGTACTGCTGCTAACTTGAAATAGCATTGTGATAATCATTCATTTCTTAAATTAATTTCATACACATTTATTTGGCAAAGTTGGTATTATTAGGGTTACCTCATTCCTCAATTGCTTCATCCATAATGCAAATAGTAAACTGTGTATTTAATGGGTATTAGTAAAGTTGGTTACAAGTCAATTTTCAGGGTGGAAGATTTCTTAACGTTCTTGTATTTACAAAGGGTAACATTTGAAAATGTTTATTTCCTTTTGGAGCCCTTTGATAGTATTGTGTTATAGGTGACCAGGTAGATGTGCAGGAACATTAATCTCAGGGTTTGAAAAGCAAAAATGATTATTCAATATCATTAACCCTGTCCTTTGCTCAATTTCAAATATCCATTCCCAAAATATGTTCAATGATGCTCTCCAACTTAATATATACCAAACTCACCTGAGTCCCTGCTCCGCCAAAGTGTCCAAATTTGGCGTTGAAGTGGTGGGACGCCAATTTGCTCCTACGTCTCCCCAACCCATATCGTCGGCCATTATCAGAATAATATTGGGCCTAGAGTCTTCCTCGACAGAAGGACGACCGTCGTCAAAATATCTTTCTATGATAAAAGTTTGAGGAGGATATTTTTGCCCCAAAACTTGGAAAGCGTTTACGACTAGGAAAAGTAGAGACAGATCAAAGAAATTTATGTGATTCATATCTGTAATTAATTAATTGTTCATTTACAATATGATTCAAAGTTTGATTAATTATTGGTTTTAGATATTGACAAATTATCCCTATTGTATTATTTATCTTATCACAAGTATGTTATCTTGTGGGTCATTCAGTTATGCCAACTAACATAATCTCCTTACAGGAAACTAATCTTGATGAAGTTTTACCACTTGTGGGTCATTCAGTTATGCCAACTAACATAATCTCCTTACAGGAAACTAATCTTGATGAAGCTTTACCACGGGTGTCATTTTTCTTCAAAAGGTCATTTCCTAACCTTGGCAACAGAACTTTAAATTATGTACGTTGATCGAAATACAGACGTTTAGAAACTGAAATGAGGGCGAAATTCCAGTTGCAGAAGATTTTTTTTATTATTTGGTTAAAATTCGATCATGTAAAACTATTTCATTTTAGATGTAATTTCAAATATTTTGCTCATTGGAAGGTTCACGAGAGCCAATCAAATGAACGGGGGTGAGCTCGAAATTTAATTCAACAATTTCATATTTTGAAATTGGCGGCATTGATTGATTGATTGTTGGTTAACAAAAAACGGAATCAGAAGGCATCCGATCCGCACAAGTACGGAAACTTCGGATTCAAGGCAGATAATAAGGACGCGTCGAAAAGGCAAGATTAGCCAAGAACGTGAATAAAGTAGAGGATCCTCGGAGGTGGAATCTGTCTTCAACTACACCCAAATATCCCTCCAACGTCCCAGGGAGAGTCTGGACTAAGTGCGTTTTACGAGGGAAACCAAAATGGTGTTTAGTTGTCTAAATTAGTTTTGTTTCTTTTTTAACATATATAATTAAGTATGAGATGGTTGCAGACTCGCTCAATTGAAACAGCAGCTAACTTAAAAAATCATTACACGACCAGAGTTGTTCCACGGATGACGTCACTGCGCGTTCAAATTAACATGAAAATTTTATTTATGAATAAATATAAATCAGAACGATTTTGATACCAAAACTGGACTTCAGTGGCTTTATGAATATTGGAGTCAATGCAATCGGGGGGGGGGGGGGGGGAAAGTTCGTTTCGTGACTAATTTGGGACTTTATCAGGTGAACATGACGATAGTTTTAAAATAAATCAGTTAATGACTTTATTTTTTATCGAAACGTCGTAAAGCTATAAATAGAATATAAAGTGTCCGTAAAAAGGTCATTAACTGACATAAAATGAAATCTTTTAACTGTGTATAATTTAAAAAGTATGAGCACTTGATTATTAATTTTTGTGATGAAATTTTCTTCAATTGCATTTCTTTGTATTAATGTGAAAAGATTTTCAATTAGTAAGGTTTAAAACAAATATTCAATGTGATAGAATTGAACTTTGAATATAATTTAAAATGCAGGATCTGACTTCCAGACCATTTTGGAAGTTGATAAAATTGTTGTACCACATATAAAATCTGAAATTTATTTTATGTACTGATAAGTTAAAAAATTTCTATTGCCAGAATATCCCACAGTTGTTTTTCATCTAATTATCTTATTCTGAAATTGTTTTGCATTCGTACACAAGAAGAAAAATATTTTTTATATATTTTTCAAACTACTAGATGAAACATCATACGTAATTGAAAGTTTGACTGTTTATTGGTAGTGGAATTAATCGGCGTCGTCCCTCTCGACAAGTTTTGAAATACTTGGTACTATTTCACCATAAAAACGACAACCTATTAGTCCCTAATTGGGACCCCTTCAAGAGTATAGTTACATTCAATTATCATTTATTATAACCTAAAATCTATTATAATTGAATGTAACTATACTCTTGAAGGGGTCCCAATCACAGACAAAATGATGTGTTTGATACATACTATGTTTTTCATAGAATAATTAAACAATTTTTTTAATATGTTGTTTATATACTTTCCTTCTGTGATTGGACTCAACTGTGTAGATCCATGTCCTCTCTGTAAATTGAGTAATTCGATCGTCCTTCAGGTATTTTAAGAAGGAGTGTGGATAAACTAATTAACTTTGGCCTATTTTTACAGAAAACCCCCAAAAAGAATGTCTACCAATTCAGTCACATCTGACTTATCTAATAATCCATTAATTCTTTTTATTTCACCTCTGAATCTCCATAGACTTTCAAAAAGTTTGTTGACAATCCAATTTTTGATTTTCTGTCTCACATGTGTGAGAAAATAATTGATGTGCACACAGCCAAACTCCCTACCCACATGATTATGATTCAGATGTTTTACTTAACCTTGTAGGTCCATGTCTTCTCAATCTTCTGCCCATATTAGTGAATTAAGTGGACAATGTCAGATCATCCTTCTCAGGAATATGGGGGCTAAGAGTAGACAAACTAATCAAGGAATTTAATAGGTAGGAGTATAACTTGGGATTGTGAAACAATTGCAAACAAATAAAATATTTTTTAATAAAAAATATGGTTTCACATTAAATAAATAAGCCTATCACAGACTCTTTGTCCTGGACTCAAATAGAATCAGTTCAAGTGTTCTATTCATAGTAAGATAAGTTTACAGTGTAGAAACAGTCATCCAGGCGATGGTTTATGTACTTGACGAAACTCGTAGTTCCCTTCTCTCTGTATGTTAAGGCTAAGGAGTTGCTGTGAGGATAAACTGATAGCAACTGAAATGTAAAAATGAAAAACAAATGAGTGAAATTCATCTTTGTTCTCACTCTTGACAAGTTTTGTAATACTTGTTTTTAAGAACTAATAATATTAGTCAGTAAAAGTTTATTTTATTGAAAACATAATACATAAAAACACATTTTATATGTGATTAGGGCTTCTTCAATTTTATGTTAAATTGTGTACCTCTTCGTCTTCCTCCGGCGCGATGTATACTGTGTAAGCTCCATAGTCTTCTCTGGACTGAACTTCTGATTTTATGTAAAGTGTCGCGTCAAGGACGTTTTCACCAGCCAAGCTGTCGTCACTCATCAGCGTATAACAGCCTCTTTTCCATTTACGAATTTCACAAGAACATTTGGGCTGCTGAGAAGCGGCTGCATCAGTAGTGTCGCCAACTGCCTGTGTGTACATTAGAATTACTATTGAAGAATTTACTACATTCACAGAGAAAGTGTACAATGTAAATGATATAACAAATATTAGACTGGGTTTGGAGAGTGGTATTGTGGAAAAACTGGATTTGTGATAATGGGAAACATGAATGCCCATATTAGAACTGACAGTCAAAGTAAAGAAGAGATAATGGGTCCTTTCAGTTATGGAAATAAAAATAGAGTACGGCTCCCAATAAACTATTGTGAAGGCAGGTTCAGAAACAACAACAGGCAGAAGATAACTAGATATGGATGGGGAGAAAGGAAAATGACAAGATAGAGATCAGTAAGGTGTTTTGATTTGGACATACGAGTCAGTATTTGCTGAGAAACTAACAGGAAAAATACCACAGGAAAGGCCTAGATTGAGGTGGATGGATACAGTGAAGGAAAGTATGAAAATGAGGGGACTGAAAGAAGAAAAAGAGTGGTGAAGAGAGATAAATGGGAGGTCCTTGATTTGCAACCTGACCCAATAGATCGGAAATGGGAAGTGAAAATACTCCATATTTTAAATTCAAAACAAAAATATAACATTTATAAATAAGCTGCTACTTACATTCTTCCCCAAGTTTAATCCAGTTATGGAACCTAACAAATTGAACATCTGCTCCGATTTCATCATCTGAACCAAATTTAAAATCCCTGTGTCCAACACCTCATCAGCAACTTCATAATTTCTATAAAAATAAATTTTTGACTCATTAGTTGTAAGATTTGTACAACAAGCACTAATTTCACCATCTTATATTTATCTATAGATAAATGTTGTCCGAAATATCAGGCTGAAAATGAATTTTAAATATAAACTAAATTCATACATAACTATTTTATGTATCAGCACATCAATAAATTAAGAACAAAATATTAATGACGTACTTGAGCATACCTGCCTTGTTTCAACAATAGCAGAAATGATCAAGGTCCCACCTTTGACAAATATCATAAATAAATTTAAATAACGGTGGCAATGTGAGCTGAACATGTGGCTAGAATGTGCAAAATACGCAAGTCGGGAAAAAATGGTTAAAAACTTGCCTATGATTTGCTGGACCAACTTTCATCCATTGCATTGTATTATCTTTCAATGCAACACAACACCTCTCATAGAATTCATTGTTCAGAAAATTTTGCAAAAGAATCTCACTTGCCTCTTCAAAGCCTTTATTGAGTTCACTTTGTAAATTCACGTCTGTGTAACAATGATTCAACATAACTGTAAATAGAAGTTCATCCTGGAATAAAAATAAATTTATGCTCAGTATAAAACAACTTCAGTTTTGATTTACATCAATCATGCCACACATGTGGTTATACAGAAGATAGAGTTATATTAAATATATATATATAAAAACTCACAACATTAAGAGAAGGAGAATAATATAATTCCTTTGGTCTAGAATATGGCTCTCGGGTTGGCACATTACAGTTGGCATGAAACCACCCATTTAAAGTCATTCTTGTCTTCTCAAAGGTGAAAACTTCTTGAACCTAGTAATAAATTAAATAGAAATATCAGGCCTTACTTTAAAGCAACTACAGTTTATTAATGGGAATTAAATCCATATAATGAATCTTATTACATAAATGAAAAATATGGTTTATATTCATACAAATTATTATGATATATGAATTGAATGGTGAATTGAGAATCAGAACTCATAAAAATAATTAAAATGTAATTTGATGACAAAAATTTGTGTTTAGCATGGAAGACGATCAAATGTTTGGCCGTAACAGTTTTCATGTCTTTACCTGATGATATGATTTCTGAGAAACTTCAAAGAATACAAAGGAATTGAATCTTGGTAGAATTGATTTTAAAACCTTGGATGGCTGCAAATCTTCTCCTGGATAAAGAAATTGTATTTAATCACTAATTTGTTCAAAAGGCAAAGTTTGATTAGATTATAACAAAAAGTTGCAACATGCATACGTTTAAAAGCCGTTGTCACATTTGGTCACAATGAAATTCCTAATTATCATGGACTTACCCAAAGCAAAAAGCTGAAGAGCGCCTCCATCATCTTCACACCAATCGTCATTCAGATACAAAATAAATGCTATATGTCTGTCTTCACATTGGTCGTCATGACAAAGCAGGTAGTCTGTAGACGAAATTGGAAACTACATTTTTTTAATTGTAATCAATTTAAACTGAACATTAAGCAAGCAAGCAAATATGAATTTAGCAATGTGAAAAAATACATTGTATGATAGACTGCAGAAGAATACTGAAGATTATCAACTGTTGAGTTTATGTACATTACTAGAATTTTGATCATTAAATTAGTCAAAATAAGAAAATGGAAGTGAGAAAATTTTATAAAACGTTGGCCAAAGAAGAAGAATTTACATGAATTTTAAAGTAGTAAAGTTAGATTAATATTACGGTGAATACTGTAATAAAATTTGCAGCAGAGTGTAACAATAGTAATTTAGTTTACCAGAAGTTTGGCTATACAATAAATATTTCACTATTAACATTTTTTTTTATCTTGAAAGTCACTTCTTACATTCATTAGATAATATCAAATGCAATATTAAAATTAATTTTTATAACCTGTCTCGTCATAGCAGGAACATGTCACAGACACTTTATCCTTCAGTTTGATGCCAGTAATATTCTCTAACCATGTAATGCACTGATTAGTGAGAAAAGATTTGAAAACATTCACTGCCGGAGAATTAATGTTGAAAAGATCAGTAGATTGTCTATACTGATAGAGATCATTGTTCTTCAAGCAATATGATAGAGTGAAGGTTTCCCTCTTTAGTTGCTGTATTAAAGCATGATCATTTAAGAAATCTTTTATAATACAATGCCTGAATGGAGTTAAATGGACAGAAACTCCATCCTTTTCGTCGGAATCTGAAAGTAGAACATACAACAAATTAAGATTTGCAGCTGTGAGGCGCAACTGCAACTCTCAGATATAAAATATTCTTTATCTTCATCTGATAAAACACACACTTTATTATAATATTAATACTTTTAATAAATTCTATGGATTGTCCATAATGTAAATGGTACTGAAGTGAGAACACAGCAAGTGTATTAAAATTATTCAGAACATCTGCACATGGAAACCACTATTCAAAGAAATTATAAGAATATCCACAAAAATATATATGCACACCTGATGTTGACAGCCCTTTCCATTTGTCTTTTATCCATTGTTGAACTTCGTTGGAACACAATCCAGTTCTGATTCCCGCATTGTCAAGTCCTGCTCCCTATTGAATTATCATAATTATTATTGAATTAGTTACACGTATCTTGAAGGTACATTACTGTTAACTGAATAATGTGTAAATAGCAATTTATTCACAGTTAAAAACCAAGTAAATGAGGAATTTAAAGCTACTTTTGTTCTGTACCGAACAATTTTTTTTGGCGTTGTGATGGAATGCATTTTAAAATTGGCGCTAATTTTCAATTTACGTAATAGACAATCATGTTTGAAAATAAAAACTCAATACAATTGTTACATATTCAAATAATAATGTCGGTAATGTAGACGACAAAACATTATCAGCACTAGTGGATTTGAAATCGGAATAGGTTTCTAACCTTAATGACAGGACGTAAACCAAAGTAAAATTGAAAAGCCCGGTAAAATCGTAAATGCAAAGAAATATAAATGAGTAATGGTGAAACACGTGAAATCTGTCCAACCACGGAACAATTTTGACACCCTTCACAATGTATATCTAGTAATACATACAATCATGTGTTGATCTGATATTACCGCCGTACAAAGATATTAGGCAACTACTAAAATATCGAAGATATCAAATTTAATTTGTGTTGGTCTCTTTAAGAAAGTATTGGAATTTATTTGAGTGCTGAGTAGCATAATAAAATAAAAAGCCCAATAATCAGTTATTCAGTTTCTTTTCAATCACAAGTTTAGGGTTTGATTTACCAAAAGTTTTTATTTGGAAGAGATCGTCTACATCAGGGGTGTTCAATCTTTTGCAGTCGAAGAGTAAAATTTTTGACTTCGATTTCAGATCTTTAAATAACTCGAAAACTTTTTACACCCCTCTTACGTTCACGGTTAGGGGTTGTAAATAGGGTTAAGTCTAGAATCTGTGTCGTTTAGTATAGGAAAACGTATAACTTAATCGCGCAGTTAAATTAATAGTCGGGAAAGTGTCGTTTGCTGAAGAGTTACTCTGGACCACAGTTGTCAGCACTGAGAGCGCGAGATCTTGGAACTGCCTGCCAGGAGGATTCCTCATTCCTGTCCTTGAAGTATGTTTAATAACCATTCTAATAGAAGTATGCGTATAGAAATAATTATCTTTTTAAAATTATTTAATTATTGTATGTAAAACAGTATCTGTTATAGCACATATGAGCCTATTTGGATTTCGCTAGTCTTTTAATGTTTGGAGTCAAATTTATTCAAACTTGAATCTGTTATTTGCGACCTGATTATATTATTAATCTATTTCATTGAAGAAAATCCTTGTTTATGTCGGTATGTTGTTTCGAAGCGAAATTATAAATTTTTTTTGAAAATTTTCAAGGCTCCGGGAAGAGATCACATAGTAATAAACGCCAGAAATTAATTTCGTCATTTTCATTTAGATATGTCCAAAAGGGCTCTCTTGGAAATCCCACATTAAACACCTCCTTTCTAAAATTAACCTTAAATTCAGAACTTCATATCCTCTCCTAAACAGAAAATCCCCACTCGCCCTCACCTCAAAATGCCTACTATATCTCTCCATAATTCAACCCACCTGGTCCTATGCCTCATCCATATGGGGAGCAACAGCCAAATTCCAAACCAAACAAAACATAATCCTTCGCACCATCACTAACTCTCCCTGGTACCTCAGAAACTCCATCATCCACCACAACATTAAACTTCCCCAAGTCAACTCAATAATCACCAAATCCGTAACCTCATTAATCAAAAGCACCTTCAACCATCCTAACACCACAATCCAGCAATTCCATTGCAACCCACCCCCACACGCACGTCGCCTCAAGAGAAAACGCCCTATCGACCTCATCCTTCCCCCAGAACACTCTGGCACCTCCTAACCCACCCCATCCTCATACCCTCAGACCCATCAAGTTCAACATCACCAGCGAACCCTCATAACCCAACAATGTACCGCCCCTAAGACACCCAAATTAAAATACATGAAAAAGAAAATTTGCAAGATTATGTTAATTGCTGGATTAACTTACGTGACATGTTCCCAGGTTAATTATGTACAGGATTTTAATTGTATATACTCTAATACTTTATGTAACAACTATTCATCTTATGATAAAAGTTTTGTCTAATAATAATAATAAAAAAAAATGTCCATAACAAAAAACGGCATTAACAAAACAAGAATTTACAAATAGAAAGCTATACATGCTCATCAATGTATCTAGTTTGACTACATCAGAAGAAATTGTAATAAAAATAAAATAACTATATAACAATTATCTATGATGTGTTCATGGAATTCCTGACACCATATATATATATATATATATATATATATATATATATATATATATACACACACACACACACACACAAACTACCGTTAGTGACACCTATAGTTGCTCACTAATTCAGGTATATTTCCAGACCTGCTCAAGACTACCCTATATTATAAATAAGGTGCCACAAATAACATAAACAATTACAAACCAATTTCAACTCTTAGTGATTTTTAAAAAATTCATGAAAAACCTTTTTTGACGGACTTCAAATTTTTTTAAAGTAATAGTCCTTACCCGAAAAGATCAACATGGTTTTAGAAAAATTTTGTCAACCAATACAGCCATTATTGAAAACTTTAAAGCAGCTTCAAAATCACTAGATGTATTAAAAGCTCTTAGAAAAAAACACTTTAAAATAAGGGAATTAGAGGAATTTTAAATCAGTGGATTAAATCATATTTGGAAAACCACAAACAAAGGGTATACATAAATTCTGAAACCTCGTCACTGCCTTTCAACTTTTGTGTCTGAAGAGGCATATATAAATCATGATGTACCATTGTGAAGTATTTTTGGCCCCATACATTTCCTCATCTTCTGTAGGTGACCTATATAAGGAAAACATAAATGTTGAAAAAGTTTTATTTGTTGATGATGATATCTTTTTATTCACAGCATCTTTTCCGCAGACCCTTAAAAACAACATTGATGGAAAACTTACAGATTACAAAATAACCTTGTGATTAACACCAAGTCTACATGAACTTTTCCCTTGCTCAGGAGTGACAAACTGATTTACAGATAAATCTTAATGGCAAAACAATAAGTTATTAAAGTGAAACCAAATTCCTCAGGGTGTGGATCAAATGTAACTTAAAATTGAATCATCTTCATCAGAAACTCGTCAATATTGTACCACTTGAGGAACTTAACCTTTAAAATGAGGAAAAAATGTTACCATGCTTATTTACACAGCCTACTAACATATGAAGTGCTTTTCTGTGCAAATTCTGCTTATAGCCAGGAAGCATTTAGGATGCAAAAATGGGCCATATGTATTAAACCTATTACATCATGTAATTTGTCTGAATTGGCTAACTTAACAATTTTTTACACATAATAATGCATGAATAAATATCTTATTTTATTAATTTACTTCGCAGGACAGGGTCATTTGCCAGTTTTGTAATTTTTACATATCACATAGTGCTCAGTTACATATGGTTCTTCTATGAATGATAATATCCTCTGCAATTCTGCTTTGTAAACCTGGATCATGAAAAACTTTCAGTCTTTGTTTTGGTTTTTGTAATACCTCTTTATTTGCCTAAAAATCTATTCTATGAACCTCAAAATGTAAATGTTCATCAAAATTAAACACATGCCCTTGTGTTGTGACTGTTTTTGAGTATCTTAATGTCGTTACTAACTCTGACATGAAGCATGCCTTATGTCAGCCGTTAAATGAACTCGAGAAGTTGTTTCCGTCCTTTGCTTTATTCACACAGAGGAGTGTGCTTCAGAAAATAGGTTTATAAGTAATGCTTCTATTTATTTACTTTCCCCGTTGCATTATTACTTTGTATCCTTAATTAATTTAGAGATTTAATTTTTTTATGGCTGAATCTCTCGCTCTCCTCAATGGTATCAGGCAAGGCTCGATTCAGTGTTTCTGGAAGCAAGAAAGCCAAGATACCGCTGGCTACTGAGACAACTCCGAATAGAAGCTGTGGTAAGGGTAACCACAAAGAGCTCTAAACAAAACAAAAAAATGGACACCTTAGAAAGTAAACATAAAAATACAATATTTATTATTTAAAGTAAGCGCTTTGTGTAGAATGTTCCAGTCATACTTGCCAAAAGGTTAACGAATGGGGCTATGATACCACCAATCCTTCCACACATTGAACTAGCGCCTAAAGCTGCATTTCTGATTACTGTTGGAAATTGCTCTGTAGTGAAGATGTACATTGCTCCATAAGATGCAGTAATTGCTAATTTGCCAAGCATGTACAATGTATTACGGATCCATATATTGTCTGTTTTTTAAAGAAAGAAAGTAACCAATAAAAATAGAATAAATAACCGATTATTAGATGGGAAGTGTTATAATTTGTACAGTAAATATTGTAGATTGTGAATTCTAACAATGTAATAAATCAAATCTTTGAAAAGAGGCTCAGCCAATAGTGATATAATGCACCTTCACATATGATTTAATCAAATGAATCCCCAAGCCCCGACTATTTTTGTTGACAATTTACCTGGTGGTACGACAAGGGTAAAAATAAGGGATGTTCCTGAAAGTAACATACATCCACAGATTACAGGCTTCCTGCCCCATTTGTTGAGTGTTAGGAGTATAAGTATGTATGCTGGAAATTCCACAAGTCCACTGATGAGGAAATTGAGGTAAACATTTCCTTGAATGTTGGAAGTGTTCAATGACAAGCCATAATATGTAACATCATTAACAAACCTAGGGGGGGAAAAAAGACTGAAGTCTCAAGCGTTGCATGTTGGTGCAAACAAAATAAAAAAGCAATAAGTTTTGTTATAATGGATGATATAAATATATAATGGTAAAATAAAGCAAAAGAGCTGCCATACATGTAGACGTTTTATGCCACTAAACAAAGTATTATATTAAAATGAAAAAAAATTACGTCTGATTGAAAATTATGAAAAAAAAGACAGCCAATACAGACAAAAAAGGTAATATAAATACCACAGAATGTTTCTGGGATCCTTGTCCCTATTGTCAGGTGCTACGCCAACCCTTCGCCTCTCCCATTGTCGTTACATTTTCGTCGCTTTTGAGTGTTGTGAACTGACCAGTGCAGTTGTGTTTCTTTAGGCTCTTCTTAGCACCTGATGAAAGGTACAAGGATCCCAGAAATGTTGTGTGGTATTTATATCACATTTTATACCTGTATTGGCTATCTTTCTTATTCAAAGTATTATGTTATTTATAACCAAGCTTTATAGATATATGTTAATAGAAACAGAGTGGGGTGGAGAATGTAAAATATAAAAACCTGTAGAAAGAGTTCTCGTTGTGTTTTAATCACGTTAACCGACCAGAAACCCGAGAACTCTTTATACAGAATATACGTCGGGAAAACTTACGCTCTTTATTATAAAAATCCTATTAATAAGAATACTTCATGCTGCTACTAACATGTTATGGTTTTATATTTAATGTAAATGATATAAGATCAAAAAATTGGAAAAACATATCCAAGAACAAGGAAGAAAGTACTGTAATAGAAACATACACAAACATATTAAACAAAACTGACAATTATTTATGTGTGACGTTATTGAGAAGTTAAAGACAAGGCTGTTATTGTAATTTAGATATATATTTAGTAATAGATAATGGAAGTAACTAAATTATTTTACATATCACAGGGACAAAAAAATCTTAACTACCTATGAGATGAAAGCAATAATATATTTACCAATTGAAAAATATGATGAGGGATATTTTCCTCATGTTAGGATACTTAACTAGACATAGCAATGATACTTTTTGTTTTGGCATCTCATCAGAGTAAGTAAGGTTGGCCATGAGCGATTCAGAGAGTGTAACATTATTCTCCTTTGCCATGTCCCTGAGAATTTCTTTCCCCTCACTTAATCGGCATTTTGTTATTAACCACCTGGGTGATTCTGGTATGTACCTAGATAATGTGACGATAATTATTAAATATAAGCAGAGTAACACTCGCATAATAGTTTGAAAGTTAAAAGTTTTAATTTAACATCTGTTTTGAATTCATAAAACAACTGATGACCTCATACAGACACTTTATTTTTTTATTTATATTGTGACGAAGTTTCAATACCTTTTTGTATCTTCTTCAGGTATTTTTCTACAGAGGAGGTATTTACAGATGATTAGATTTATAGTATAATTGTACAAAGTAAAAAAAAATACAACTTACCAAATCAATATAATAAACTAGCACAAGTAAATGATTAACAAGTAATTAAATTCACATAGATTTGAAAAAGGGACCAAGGCACATAATTCACTTAACACTAACAAGATTGTAGTAAGTCTGACAGATAGGCTGTAGCTTTGAGGGTTTGACCTGACATCTGGAGATGTAGTAATATCTGTCCTTGGGGGATTTACCCTGTGATCGACAACCCTTAGTAACGTTGATTAAATAGATGGAAACACAAATTTACAGAAAAACATGTTACAGGCAACAGTTTATATTAACAAAACAGAATAAACAGTTTAGAAAAATAAGGAGTTGTAAACATTGCTTAACTGAATCTGTAGGAAAGTACCTGACGAAGATACAAAAAGGTATCGAAACTTTGTCAAAGTATAAATTAGTTAATTAGTCTGTCAAAATGGACCAAAATCACATGAATTTATGTTTCATTTAACATTTCCTTAACTGTTATCATAATTAATTTTTTGCAGATTGGTTTAAACTGTTATGTTTCCTGCTATATTTATGGATATCTGACAGGTTTAAATGTTATATAAACATAGTTATCCACATGTAATGTCAGCTTACTGACATAGAAGCAGTTAAGTAAATGAATGTATTCCTTGAGACTCTAAAGTGAGCAGATAAAAAAAGTATAGGGTCTTCAGTAAACAATACAGACAATCAGTAAATAGTTCTCGGAATTCACATGGGTTTTGCATATTTATATTTAGACGCAACGTTTTGACGACTGAAAGCACTGGCATCGTCATGGCCTAGAAGATGACGACAGTGCTTTCAGTCGTCGAAACGTTGCGTTTAAATATAAATATGCAAAACCTGTGTTAATTCCGAGAACTATTTATTGAACAACTTCTCCAGGAAAGACTTCAATCTTTGATAATACAGACAATGCTTATGCTCTGTAGACAGGAAGGTAATCAATAAGTTTTAAATGAGAAAACCTATATGATATAACACACAAATGAATGTACTTTTAAAGGAGTGCTCACCATTTATAAATAATGAAAACAATCCCAGGAGCAGTAAGAGCAGCCTGAAGTGATCTCCAGTTCCTAATGAAGTATGACAAACCTGCTAAAAGCATGTAGCCAATACTGAAGAACATCAAACTCACTACACCAGTCAACATACGCTTCTTCTGCCCTACCATTTCCAATGCTGTAAACAATACTCTATAACAGTGAAACTGGATAGTTCATCAAACTTTATCACAAGAGAAACTTTATGATTTTCAGGTTTAAGTTGCAATAGTTCACTTACCTATTACATATGCGACCAAAAAAACTCCCGATGTACTTGCACCAATCAGGAGCCTTAGTATAACAAATGACACATAGTTTGGAGCAACAGCTGTGATGAAACCACACAAAACTTGCAGCATCAAAGAAAATAAATAAATTTTTTTGCGTCCATACCTGTAATAAAATATTTACAAATTTATATTTAAAAATATTATGTTAATAATAAATTGGTTGATAGTTACACAATATTTCTGCAATCCCAGTTGTTTTCGTCGTATGATTAAAAAAACACAAGAGCCATAAGAATAAGGCAAACCAGGTGATAAACTCAAAATTATATTAACCAAGGATATGAAAGGAATTGGTAAAACTTTTTTTCTTGTAATATAATTCCAAATGTGTTTTTTTAATCAATGTCCATAGTGACACTGAAAACGTCGGGTGCAATAATAGTCTTAAATGTTATATCTATCATTATATTTATTTTGAAAACTTGTGAATATTTGAATGTTGCTTGTTTTTCATTGAATTTTAATCACATCGAGTGAACATTCCACCATGAATAGAATTAAGTAATGTTTTTATGTTGGATTATATTCACAAATGAAAAATATATATAAGAATATACATAACACTTAAGGAAAATATGATGAGGTCAATTTAATTAACACATATGGATAGCAAAGAGAGAGTCAGCAAGGTTGACTTGCCCTGAAGTCAACAGTTGGTCCAGTTTGGCTGAGCAGAAAGAAATATTTCAAATTTTTTAGAGCCTTGTAAATTTGAAATATTAGTTTCCGCCAAGTCTGAATAGACATACTGTTGATTTAAGGGAAAGTCGACGTTGCTGTCTTTCTTTCCTATCAAAATGTATAATATATGTATATTATAATGACAGTGATTCATTTTTAGAGCATGTGTAAGGTTTATGCGGCTTAGGATTCATTATGAATTTTTTCAGTAAAATAGACTATTTGAATCTTTTACCTGTCGGACAATTCCCCAAAGATAATGGCCCCCAATAACACACCAAGCATTACTGAGGAGTCTGCTAGAGGCCTCAGCCAATTTTGGTCACACACGAGATTCCACTGCAAAAAAAAAATAGTAGTAGTGTCTTAGATATAAATTTGATTTGATTTTTACATAGATTATAACTTCAAGATATTCTTATAGACATTAATGTGTTATTAGTAATACAGTATTCCAGTAATACAAAAGCCTATAGCTAAGAAAGTTTATAGTTATCTCATCATCAAGAATAATTAAGAAATAAATAGATCTCTGTAAGAAAATTTGTTCCCTGTATGCTGTGTGCGTGTGTGTGTGTATACACACACACACACACTACATAGTATATAATATCTATGCTGATCAAAACTTAATGTTGTCAATAAATCTAAAGAGGTCAATGTTAAGATAAAATAATTGCTCTTTGGTCTTACAGAACAAGGGTTTAACCAACAGTTACTCATTTTGAAATAATTTCTTAATCATCTTGAATGACAATTATTCACCATTGTGTAATATACAACCCTATTCACCGCGCAGTTGTGAATCTATGTCTTTTAAATACAGACAGTTCTGATGTATTTTAAGGTTACCAATCTACTTGACCTTACAACTTCAACTCACCTCAGATTATACATTTCTTATTAATTTATATGGCCATAAACAATCCATACCTCCGTGGTAGCACTGCTCTCAATTTCTGTCTTGTCGTAGATCCAACTGGAACAAGGTTCAGATATATTGAGAAGACTGTAATTATTGCTTAGCGATGTAACATTGAGTCTTAGGCAGGAAGACTGCGAGCCCATGTTTGAATCCAAAGGGAAAGACATGTTTGCTTCGTAATCACTAAGCTCATAAGTAGCATCTAGAGACTCATTGGGAAGAAGACATCTGAAAATCAAAGTTCATCACTCAGAAATAATGGGCACATGCCGCTAAAACAGCCAAATATCAGCTGGATGTATACATACTTGCCTGACAGTGATAAAATAATTGATATTGACAGGAAATACTTGAGCGCTGTGTCTGACTGAACTAAACATTTCAAATTCTTGGCAAGAGCCTCATTCATCCAGTACAGCGGGATGGTGATGCAGGGAACGCCTCAGAAAAGCGTGCATCAGATCTTTAGTACTTGTCCGACACCTGGAAGTGGGATTTTCTGTGGGGACATCTCCACACATTGACCAGATTGTTCCAATAACTCTAACTGTATGCCCAAAATCTGCTATCATGGGACATACATTTCTCAAAACTGGTGTAGGCATCATCGTTTCTGAGAAGCTTAATTTAGAAACCATAGCTTAAAGCCAATAATGACAAAAAACCCACAAAAGGAAGATTGCCCTTTTCAGTGATTTATTGTCATTTCTCCTTTCTTCAACCACATTGCAAACTATATATACACATAAAGCAAGTTAAATTAATGTGACATTGTTACATTAATTAACGCATTTGGATGGGAAAGAGGGACACAGAGCAGCTGACTTACCTTAAATCAGCCGTTAGTGTCGCCAGGCTGGGGAACAACGTGCCCAATTTTCAAGGACCTGAGCCCATTTCTTCTGGACAGAAGTACTGAATGTTGTGCTGGCCAGCCGTACAGTCATATATGAAAATAATTGTGATGTTGGTATGGAAAGGAAAGAGATATAGCTTGTGGCTTACCTGAAAGTGAAGTACGGTGTAACCATAGGGAACCGAAGGTTGTTCTTCAAATTTTTGGAGGATCTCATCCTCCTCCTTCAGGCATTCCACAGCCAGCCAGTGCACGGAATGGTGTAACACTCCTTCCTGAAGAAGGAGTCTGAGAGCCTCCAAAAATTTGAAGAACAACCTTCGGTTCCCTATGGCTACACCGTACTTCACAATTATTTTTGTCAATGACATATCATTACTAATATTATATATATAATATTAGTAATGATATGTCATTGACAATTATTTTTGTCAATGACATATCATTACTAATATTATATATATATAATATTAGTAATGATATGTCATTGACAAAAATAATTGTGATATTGGTATGGAAAGGAAAGAGAGATAGCATGTGGCTTACCTGAAAGTGAAGTACGGTGTAACCATAGGGTTATATTGTGTGGTTAACTGGCACAAGGTGCCGTGCTCTCTCCTGATATAATATAAATAAACATGAGAATGTGTTAAGACGTAGGTCAATTCTTTTCTCCTGTGCCATAATTTTACTTTATTTTTCAATATGTAATTATTCCATGTTAATACTGCTGTTAAACATTTATAATATGACCTAAAAATATAATAAAAATAGGTTGGTTGTGAGATATAGCAAGACATGCCAAATGTGCAGTAAAAGAAGGGGAAAATTGTCGTCAGTTGGCAAATCCCCTTTGCGAAACTACGCCACAGCTATTCTTAGAAACACCTGTTATATTCTTACAGACAGAGGCAAGTTTTTTTTATCAGACCCTTTAGTTATCATCTCTTAACTTTTACGGTTAATTTTTTTTTTTTGTGTACATCACACCCCCTTCTCCCCTACCAAATTTTAAATTGATATAAATAATATATATATATATAGCATTCAATTTTCCTTCATTTCAGCCACACATTTAAAATAAGAAAAATATATTCATACATATTTACATCTACATTGAATATATCACTTCATTGATTTGCTGGGGGTGTGATGTCACTGGAGGTACTAAACTTGACTTCTTCTGTATTTCCATTTCAGTGTTTTCAGTATAGCTTTTACCCTACCGTGTTGCTGTAGCAAATGTTTGTGTTAAACTGAACTCCGGCATACTCCCACTACAATTGCAGGTCAGTGGGCTACTGAACATCTTATCTTGACATGACTCGCTTTTTCTCTTCTGGAAGAGGGAAGGAGTCTTAAATTAATTTCAAGAAAAATGACAAACAAAGAAATCAGTTACCTATGCTTAGGGGACATTAGCAGGAAGACTCCAGACAGTTTGTGGAGGCCACAGGAGATGGCAGGTAGACACAGCAGCAGTATAATGCGGCGCTGATATCGTCCAAAGTCACCCAAGTGATGCAGAGTGTCCTCATAAGTACAGCTGCGGAAAATGAAAGACCATCATCATCTGTATTGCATATTACAATAGGTCTCTTTACCGAGTGATACTCTTGTGTTTGGGGCAACTATGGAATTTCTAGTTCAAAATGAAATCAACAAATAAACCATGTTTCTGATAACAAGTACCTAATGTATGTTGGAGTTGCCAAAATAACAATTGTTTTATTATATGAAGATGATATCAAGGATTGACATGGCGTATACAAAATCCTAAGTTGAGAGAGATATTTAAAATAAGTACCCTATTTTAGGACGGTGTGTAAGGTGAAGAACAATTGTCAGTTCTTGTGGCCTTCACAACTCTGAAACATGCCAATTAGTAAAAATTGTAGGGGAACAGAGTGCAGTAAAAGGTATTTAATCATAAACGTAGAGTGTTATGAGTTTTGCACAGATAAGACGATGTTCGAGGATGGATCAAAATCTTTGAAACACGATGAAGTTAATTTTTGTCTAATAAACCAATAAAAGACTGTTGTTGAAATGAAAACATTATGTCTGATTGCAAATTAATAATAAGAAATAATGCCACATACAGACAAAAGAAGTGATGATATAAATACCACACAACGTGTCTGGGAACCTTGTTCCTTTCTTCAGGTGCAGGAAGAGTTAGCTCCGGCCTACATTTTTTTCTGCACCTGAAGAAAGGAACAAGGTTTCCAGACACGTTGTGTGGTATTTATATCATCACTTCTTTTGTGGCTATCTTTATTATTATTAAAAGACTGTTGCATTTTACTACCAATATTGTAAATGATAAAACCCTTCGTTCACACTCGCACACATATAAAATTTATTTTAATGTTAATTCCATTAAAATGTCAGGATTTAAAATTTACGTGAGGAGCTTTCGGTTAGTTTAACCACATTCATCTGATAATTTCATTAAAACATTTACTTATTTCCAGACATGGTTCAATGTGACAATCCAGTTGCTCATTTAACACCTCGTCATCCTTCACATCTGCAATTTAAAAGCCATTGAAAAATTTACAGATTCACTTCCAAAGATAGTTAAGATGAAGCAAATTTATGTCTGATTGAAAATAATGACTAAGGCCAATTCAGACAAACAAGGGAGGTAATAGAAATACCACGTGACAACGTTTCTGGGATCCTCGTCTCCCCTTTCGTCAGGTGCTTAGAAGAGCCTAGAGCGACACAACTGCACTGGTCACGTTGTGTGGAGTTTATACTACCCCCCTTTTTTGTCTGAATTGGCTATCTTTCTTATTTGATAAAAATTACTGTTACCTCTTGTTGGTGGCCACTTCGGGTTCATTTGAAGCCATGTTGTTGTTTGTTTGTTTTTTTAAAAAAAAATTATATGACCAATGCCTTAAAAAAATAGAAGACAGGATATTACTTGGCTGGTTTGTCCAGTTAGTGACAACTTTTATAAATCATTACACAAAAGCAACCTGTGTGTGTGTTGTTGTTTTTTTCTAATGCCTTAAGATAGTTTTTGGTCCCGTTGAATCTGCGGTTTCTTGGTACAGGGCGAGTCAACTTGAGCTGTATGTGCACTCGCATACATTCAGTGTCGCACACTAATTATATATATATATATATAGTCATAGATAATGTACTACAAAATATTTTTTTTAAAAAAAATATACTAGAATTGTGTCAGAATTTAATAGTATTTTTTTTTTAATAAAAAAAAATAGTTTATTGAATAGTAAGAGTTATTCACTAAGGATATTTGCACGTTATTAAAAGAGGAAGTTTATTGAGGATCCGCGTGACGTATTGGTGTCTGTGCTTGTAGCCATATTTAGTGCTGATCTACTGTCAACTAACAAGGGGTCACAACAGTTTCATTTATGAGCTTTAAAGTGAAATGAAATCTACAGAGTTGTTTGTTGTTTTTTTTTGGTCGAGAAGCGACTATTTTTACAGCCAACGTTTTCGGATCCGCGTCGTCTGTGAAACTAATACGAGTATTGACACGTCGTTGATTATCACGTGACTGCGAATTTCGCCAACGCGGCGTGAATTTTAATTGCGCGCTCGTTACCTGCAATTATCATTGACGTCACGCGTCGGCAGAACTCGAGGAGCTGTTCTGCAAACCAGCCGTCGGGTGTTACGGGAATACGAATGAACCGAAGACACGCCCCCCCCCCCCCCCCAAAGGATGCTCTTGCTGCATCAGCCAAGACGGACGAGCCCCTCGCAGAATCTCAAACTAGTTGCACTCTGAAGACGACCTGCGCCTTGCAGCGACGGCGGAGTCACAGGATTTTAATCATAAGTGTTATGCGTTTTGCACAGATAAGACGACGTTAACGTTTCTGCGAGCCTTGCAGTAAGAATTGGCTCCGACCTACATAGTTTCTGCACCTGAAGAATGGGACAAGGCTGCCAGAAACGTGGCTGTGGTCTTTAACACTTTTATTCTCCTGTATTTGGCTATCTTTATTATTATTATTAACTGCTGCATTTTACTATTAATATTATAAATGATAAAACACAGTCACACACACACACACGTACGTAGTCGCCAAACACTGTGATCACTCCGGATTTGACAATGGCGAGGTAACATTATTATTCAGATTCGTCGGCTATTTCATTGTCTGGGAGTCGTGCAAAGGTGGACGGAGTTTAAAATTTTCAGTCGATATTTGCGTCGAATAAATATTTTTCTGGTTCACTGAGATTTATAAAATTTCTCTACATGTTCCACTTATTTCGTATTAACCTTCTTTCGGGATTTGGAGTGGATCACCCTTAAGGGTGGGGGGGTGGAGTGGATTTCTATAAAAATAACGCAAAGACAATCGAGATTGGACTCAAATCCAGGGTTATGGTTGTCGGTGAGTTTAATTATGATATTCAAGTTGCCGTTTAAATCCTCCAAGCGGGGGTGGTTAGGGGTGGAAATTTTCAAACATGCTAACACGGCCGATATTTTTGGTCGGATAAAAATTTTCGGGGTAAAAAGTGATTAATAGTGTTTGTACCAATGAATATGAGTAAAATTTCAACCTTTTACGGCATGGGAAAGGAGCACCAATAGGGGTGGGGGCGGAGGGCCGATACAAGAAAATAACCCAGACTGGAGTCAATCCTAAAGTTATGGATAACACTGAATTTAATTTACGGAATACGAAGAAGATGAACTCCAACATCATTCCGCTTAAAAAAAAAATTGATTTGCAGGAAAAATTAAACAAATAGTTTTTAATTTAAATAAAAATTAATTATTTAATTTCGAAAATTACTAAATTTAGGGAATTTTCAAACAATGCAACCTGGCCGATAACACATTTAGGGGGATAGGGGTCACGTTGTGTTACACCAATAATAGGGGGGGGCGGTTGTGAATAAGTGACATCTCGGGACAACGCCGGGCACTCAGCTATTGGTCAAATAAAGAAAGAAAAACTGCAATTAACATAATACATAGGCTTTAGACAATTATAAAGTTAAAAAACTTATTAAATGAACATATTTATAAGTAAATTAACAACTCGTGAAATAAAGTATTGGTAAATAAAATACTTTAAATTTTTTTTTTTATTATTTATTTAAGTTAACTTTTAGGCCGGGGCCTTTACAGTTGTGATAATAACAACAGTAGTTACAATTTGTAAATATTTCGCATGTAAACTTGTGACCCTCGTCATTGCAAGTTAGAGACGAGAGGAAGCGACTAACATATTAACTAAGGTTGGCACGCACGATGTTAGCCATCGACCTGGTCATGGGGGAAACTTCATGTTTGATGAGTATTAAGGAGGTTATGGGAACTAAAAACAATTGGTAAACATTTACAAATAAATATATAATAAAATGAATTAGGTGAATCACCATGACGATTATTTTTATGGTGTACTGAGTGAATTTTAAAAATAAAATTTCAGTTATTTGGTGTGTAATGAATCTTGCATATCTGTAACATGCTTAATTCACTCCGTACAGACAAGGGTAAAAGGTCCATTGAAAGCGCATGTCACTTTCACCCCGAGCTTGCAAATTACCACATTTCCTCAAATACAGTTAATTCAGTAGTTGTATTCGCCTAAGGAGGGTCCATACTAGAGGACCGAGGAAAAGGCGACCAGTAGTGATGGGTATTATCCGGTGATCACTCATACATACATTTTTTCACATATTAATATAAGTACCGAATATTAGCTAGGAAGCAAAAAATGTAACTACTGCTACTTGGAGATGTCACTAATAGTAAAACAATAGGATAGTGAAGATTATTCAGACAGTATGGGAGAGTAACCACTGGATAGGTTGATTCAAGGGAATTTCTCCCACGTATAAATAGGAGAGAATTTATTCTCAAGTACAGACTTGATGAGAATGAAGTGTATTGGAAGATTGAGAAGGCGGGTCCAGCTTGCTGCTGCTCCTACACGCCTCGGGAGAGGACTGCAGCAGGATCTCCTGTACTGCCGTCCAACCGTTCAGCGCTTGTTCTTTCAACCACACTAAGACTGCCCTAAAATTACTTACCCCATTAAACACTCCATTAATTTAAATATGCTTCAATTAAATATAGTAAAAGCAAAATACATTTATATTAGTACATTTGATGAATTCATTATGAAGAATCAATACTGTACAATTTTTCTATTTCCTGCTTCCCAGCATCTATTTCACCTTATACTTTTGTTTTGTGACTTGTTTCACTTCTAGAAATTACTATGTAAAGAAAAAGTTGATTGAAATGTAGATACGTGTTATTAAATGTTTCTGTATTCTTGCAGGACTCCAGTTATTGGGCAGGGACGCAGCTGCAGACTGGCCAACTGCGAAACAGCCTCCACTTCAGGTGAGTTTGTCTCGCTCTTGTTTATGCTGAAAGTAAAGTGGCTCTTGTCCATTTAACAATTGATTTAGAAGCTTTTCTTTCAAAATATTTTATTGAAAATTTACATCATTTTAACATTTTCAGATCAGTTATCACAAGTGGTGGGTCTCCCTACATTAAATTTTTATATTAATTACAGATTTTAAGAGTTTAAGAATTTTTTATTTTGACATATAATTATCAGTACTAAATGGACAAAAGCTGGGTTATAAGTTTACTAGGCGTTGTTTGTGGTTCCTCTGTAGTTTGTAATGGGACATGTTGTGTTTTAACTTGTTAGTTCCTGATCATCTTTGGCAACTTCACAATATCTCGTTTGACCACATTTAAATCAATTAACTAATCAGGGTGACTACGCTCGTGTCTGGATGCAAACAGAATGAGCTCTTATTGTGGATTATTTCCTTTTTAGTATTGCTCTTAATGCCCCGTGCTTGCTATATACGACATCCTTAATTGTCATCTACCTCATCCTCGTCTGTATCTAGCTCTTCCTGTGAAGGTATTATCAATGACTCTCTTCTTATTTGAAACTCTTCAATTACTCTTAATTTTCAGGTCCACCAACAAATCATTTCCATCTATTTATCGTAACGAGTTCAGGTTTGTTTCCTTACTTCAAATGCATTGGTAGGTTTTTATGCCATCATTATTCCCTTTTTTACAATCTTTACACGCTGTTTACAAACAGTTGAGACTACGGGGGACCATCAACTGCATTCAACTCTCCTCACTCAGAATCTGGAGCCTGCTTTCCACAAACTCTGTCCGTAGATCCTGTGGAAACAGCACAGACTGTCTGGCTGACTGCAGTACCACGTCCCTTGCTATAAAATTATGGCTCCATTTTTTAAATCAAGAAAACATAAACTCAGTTATTACAAATCAAGGAGTTGAAACACTGAAAGAACAAAGAGCAGGGGAAACTGGAACAAGTCTTTCTGTAAATGAATTTAAAGTTCACTGTATCAACACTTGCCCTTAAACTTTCAATTCCTAACACATCAAGAGCCGACCTTAGTTCCTGAAACTGTCTCTTGAGTGATGCTTTGGTTAATATATGTACAACTTGCTTCCTACCAGCAATGCTCAGTGTCTCATGTGTCATTGATGGAACTCTGGAGCTGAAGCCTGTTAAACCAAACTATTTCCTTAGTTGCCTCACATTGGAAACCACGTCTGTACAAAATTCCAAACATAGTTGTGCCTTTGGTATACTGAGGACACGTTTAACGACTGACCAACACATTTGATCAGCTTTATCTAGAAACTGAGAACACAATGATACAGTTAACATAATATGTGAATATGTGGCCACAGCCACGTGCATTAAGCTGTCAACTTTTGCAGTATCACCTCCTACTATCTGATCTTTCCCCTTAGGTGTGGATACAGCATTGGCTTCCTTCATGTTTTCTAGTAACTTTTCTGCATAGGTTTTCTGATCATCCTTCAGACCAGACTGCTCGAGGAACTCTTTGATTATAATGTCCCAGCACCTGGTAGATTGCTCAAGTCCATAAAGACTTTTAACTCGCCTACATACTCCGACGGATCCATCATCGTAGCCTTCCAGCCAATCGATTTAAGTTTCTTCGTTTGATGTTCCTTACATAAATACAGTCTAGACATCAAACTGTATTAGAATCTAGCCCTTCGTTAGCTACAACAATTATCATATCATATGAATAGTTTCAAAACATACAACTGGAGTAAAAGTTTCATAATAATCCACACCTTCATTTTGTAAAAATCCTTTTACTCGTAAGCAAACTTTGAAATCATCAACGTTACTGTTTGCATGATGTTTAACCTTACAACCTTTTAACTCGCCTTCTGGCAAATCAGTCAAGTACCTGGTTTCATTCTCATAATTGATTGCAGCTGCGAGTCACGGGCATTTATTGCTGCATGATATCCTTCAGGTTCTAACTTTTGTAGAATAAGCATTCAATTAAACATCCAAGTGGTTTTATCAAATAGGTTTGATGAAGAAGGCTCCTTTATAACTGGTGGTTGCATTGCAGTCACTGCTCCAACTATTTCATTCTGTTCCTAGATACTAATTTCTCCAGAGCAGTTGTCATGAGGAAGTCCAGAGTGCACAGTGTTTAAAACTTTATTGTTAGTGCCTGGATTGTCTGTTTATAGAATCCTTGACCCGTGGTACAAAACTTGATTACTTCACAACCCGTAACTAGTAAATGTATAGTGTTCAATCACTTTTATTTTATGAATGGTTAAAAGTTATGTCTAGAGTAGCAATTCCTCATTCTGTCAATTATAGATGAATGCTTCAGTTCAGAAACACAAGTTTTATCAATTCTACTTTCAACCTGAAACATCTCTTGTGCCGCTCAAGATTTCTTTTGAGTAATGGCACTGAATAGATCTGTTATGAGAATCCCAAACATTAATCATATTCCCCACCAACAATGTGTGAAGTTGCCCATTTTGTCTGTCTTTGTACAATTATAGTAAAATCACAGTAATTTATTTAATATTCTAATTTCTTATAAAGTATATATCAATATCGTGGTGTCAAGAAATAACCTATCTCCAAGTAATGCCAGTACCTTGCCTTCTTAGCCGTTCAGAAATAACCTATCTCCAAGCACCACTAGCACCTTGCCTTCTTAGCCACCCTCAAATAACCTATCTCCAAGCACCACTAGCACCTTGCTGTCTTACCCGCCCTGAAATAACCTGTCTCCAAGCTACGAAATTACCTTGCCATAAGCTATCTCCAAGCGCCACTAGCACCTTGCCATTTTTCTGTCCAGAAATAACCTATCCCCAAGCAATGCCAGTACCTTGCCTTCTTTGCTGTCCAGAAATAACCTATCTCCAAGCACCGCTAGCACCTTGCCGTTTGAGCCGCCCTGAAATAACCTATCTCCAAGTACTGCTAGAACCTTGCCGTCGTAGCCATCCAGAAATAACCTATCTCCAAGTACTGCTAGAACCTACCGTCTTAGCCGCCCTGAAATAACCTATCTCCAAGCACCACTAGCACCTTGCCATCTTAGCCGCCCTGAAATAACCTATCTCCAAGTACTGCTAGAACCTTGCCGTCGTAGCCATCCAGAAATAACCTATCTCCAAGTACTGCTAGAACCTTGCCGTCGTAGCCATCCAGAAATAACCTATCTCCAAGTACTGCTAGAACCTTGCCGTCGTAGCTGCCCTAAAATAACCTATCTCCAAGTAATGCCAGTACCTTGCCGTAACCTATCTCCAAGCACCACTAGCACCTTGCCATCTTAGCCGCCCTGAAATAACCTATCTCCAATTACTGCTAGAACCTTGCCGTCGTAGCCATCCAGAAATAACCTATCTCCAAGTACTGCTAGAACCTACCGTCTTAGTTGCCCTGAAATAACCTATCTCCAAGCACCTTCCCAATTTAGCCGCCCTGAAATAACCTATCTCCAAGCACCGCTAGCACCTTGCCGTCTTAGCCGCCCTGAAATAACCTATCTCCAAGTACCACTAGCAACTTGCCGTCTTAGCTGCCCTTAAATAACCTATCTCGAAGCAACTTGCCGTCTTAGCTGCCCAGAAATAACCTATCTCGAAGCACCTTGCCATCTTAGCCGCCCTGAAATAACCTATCTCCAAGTATCGCTAGCACCTTGCCGTCTTAGTTGCCCTTAAATAACCTATCTCGAAGCAACTTGCCGTCTTAGCTGCCCAGAAATAACCTATCTCGAAGCAACTTGCCGTCTTAGCTGCCCAGAAATAACCTATCTCGAAGCACCTTGCCATCATAGCCGCCCTGAAATAACCTATCTCCAAGTACCACTAGCACCTTGCAATTTTTGCCGTCCAGAAATAACCTATCTCCAAGTAATGCCAATACCTTGCCATCCAGAAATAACCTATCTCCAAGGAATGCCAGTACCTTGCCTTCTTAGCCGTCCAGAAATAACCTATCTCCAAGGAATGCCAGTACCTTGCCTTCTTAGCCGTCCAGAAATAACCTATCTCCAAGCGCCACTAGCACCTTTGTCTTACCTGCCCTGAAATAACCTGTCTCCAAGCAACGAGATTACCTTGCCATAAGCTATCTCCAAGCGCCACTTGCACCTTGCCATTTTTGCCGTCCAGAAATAACCTATCTCCAAGCAACGCTAGTACCTTGCCTTCTTAGCCGTCCAGAAATAACCTATCTCCAAGCAATGCCATTACCTTGCCGTCTCAGCCGCCCAGAAATAACCTAACTCTAAGCACCTTGCTGTCTTAGCCGCCCTGAAATAACCTATCTCCAAGTACTGCTAGAACCTACCTTCTTAGTTGCCCTGAAATAACCTATCTCCAAGCACCACTAGCACCTTGCCATCTTAGCCGCCCTGAAATAACCTATCTCCAAGCAATGCCAGTACCTTGCTGTTTGAGCCGCCCTGAAATAACCTATCTCCAAGTACTGCTAGAACCTACCGTCTTAGTTGCCCTGAAATAACCTATCTCGAAGCACCTTGCCATCTTAGCCGCCCTGAAATAACCTATCTCCAAGCGCCACTAGCACCTTGCCATTTTTGCCGTCCAGAAATAACCTATCTCCAAGTAATGCCAATACCTTGCCATCCAGAAATAACCTATCTCCAAGGAATGCCAGTACTTTGCCTTCTTAGCCGTCCAGAAATAACCTATCTCCAAGCACCACTAGCACCTTGCCATCTTAGCCGCCCTGAAATAACATATCTCCAAGCAATGAAATTACCTTGCCTATAAAGCCATCCATAAATAACCTATCTCGAAGCGCTACTAGCACCTTGCCGTCTTAGCTGCCCTGAAATAACCTATCTCCAAGCGCCACTAGCACCTTGCCGTCTTAGCTGCCCTGAAATAACCTATCTCCAAGCGCCACTAGCACCTTGCCGTCTTAGCTGCCCTGAAATAACCTATCTCCAAGTAATGCAAGCACCTTGCCGTCTGAGTTGCCCTGAAATAACCTATCTCCAAGTACCACTAGCATCTTGCCGCCTTAGCCGTCCAGAAATAACCTATCTCCAAGTACTGCTAGAACCTTGCCGTTTGATCCGCCAAGAAATAACCTATCTCGAAGCACCTTGCAGTTTTAGCCGTCCAGAAATAACCTATCTCCAAGTATTGCCAGCACCTTGCCGTCTTAGTCGCCCTGAAATAACCTATCTCCAAGTATTGTATTACTGTAATGGGAATTTTAGTAATTATTTATTTTCCTGTGTGTTGTGTATTTGCAGGAATTTTTTTGAGGAGTGTGTAGGCTGGGGGCTGTTTAGCCTTCGGTCCACTCACTTCTCAAAACGCTGGACCGGGAAGCTGTGGAAGCTGAAAAGTTGAAACGCTGGACAGAAAAGCTGTTTTTTTGAGTTGGACTTAGAGTGATTTTTACAGCTGCTCCTCCTGCTCCCCCCAGGCCCACCCACAGCTCATGCTGCCCCAACCACACACACCACACCACATGTAGCTAGCTCAACCAATCATGTATACAAGGAAGGAATGAAAGCAAGGAAAGGAAAGCAGTTGAAAAATTAAAGCAAAGAAATAAATTCACATTAATTATTTAAAATTGTCATTTTTATTTACTAGTTCACCTTCATTTCCTAAAACTTCACTACTTAGTATGCAAAGAGGCTAGAAATAAATTAACCACATCATTTCAACCATTTAATAAATTTATTTCTACCACTATGTAACAAAATAAATATATTCTTCAAACCTCACAATAATGGACCAAATCCTGCAACAAAAGAAAAATATCATTACTACACTGGAAATAAAGAAAAAAAAAAAATTCAAACATTCAAGAAAACTCACCAACAAACTGTAAAAACCCCAGTCACCTGCAGCAACCTGCAAAAAAATAAACAAAAACAAATATTAGTATTTTGCCAACACAAGTAGTTCCTTAATTCTACACTAACAAGCAACACACTTGCACAGCCCACAATCAATGTAAAACATTTAATTTAACATTTCTAAACCCTGATTACAGCCTGCACATTAGCAGTCAGCAGAGGATCCTGGGAAACATTTAAACATCTTTTAATTAAATCTCTGCATCTTATCCACAATCAAGATAACACCAGCCAATATCAAAGCTGGCTTTCAACTGCTGCAGGCACAGTATCAAACATTTTCAGCCCTCATTTACTGAACCATCTTTGTCAATTTAAACAATTGCACAATACTAAATGTTTTTCACTTTTCAACAGACAAATAGACAAAAGTACTGACTATATACATTTATTAAAACTTGTCAATGGCTCATACATGTCAATTGTGAAAACTTCATCTTCATTGGCTCATCTTCCCTTCAGCAGACGCTCCTCTGGCAACTCACTTTCCAGGACCCCTTGTCTGATGCTGCAAACAATGGAAAATACATTTACACCTTCTCAACAACACTTTAGATACAGTGCTACAAGTTGCAGCACTTATTAAACAAAACTAACTACAATAAACTCAATAGTCAGGGAAAGGTTGCTGCCAATTTATTACATTTCAAACTGTTCCAGTCTTCATTGTCACCTCCTCCTCTCCTAACTTGCAGGCATGGCATTTAAGACCCCTCTATCATTATTAAAGTCTTGCCTAACAAATAAACTTACATGTACCCACAATTATAAAATCAAAAAATCCTCTCTTAAAATCATTAAGTTCCAACTCCACTACTCTGTATTTTAAATGTTAACTTTCAGTCTATTTAACAAAAACTTTGTCCCTTGTGCTGTGACAACACTAAAAAATCTTCACCTTATTATACACTCTAAATAAAATATCTTTATAAATACACACAAACATAATAACTTAATTAAAACACGCTTTGACGTGTCTCTTCGCTAAAGCCGAATGATGAATACACGTCCATATTAGTCAGTACAAAGGCTGGTGGACTTATTTTTTTTGGACGCGATTCTAAATCAACATTTTTTTAAATCTTCTATTCCTAAACAAACTTTAAAATCAAAATGGACAATAATTCAAAAGCTAATACAAAATGCATCAACTTTAAACATGTGCACATCGAACACATGCAGCCTCAATAATAAGTACCATCAACAAAACTTCTTCCTCAACCAATACAACGTCCACATACTTCTAGTGACCTACCCGTCAACTAAAACTCTACATATAGAGCAGACCAGCCTGCCCCAACATCTATACCTCACTCCCACAACTACCAATCAACAACAAAACCTAGCAATAGCCGCCACCTACTACTCATCCCCTGCAACCATGATAATTCCTTACCCTCCCCACTAATCATAGGGGGAGATTAGAAACATTGCCTCAAGGATCTGCCCTCCCAGAGGAATCAGAAACCTCAACCCAATATTCCCAAATGAGCCCACTTTCTACCCAAGTAACAATGACAGTCACAATGTCCTTCAGTTATATATTTGTATAAAATAAAATAATTTCTTCTGGAATATTCATGTAAACAATAATTACCCTCAGTCCACTGTGCTAACGTCACCATCCATCACAATTCTACCCCACTCCATATCAACAACCAGAAAAATTACATCTCAAAATTAGAGAAATCAACAACCAGGCCAACCATCAAAATCTCACCATCCTCAACACCACTGATAATTCCACCTGGAGAAGAACCACAGATATTCCTCCACTTTTGCACAACTCAGAATGGCAATCATCCCCCAAGAAAAATTACATCATCTCACAAAAAATCCTCTATCAATTTACACCCCATCCACCCCACCAGCCCTGCTCTCAACTCACATTCAATTAGCTCCTTCCCAGCCAATAATTATACTAAATCAGAAACTTTCTATACCTACAAAAACATTGTCACAACCATATCCAAATTAAAAAATAAAACGTCTCCAGCCATTGACCAAATAAACACAAATCACTTAATAGCCCTAATCCTACTAACACAAACTTAAAACCTCCAAAATCCCCATTAACTGGAAAAGTGCAACCATAATCCTAATAAACAAAAATCCAATCCCACTAATTACAGGCCCGTCAGTGGCCTACCAATACTTGCCAATTTCTTTGAAGAACTACTTTTACCACAACTAAACAAATGAATCTCACACTTAATCCCTAACCAACAATTTGGATTCCAAAACAACCACTCGTGCACTCAACTTCTTAACGTACTAGCATAATCCTTTGGATTGGATTATGAAAAAGCTTTGCACAGGGTTCACCATCCCTCGCCTATCCACCCCTACTTTAACCTCCCATCCAACCATCTTACCAACCGCTCTTAACAGAAAGTGTCCTTTGCCCACTCCTATATTCCATCTATACCCAGGATATCCCCCAAACAACAGCAACAAGAACTGCCGTACTTTGCCAGACCCGTCACTGTTAATTGGCTACAAACTGCCATGAACCATGTAACCATTTGGGCTAACAATTGGAAAATAACCATAAACCCCAACATCCATCACAGTTCCTTAGTCCCTAAAAAATATGTAATTCACTAACAATATCTATATTAATAATACACCCATTCCAAACAAACAAAACCATAAACCTTTACCGCTTTCAATTAAAATAAGAGTTTATACATCCCTTATTTCTCCATTATGGAACATTTGGGGTTGCTCAGCCAAAACACACAAGATACAAACTTCCTTCCTTCCTTATATCAGAAATGGTCCCTGGTACTTCTCCAATTCCCACATCCACAGTGACCTCAATATTTCATGTATCCACAAAACCATAACCAAATACATACATCTTCAATATAAAAAAAGACAATTCACCCCAACCCGTTAGTATCACATACAGCTGCCTCTCCTCCACCTCCCATTCAACATCGCCATTTAAAGAGAAACAGGCCAAGTGACCAAATTAATAATCAGTAAAAAACCCAATACAGGAGGCGAAATAAAATGCTCCACAGGATGCTCATAGCGTAATATAACATGTACAAATATCACAAGTGTAAAATCATTAGATTGTAAAGTTTCCTGAATAAATATTTTTTAAAAAATGGACTGAGGAACTGTTGTAACGTCTGATACAGAGGGAGCGACGCCTCTTCACTGCCCTGGTAAGTGGAAAATAATACTTCACCAACCTTGCTCAACTACATTAGCTTGCAGTGTGCAGATCAATCCACTTGCCTTCTCAATTAATAATATCAAAAGCATCAAAGATGTGCAATGGAATGTCGTTCCAGTAAATTATCTGAATCATTAGCAAAAGATTTCAAATATCAAACAGGAGGAGGAGGGATTTCCATTGTAATTTAATAATGTATCTCAAGTCGACCCCTGCATTTATATAATTTCAACATTAATAATAATAAAGACAGCCAAATACAGACAAAATAAGAAACTGGGAGATCGAAGACATAAATTCACACATTCAATCATTAACTAAACTTGTTTCGTGAATATCTAAAATGATTTTTCTTTCGTCAATCCTCTCCTTTAATTAGATATCATTCACTTAAGGGCAGCCAAAAATACAAGTTTCATTTCCTATTTAACTAAACTTTTCCCAAATACTCCACACACAACAATTACAAAGACATCCCTTGGTTCAAAAATGTCAGTAACCCCCAGCACTCCTGAGGAAGTTATCCCTGGGAAACAAATTTAGTTTACCCTCCACATCCATCAACAAATCTCAATCCATTCCTCTCATAAAACACATCCAAGCTAATACGTGATAAGACTTTACTGATTAGTGCAGTTGTCTCTCTCTAGGTTCTCCTCAGCACCTCAAGAAAGGGACAAGGATCCCAGAAACATTGTGTGGTATTTATATTATCACTTCTTTTGTCTCCATTTGGCTGTCTATTATTATTATTGTTTAGTCGGTCAAAGTTTTAGGGAAGAGTTGCCACTTACACTGTTCACATATGATGGAGGTTGCTCCATTCTTCTCTAGAGGGACTCTGCATGCGAGGTTTCAATCCTGAGCAGCTGATTAAATAGGCTCCATCGATGCTTTGTCTGTCTTCTCAATCCACATTTCACCTGAAAAGAAAAAACAATATATGAAACAACTTTAAGAATTAACAAGCAGAACTGTTTTGGTGTGAGTGAAGCAACCTCAGCGTATTAATATGCATTACTAATCCCAGTGCATGGCCAGGAAAAAGTTATCAAGAATCTACAGATGAAAACTAAATACAGCAGGTGATGGGGGGAGCAGGAAATGAAGCAATAAGGAACTTCACATTTAATCAAGATAACGTAACAGGGTTATTATTCCTGAATCTATCCCCAGACCCCAAAAACAATTTTATCTTTGAAATTCTACCCTATACCACTGTCACATAAAAATATAACCTCCAAACCCAAACAGATGTATTAAGTGCCAACCCATTTTTACTAATCTCCTCCCACTACTCTAAATTGAGAAAAACCAAAACCTTCACCAAACCTCATTGTGATATCCTTCCTCTATACTTCTCCAACCCATAAAGCTAATTCATCCAAAAACTTCCTCGCATCCCAATTCTCTCCAAACCCAACAATCAACTTCCACCACAATAACAACACCCTTAAAGCCAAACATTCCCTTAACCACATCGTTTTCCTGAACGGCACCATAATACCTCTCCAACAAGCTACACCATACCTAGGCCTTATCCTCGATTAAAAAATATCATGGAAACCTCACATTACCTGCAGAATCAACTCTTCCCTCTTAACAGAAAATCTCCCACATCCATTAGCACTAAAAGACACCCCATATGGTCTTACTCATGTGCAATAAGGGGTCCACTGCCTGTTCCCACTCCTACAAAATACAAACCAAAATTCCCTACGGCATCTTTGCAACTCAGTTATCCACAAAAAACCCTTGAAATTCCTCTTAATTCCTACAATAATTCATAAATCTAGAAAGTCCCTAATAAATATCTCCATCAACCATCCAAATCCAACTATTGAGCTCTTCTATAATAACCCCCCCCCCCTCCTTCACAAAATTGCAGACTATAACATAAACTCCCAATTGACATAATCATCCTCCCCCTAAATCACTCTGGAATTGCCAAACTCTAGCCCCCACCTACCAACTGGCACTACAGTTTTCCCCATTACCTGCTGAATGCTTTTAGTAACACAAAGTTTCCACGACGATCAGATCAATCCCCAAGACCATGCCGGCTGTCACTTTCATCTTCATACATTTACACCCAACAAATAATATACAACTGGATAAACTTAAACAATTAAAAAATTAAACTAACTGCATTCAATAATTTAAAACGTCAGCCTGAATTATTCACAAATAGAGAAGTCACTAAACCCCTCATTTACTTAGTGCAAGCACCAACCAAACATCACAACTAATTAATATCCTATTCTAAGAAATAACCATTTTTTTTGACAATTTTAATATGTTTTCCCCACTCATCATGACACAGCACCAACAAGTGGCAGACTCTGAAGTTACCACTGACAAACAAAACACTAACCACATTTAACAGCACAAATATGCTCAAAGAAACCAGTCACTGAGGTCTTACATCACAATATTGGCCCAAACCTATGAAAACTGCTAAGAGAACATCACTGCAGGCAGACCCACGAGCCTCCTATCACAACTACTGCCTCAATCACTCAAGTCTTTACAAAAATAACATGTACTTTGAGTAAGTGAAAATGAAGCAATCACATTACTTGGGGATAATGAGAGAGTCCAGATGCTAAAATTGTGCCTCTGCGTGGCCGACACACTTCGCACCTTCCTTCCTGACCTACTCTTCATTTCAGGTAAGCCAACTTCTCCCCCCCCCCTTTTTTATAAATAAACACAAAGGTGAGTACTTAACTAAACCACTTCAATACTTCAAAACCCAAAACAAAATAATCAACAAAATGCAGAAACTTTAAACATGTGCACAAGGAACACATGCAGCCTATAATCAGAAGAGCAATCAAACAACCAACCATCAAAGCCTGCAGGAAGAAATTATAAATCTACGTAGATACAAAGTGCAAAAACATAAAAACTCAATTCAATCAAATCTCTAAAAAATTACATCTCAAAATTAGGGAAATTAACAACCAGGTCAACCATCAAAATCTCACCGTCCTTAACATCACTGATAATTCCATCTGGAGAAGAACCACAGACATCCCCCAAGAAAAAGTACATCATCTCACAAAAATCCTCTATCAATTTACGCCCCATCCACCCACCAGCCCTGCTCTCAACTCACATTCAATTAGCTCTTTCCCAGCCAATAATTATACTAAATCAGAAACTTTCTTTACCTACAAAAACATTGTCACAACCATATCCAAATTAAAAAATAAAACGTCTCCAGCCATTGACCAAATAAACACAAATCACTTAATAGCCCTAATCCTACTAACACAAACTTAAAACCTCCAAAATCCCCATTAACTGGAAAAGTGCAACCATAATCCTAATAAACAAAAATCCAATCCCGCCAATTTCTTTGAAGAACTACTTTTACCACAACTAAAAAAATGAATCTCCCACTTAATCCCTAACCAACAATTTGGATTCCAAAACAACCACTCGTGCACTCAACTTCTTAACGTACTAAATAATCCTTTGGATTGGATTATGAAAAAGCTTTGCACAGGGTTCACCATCCCTCACCTATCCACCCCTACTTTAACCTCCCATCCAACCATCTTACCAACCGCTCTTAACATAAAGTGTCCTTGACCCACTCCTACATTCCATCTATACCCAGGATATCCCCCAAACAACAGCAACAAGAACTGCCGTACTTTGCCAGACCCATCACTGTGAATTGGCTACAAACTGCCATTAACCATGTAGCCATTTATGCTAGATTTGGAGAATAACCATAAACCCCAACATCCATCACAGTTCCTTATTGCCTAAAAAAAGGACTAACATTACCTGCATTAACAACACACCCATTCCAAACAAACAAAACCAGCCACATCAAAAAAAAATCAGCCACCACTTTAAACTACTAAAACCATTCATTAATCCTAATTCTCCTTTACCCCTTTCAATGAAAAAATTAGTTTGTTTATCCCTTATGGAACATTTGGGGGTTCCACAGCCAAAACACACAAGATACAAACTTCCCTATATAAAATCCTTCCTTATATCAGAAACAGTCCCTGGTCCTTCTCCAATTCCCACATCCATAGTGACCTCAATATTTCATGTGTCCACCAAACAATAACCAAATACATACTTCAATATAACAAAAAGACAATTCACCCCAACCCGTTAATATACAGCTGCCTCTCCTCTAACATCACCGTTTAAAAAGAAAGAGACCGAGTGACCAAATTAATAACAAATAAAAAACTAATGTAGGAGGAGAGACAAAATGCTCCACAGGATGCACATAGCATAATATAACATGTACAAATATCACAACTGTAAAATCATTAGATTGTAAAGTTTCCTGAATAAATATTTTTTATAAAAATGGACTGAATTAATAGACTGAGGAACTGTTGTAACGTCTGATACAGAGGGAGCGACGCCGCTTCACTGCCATGGTAAGTGGAAAATAATACTTCACCAACCTTGCTCAACTACATTAGCTTGCAGTGTGCAGATCAATCCACTTGCCTCCTCAATTAGAAATATACAACGGAATGTCGTTTCAGTAAATTATCTGAATCATTAGCAAAAGATTTCAAATATCAAACAGGAGGAGGAGGGATTTCCATTGTAATTAAATGTATTTACACAAAATCTCAAGACCACTCCTGTATGTACACTTTCAACATAATAATAAAGATAGCCAAATACAGACAAAATAAGAAACTGGGAAATCAAAGACCAACATTCACCCATTCAATCCTTAACTGAACAACTTGTTTCATGTCCGCCAACATCTATAACAATTTTTCTATCGCCAATCTTCTCCTTTAATTACACATCATTTTTGCCTAAGGGGAGCCAAAATTAACACATTTCATTTCCTATTTAACTAAACTTTTCCCAAATACTCCACACAAAACAGTTACAAAGACATCAGTAACCACAGCACTCCTGAAGTTATCCCTGGGAAACAAATTTAGTTAACCCACCACATCCATCAACAAATCTCAATCCATTCCTCTCATGAAACACATCCAAACTAATACATGATAAGACTTTACTGATTAGTGCAGTTGTCTCTCTCTAGGTTCTCCTCAGCACCACAAGAAAGGGACAAGGATCACAGAAACATTGTGTGGTATTTATATTATCACTTCTTTTGTCTCCATTTGTCTGTCTTTATTATTATTATTATTATTATTGTTTAGTCGGTCAAAGTTTTAGGGAAGAGTTGCCACTTACACTGTTCACATATGATGGAGGTTGCTCCATTCTTCTCTAGAGGGAATCTGCATGCGAGGTTTCAATCCTGAGCAGCTGATTAAATAGGCTCCATCTACGCTTTGCCTGTTTTCTCCATCCACATTTCACCTGAAAAGGAAAACAAAATATGAAACAACTTCAAGAATTAACAAGCAGAACTGTTTTGGTGTGAGTGAAGCAACCTCAACACATTAATATGTGTTACTAATCCCAGTGCATGGCCAGGAAAAAGTTATAAAGAATCTACAGATGAAAACTAAATACAGCAGGTGATGGGGAAAAGGAAATGAAGCAATAAGGAACGTCACATTTAATCAAGATAACGTAACAGGGTTATGGAACCAAATTACCCCAGGTCCTCTGTTCCTTTTCCATCTTAATACGTTAGCAGAAATCAGACCAGTCTAAAGTCAATTGTGACCACTTTATCACAATAGGGAATAAATTTTTTATAATAGAAATTTAAATATGATTATAAATAAATTAATGTTGGCAGCCGTGATACAGGTTGTGATGTCACAAATCTTTATCACCTCTCCAATTATGAATGTTTCACGTTAAAAAATTTCTTTTCACCTTCTTGAAATATATAAATATCTGCTGCTCACGTCACCAATCACATTAAAATAAAATGAGAATTGTTTTTGTAAGTGGAAATGAATTTAAGCTTCCTGACACCCTGTAAGGAACGTACAAAATAACTGTTACCCACAAATTCCATACCAATTTCATATATCACAATAGTAATAGTGAAGTGACCATAAACTGGAAACAATTGTTAAACGTTTACAATGTGTTTTACGGTCAGACTGTGTTAGCAAAAGTTATGGCCTGTTACTGGAAGCAAGGCTAATCTCAGTGTTGGGAATCTGCAAAACAAGGATTCATGCACAGATAATGGAGACGTCTATTGTGGTTCCCAAGGTTAAGTGTCGGGATCCCAGGCCTATTAATAATCTCCCAGCGATTGAAAAAATCACGGAAACGTTGGTTATTAATACGTTAATGAAATATATACGAAATCAAACTTTACTAACTGAACGCCTGTCTAGGTTTAGTGACGACATTACAACTAGTTACTGTAGATAGGAATACAATAGTAGTAGTTATAGCAGCCATATTCATAGATTATAGACGAGCATTTGAAACAGTGAACAGAGAGACCTTATTTAAAAAGTTAGAACATATTTAATGGTTGACGTGTGGTTGGAGAATTACTTCACTAATGCTTTTAAATCAGATGTGAGGGAAGGTGAACGTGGGGTACCACAAGGAAGTAAACTGGAACGTCTACTGTTTATAATCTACATTAATCAACTGCCTGAAACAGTAAAATTCACGTTTGTGCATGATACACATATGTCACTGGCATAAAGACACAGGAAATTGTAATCAAATTGAATTAATTCTGGTTAGTGAATGCTTCTGCTATGCTTATGGTAGGTGCAAAAAATATTTAGATATGTTACAAATGTAAATGATGTAATAAAAATTACTGCATTGAACATGAGATTTGAAATTTTAAGAGAATTTCTATATTGTTGGTTGAATTGTTTAATTATCCACGGACTATTTGGTAATAAAAATAGAGCGCTCCATTTTACCCCCCCTCCCACACACACACACGTAGTCCTCGTGTACGCAATTTAAATTAAATATTTTTTAAAAGAAGTTCCCCAACGTATAATAAAGGAGAGTTTGCGGACGTGCGACGTTACCTGATGATGTATTAATTGGTTAAGAAAATCCTAGCAAACTCGCGAGGACCGTCAAATTGTCACCAGCCTCGTTACCTTCACGATATTTTAATACTCCTCTGTGCTGGTCAAAACCCCACGAAATTACCAGCAATTCTTCACTGGAAGCCGCGTTTAGATTATGACAGTGAAGCAATTAAATACAACAAAGGCTCAAGTTAACTTCTCCATCATAAATCCTGAGGCTTGTGTAATAAATTAAAATGTCAAATGTCATGTTCTTGCGATTAAACACGTGTAAGATGGGAAATGTTAACTTTCAACCTACCTCGTGGTGTTCAGGTCGAGAGCCGAGGAGGAAATGAACGTGACAACAACACGCCCCACTCCAGCTGCGGGTCACGTGCAGATTCTAATTGCGCGACCTCCACACCCTTGCTGATACGTGATAAATAAACAATGTTTCCCCAGATAAATAACCTACAAAATTAACTACCTGTAACTATACACAAGTTTTATTATTATTATTATACGTCTAAAAAATTTTGGGATTTAAATTTCGTGCGACAATTTAAAGTGTTAAGTTCACTGGGAGCAAATAAACATCAATTTTTAAACCTTTCAATATTAAAACGTAGACAGTAGAACTGACCTGTCTAATGGCAAAGAGTGGAAAGTGATTGATGTGAACAGCAGCAAAAACACAGGGCGTCCAGGTCATTCAGCCATGAATCAAACTATTACAAGCAACTACGCTAAATAAAGATGACGTCAAAATCCTACTGACAACATCAGAACCATTGTTAAAGCACTTCAAAATAAAGGTACCGAGTTTCATACGTACAAGAGAGAAACTTTACGAGTAGTCCTCGGAAACCTGCATCCGTCTGCTGACTTAAATCAAGTGAGGGACAAACTCGAGGGCGTAAAGTCATGAATATTGCAAATATCTGACAAAGAACCACAAACAACCTCCAGATCTACATCCTACACCCTACTGAACAAACAGTCTCAAATACTAGACTTCTTCGCCTGCCACAAAACCTTTCCAACCCACAAATACTGCACGAACTCAGTTCTGATCACTTACCAGTCGTAGCAGGACTAAATCTGTCCCTTCCTCCCAACTCCACCAACCACAGGCCCAACAACACATTCACTAACTGGATCCTCAACATCCCACTGAAGACGCCCTCAGACATAGACTTGGCACCTAAATCACCTACAATCCATCATCCTCACTTCTGCTGCCATAACCTCCTACCAAAAAGCACCAAAACCCCATCCAACAAACCCACAACTGCAATTGTCTAGAAGAATGTAGTGGTGGGGGAAGGTTGCTACGGAATTGCTGAATCGTGGAGTTAGGATAATTGAAGATGCTTTTGATTAGTGAGGTTACAGTTTTTGTGATTAAGGAGAGGACTTTAGGAAGTTTAATGTCTTGATGGATGATGGAATTTCTGAGGTACCAGAGAGTTAGTAATGGTGCAAAGGATTAAGTTGTTTATTTTGTTTGGATTTTGGCTGTTGCTCCCCTACGTATGGGTTGTATTATGGAGAGATATACTGAGGTTGAGTGGGGCTTTTCTGCTTAGACAATTAAATGAGTTGTTTTTTGGCTACTTCCTACTGAGTTTAATTTTTCAACTTCATCAGGTATATTTAGGACTTACGTAATATTTTCAACATTGCAAGGTATTTTTAAAGTATTATTGACACGTTCCCCTCGTAAAGACACAGTTAATTTTAAAACTGCATCCACACACACACACACACACACAGCACGATTCACAATTACATTGCCAGTTAAATGTTTAACATCTAAATACGAAAGTATATCATGTTTTACTATTGTAATGCCAATTAATTAATCAATTAATTGTTTTGAAATAAATTTGAATTGTTTAGCGAAAAGTTTGTATTATAGCGAGAGCGACAATGAGTGGTTGAGCTCTGTTCCTATTATTGAGAGCGCGGAATGGCGTTTATGCACGCTAAAGCATAGTCAGTTGGTCAATGTGGTCTGGATTCTACAGAGGACAGAGCATAGTGTAATAAAGCTGGTGAATCATTGGAGAATAGAAGCGGCCGACGGTGAAAACGTCGCAGAGAACGGTCTTTGTAAAATTGAGCAGAGTAAAACATTCAATGTGAATATTGTAAAGTAATACCAGTTTCGTCAAAATAGAACTTTGTACAATCTTCGTGGAGGAATAACATTGGTAAATTATTGTGGAGCGGAGCAGTCAACGGAATACAGTGAAGTGTAGAGTCAGTGAAAACCAAGGCCTGATATTAAATAATTAGTGTGTGTAAAAATGTCCGAACGAGGTAAAATTGATTGTTCTGGTACCAGAGCGACGGTCCGTAAGTAACATAATTTTGAATAATATTGTAAACGCAAATTAAAGGATAAAGTCAGATTTCATTCTCTTTTAATTGTCAATCAAAGTTCTTTACTTTTTAATTTCTTTCATTCTATCGACATGTTGTTTAGGTAAATTGTCAACTGTTTTGTTAATAAGATTTTTAAATCAATTTTTTTTTGTGTTCATTATCAAACCCAGTAGAGGCCCTGAGAGGACAGACCTCAAATTTTGTTTGTAATTATATTTTATTGCCACAAAATAAAATAAATATTTTTGTTTGTTAATTGTTTAAACTTTTCATTTAATAAAAGCCTTCCAATTGATTATTACATAAATGGCTTTCACAATGTGGGGCAAATTAAACTAATTAAAGCCAATTAAATTAGTTCCATTTGATTATTACACTATCTTTGTCCAGAAAGGAGAACTAAGTGAACTTCAGAGCTCATTACTTGTTGTTAAACATTCTTGTTAAATCATATTCTTATTTACATTTAGCACTTGCCTCAAGAGTCTTTGAAACATGCTCAAGACGGAGTTTCTTCTTGCTCGGACTTTCAAAGTTGTGTCTTTCGACAGATACTGTGGACGGTTATGAAACATCTGTGGCACAGCCCCTGGCTTCGTTAACTGTGCAGAAAGAATACTTTCTGGTTTGAAATGTTTCTCACATACCTGTAATAGTACAAATTTTATAAATGTAAAACAATATGTTATTCAAAAGACGGAAAGCCACAAATGCATTCTCGTATCAGAATTTACAACAGATCAAGTCAATTTTTGCAAGTACGTCTCACGTGCAATGATGCTACAAAATTATCATCTTCACAACTTTCTTCTAATAATTTACAACTAATATTTTGAAGTATAAAGGAGCATGTTTAATAATTTATTTAAGAGAAACAAAAATAAAGGTACAATTGTGAGACTTCCAACTAGGAACTTTTAAACTTACTCTTGGCATTCTCTGTAAAAGTAAAATCCTTTTGGGGAATTGCTTTTAGCCAAGCTGAGTTTTTCTCAGGATCAGAAGGAAAAGCAAACGTATGTACTTCAGTATCAGGCATGGTGGATGAACCTGAAAATAATATGTTATACATAACTAAAATATTCCACAATAAACACATTTAAAAGTGTGAATCACGTATATTTTAGAAAACATAAGTAAATAAATAACAAAATTAAAAAATACCGAAAGTTTGAATTTTTATTAAATTCTCACTGGCAAATTAAGCTAATTTAATAATTGGTTATGAAGCTCCCTGACACAGAGGTTAACCTGCAATAAATTATAAAGAATCAATACCTAGAGCTAAATGCACAAATAATTAACACGTACCTAAGCAAATCGTGGGTGTGTCCGTATTCGTACGACTTTGATGACGTCACACTTTGTCGAAATACCTCGGTAATTAAGATTGTTCAGTGTTTTCGACGTGTCTTAGAATATTCATAGCATCATATGTGTTACGTTTGATGCTTATTCATTATTTTCAATCAGGCGTAGCAACTGCCGAATTGTGCACTTGTCCTCTTTACGCCCTTTGTCAAAAATGGATCTTCTTTTCGTTAAATAAATGTTCTCCGAAATATCGCGCTTAACAGAAGATTTTTTTGAAACATAAATTTTATAATGTTGTAGTTGATCAAGTTCACTTATTCGCGGGTAGATGGCGCTGCTTCTGCGCGGCTCAGCTACGTCATGGACGGTGGTGACGTCATACAGTTTAATTCCCAAATTGAGAGGGGGTCAGTCAAAAATTCTTTAAAAACGGGGTCTTAGAATTTCGTATACTATCCAGAAAACAAACCCACCTCAAGATGGGGGAATCCACCCTTCCTGCACAGTATTTCAATCTGGCGCATCCCTTAATTTCCCAATATTCCCCGCCATTCCATTCCATTTTGGAAGAATGAAAAACTTACACGCCCCTTCATAGTCAGCATGCATTCTCATTTCAACGTCAGCGTAATTTTATGCCCAAATTGAAAAATTGTGGGTTATCCACCAGGATATAATTCAATAATATATTAAATTACCATCAGTTTGGGGTTGTTCCACAACAGACGCAGTAAACCGAACTTTCACACATTATACATTTCAAACAGGTGTAACTTCTATGGTCTCGTCAAAGGCATTTCACTCCATTCTCTACCAGACTGGAAGCCTACGGCACTGTCCTGCCGGGGCAACGTTCAGCAATACCATATTTTAAAGTCATAAATTTAACTATCCTAAAAAAATGAGAATATAACACATATGTATAAAATATAATAAGATGAAATAGTCAAATACAGACAAAATTAAGTAATTATAAAAATACAACAAAACATTTCTGGGATCCTTTTAGAGTTTGTCAACTGTGTAATTGTGTAGTTGTATTGCTCCTAGCTGTCGTGTTTTTTCCGATCACTAAACAAAAGGGACAAGGATCCCAGAAAATGTGTCATTTATATCACCTCTTTTGTTTGTATTTGGCTATTTCGTTTAATTATTTAAACCTAAAAAAAGTGTGTAATAATTCAAGGTGTACCACAGAGCTCAATATTCTATCCTATATGATTGCGTATAGTCGTATTAGGACAGAGAATAACACAGATTCTAATACAGTATGCCCGACATCTAACAAATTAATGTCTAAAAACATATGTAGTTTTATCATACTTGGGGTAGGGGGGGATTAAGATTATTGAAATTTAACACTTACAAAACTGTCAAACACCGAGGTAAAGATATTTTTCTTGTATGGCTTATAACTTATATATTCATATCTTGTAGTTATAATTGGATTTTTTTTATGGGAATTGAGAGGAAAAAGCGTGGATATAGACACACTTTTAACTGCTCTAAAAAAGCATTGTTCAAAAGCTATCATTTATTAATTGCATAGTCTGTGTTTATAAAGTAATAGAAACAATTAAAAAGAAATAACCTTCCTGCGCTGAACAGAGAGCAACAATTACTGTGAGTGAAAAACTATCTTAAGAACCAACCTAAAAATATTCTTTAATAAAGTTAAAGTACATTAAAAACTTCATGGCAAAGCAATATTAAGCTGATAAATCACTATTAAGCATTACAGAAAATAACTTTTATATACTTCTCAGATATTGAACTAATCTCAACTACACTCAACATACGAATATTTCAATGATATGTACATGTTATGAATGCATTATGTAATTTTATTGTAAGAAATTGACTTTCTTCTACATTGTAACAACATGGAAAATTAAAAAACTTATCTTAATACACGATGCTTTAGTTCCAAATATATCAGCGTCTTCTGAACTTACTGCGCTGGTAGCCTGCACATCTCATACTGCAGACTGCTTACAATTTATATGCCACATAAATGTCGAAAATAGAATATTTTAAAGACAATGACAGCCATTTAGCATATATTTAAAATGAAAAAAAGAAATTTATTGGCAATACAAAATAAATCAACTACACATGAAAGCAAATTAATACAAATAGATCATTATCATCATTCAGATCTGTAATTCCCATAAGATATACACGTGATGATGAAAAAAATGTGTGTACTATACTTATATCAATATGTGAATTAAACCTTGAAAGTTATACACTGAAGCTTGTGAGCATGATGTAGGAGACACAGCAAATCAAACAAGGAACTGTCTGGCGCAGAAAAAGGGTGAATTTCTGACACACAACACTAAAGCTGTGTCTGCACATTCCTTTCTTGGTATCAAGAAACATAGGAAGTAAATACTGTAGGGAAAATGTCACTGATATTATGATCTCAATTCAGGCAAATGATGCAAGTACAAATGTAATTTATTAAACTAGAAAAGAAAATAATCAAATCTTATTTCCCCTGATAATATTAATACTGCATAAATCTATAAAATGTTGTTTTAATACCTCGAGACTGGTTTAAATTCATTTAGTCTTGGCTACTTATACTGAGTAAATACTTATAATAAATCATTACGCATGCCAACCACAAATTATGCAAACTTAATCTCGCCAAATATAAAAATGGTCACACTTTGACAGCTTATATATAAACTAAAAAGTTTGGAAACTACACAGTTTATTACCAACCAGTGTTCCTCTTTTAAATTTCCAACTCATTCCACACTGAATTGTAATACAACATACTTTTTGCTCATAAGTGGAATGATTATAGGCAAACTTACATTTGTTCGCCAATGTTTTTTACAGATACATATTCTGTAAATTCAAAAATCAGGTTCTCCCGTTACCTCAATATTACAGCCAAATAAAACTTTTGATAATGATTTAAACTTCACAATTACAACATACCTACAAGAAAAGGTAACATTTATACACAAAATGCAAACTAGTCTTCCAGAGTAACGTTCTTGAAGAGATAGGACATCGATTCCTTGTTGTGAATCCGCCGGATAGCCTCCGACAGCAACACACTGATGTCGACGGTCTTGATTTTATGGCACTGCATTTTCTGTAGTTCGTGTGGGATTGTGTTGGTAACCACAACCTTGTGGATAAACACATGTTAACTTATATCAGTAAAAAGACAATTTGATATTGTGTGTAACAAATATAGGTAAAAATACCTTCCTATGTAATATATTCAAACCTACGTAAATTCTATAAATTGATATGAGAAGAAAATGCGTTAACACGTCGACTGCCAATGATGCTTTAAAGTGTCAAATTCAGACTTGCATCGTTGCCGCAGACGATTTTGAGTGTTTTCTGTTCATTGCCGTTCTTAGGATCGTGTATTTAAAGAAACATTTTTCAATCAATCAGCAAACTATTTTTTCAATTTAGTTCTTAGTTTTGTTATATTCAAGTCTTATATATAGCTTTGCAGTAAATAAAAGTTTGCAAATAGCTTGAATACAACTTTATTCAGTTCAAAGTTATGAATCCACAAAAATAAAGTAACGATGCCTTCAGCTCCGAAATGCACTCGCCAGTGCCAACGACTCTTGAAAGAGTCACCAATGAAATGTATAACAATTGATTCAGTTAGTGTTCTTTGGCCTTAAAGACTTGCATACAGACACTAAAATAATATAAAATTAAAAATTTACATAAGAAAAGTAAGATGGAACTTGCAGTAAGTTTGTAATATATCAGTGGCAGTGAACATGTTACAACATTCTTGATATTGTATTAAGAAATTCCTTTCCATTTATTTAAAGATGTACAAAATAACTATATCCAAATATTAAATTTAACTTCCATGTGAAATTAATTCAACATTGTACAGACAAAGTGTTTTATCAATAAAGCCCAGAGTAAATAATACAATACAAAAGACTACTCAATAAATAGTTCTCGGAATTCACACGGGGTTTGCATATTTATATTAAGACGCAACATTTCGATGACTGAAAGCACTGTCGTCATCTTCTAGGCGAAGTGCCGGAACCATTCCACTTCATATTATATATATCCTCAACCGGATCATCACACTGTGAGAGCCAAAAACGCTCAGTCAACAGACCATCTCAGCCATGTCAGCATCATAGAAGATGACGACAGTGCTTTCAGTCATCGAAACGTTGCGTCTTAATATAAATAAGCAAAACCCATATGAATTCCGAGAACTATTTATTGAACAACTTCACTGGGGAAGACTTCAATCTTTGATCAAAAGACTACTGTATAGATAGAAAGTTCCATGAAGAATTACATAGTTATCAGCTACTTTTAAGTGTCATGGTTCCTCACTTAGGGGAAACTCAAAGGTTAGCACTTAAAACATCATCATCTTACAGATTTGACTTTTAAACTGAATAGAAATAGTGTGTATGAGTTGTGTCTACCTCATCTATTGGGGAATCTTCAATTAATCGAGGGGCATCAGATGACAAGAGCCCATGAGTAGCAAGCACATATATTTTGTAGGCTCCTCGCTCTTTCAGAACTTCAGCTGCTGCTACAAATGACTGCACATCGTCAACCATATCATCCTAGTGAAAGAAAAAAATTCTTACTATTAACATTTGTAATATTAAACCAATGATGCTGTTCTGTTCAATTGATTAGATTACGTTGTGATTATTTTAATGTGTGAATGTGACCAAACTAAACTTTTTTTTTATTTGGGCCCAAATTCATTGTCACTGTTAACTTAAAATATTGTAGGTAAAAGCAACTTACAGACAAAGGAAAGGTTACACAATGTTGTCTTTTGACAAATGAAGTGATCAGGTACCAAATTCAATATTTTAATTTATCTTTTAAATAGTTAGACTATAACTCCGATATTTTCACTGGGAATCCAACAAAAAAATGAAAACTCGTATAAAGTATGTTTAATTTAGTTGATAATTGCAATATGATAAGAGGAATTTAACAAACAATTTGAGAAACATTTTATTTACATTCAATGCAAATGGATAGATAAAATAAAAATAAGATTTGAAACTTTAATATTTCCCATCTTGTCATTAGTACGTTTGATTATCCTCAATTCTTTAACAGGTGTCTATTTTTATATATATTTCCAATAATGAAACAGCGACCTCAACTTTATCCAACAACATCACATCTCCAATGGAATAGATAGCTTATATTTTGAATACAATACTCACCACCATTATAGCAATGCGCCCACCAACATCTCCAACCACATTAATTGGGGGCTTCTCCTTGGCAGGATGCACAGGCACACCAACACTGACATCCATGGTACGTGAACGTGGAAGAGTGGGTGGAGAGTAACGCCCATCTACCATGTCAGATTCTGCCTCTTTCTGTTCTCCGTGGATAACCGCTATGCCTAATCGCAACCTCTCAGCGTAGGATGTCGCCTTCTTCGCAGAACCTGGGTTTCTTGCCACAATTACAGCATTTCTATAATCTGGAATCTGTAAGAATACTTAAAAAATAAAATAGCGTTACTCTCTCGTACACATATATTTTGTTTCTCAAACAATTTACAAATAATTAGTGTGTCATTCAATGTAAAGTTATACAGTAACTATAATGCTATTCAAATGGGAGCTGTTCCGACTGTCGGAAAATGAGAGCAGAGAATTAGGCAAACGTTGCCACATTGCCAATAATGGAACACCGCAAACCCTTTCAGCAACTCTCTGGACAAAAATATGTGAATGTTGATTTGATTTGACAATGCAAAGTTAAATCAGCTCCCATTTGAATAGAACTATAATTTAATAGTGGCCCCCAACCACAATGCAAAGGTGTAAGATTAAAATTATTTTATACATGTAGCAAATTTGATTAATCATAATTAACAACTGTCAATAAGTTATTCATTAATGACAATATTGAGAAAAAAGAAGCAAATAAGATTGAAAACACTGTCCATTTAGACAACAATCAAAACATAGAAACAACTTTGGTAAATTGTATTATAATATGTGTTATCTTACACATTCTTGAATATATTGCAGCAAAAATGGTGAAGCTCTGAGATTGTCAACTGGGCAATCAAAGAAACCTTGAATTTCCTTCTGATGTAAATCCATTGTTATAACGTGGCTCAGACCAGATTTGCACATCATCTTAGCAAGGAGTTTGCTCACAATACAACCCCTCTTCCTCATTTTGCCTAGAGTAAATAACATTTACGTTATCTGAAAGCTATATTTAATCATACAATATTTCACATCATTGACATAGAAATTAAACATCTGTTAAATGTTAATAATAATGCCAAAAAAAACCACGAGTCTCAAGTTTTTCACAGTCAGTAAAAGACGCCAATCAACATAGAAATGTCAAGTACTTTCAAATAAAATATTTATAGTTTTCATCTTCCTATTTAAAGTCTGTCTGTATGAAGGATGTATTTAGTATTATTATTTCATATTATTCTACATGGCGTTAATATATGATTGAAGTTTCCTTCATTTCAAACTATAAAACATTGAGCTAATTTATATACACAAAAGTTGCAAAATCTTGAAAAGAACGTCAATGACTTATCAATCCAAATCACAGTAGTTGTGATTTAATGTTGAATTTAAATGTAATTTAACTTGTAAAAACATAATAATATCCATATAACAGACCGAATTACAACACTGTTATTGCTGTACAAAAGTATAATTGACAACTTACACTGCTTACTGTATGGTAAATACGGAATGACTCCAACAATATTCTTCGCAGATGAAGTTTTGCAAGCATAAGCCATTATCAACAATTCCATTATATTGTTATTCACATCCCTGCAAAATAAAACATTACGTAGTATGGTAATAAGAATTTGGTAGAAAATATACTAAAATCAAAAGTGTTCTTACTTGGTACCAGTTTGAATGATATATATGTCTTTTCCTCTAACAGAGTCACCAATTTCCACCATAGTTTCTCTGTTTGTTTTATGGTATACAGCACATCCTCCTGGTTTAACTCCAAGTCGCCTAAATAAGAATTGTGGATTCATAACAACTATTCACAAATAAATGGGATTGCACAATAAATCGTTACTAATTTATATTAAAAATGCCATTATATCGTAAACAATTCCGTTTTCAAATGTCGACGAATATTTGCGTAAATCATAACTGAACGTAGAAAGCGTATTTCTATAAGATCGTGAAACCACACGAACAATTGTCACAAAATTAATAAGGAATAATATTAATTAGTACTCACTTTGCGACTAGTGTAGCAAGTTCTGGATGAGAATTGCCCCCTATTATCATAATATCGGTGGCTCCTGGCACGTCCATGGTGTTTCGAACGTTACAAATTGTGTGATTAAATACCTACAGAGTAAGAAACAATATTTTGAAACGATTCATCTGACACAAGTATAAAATGGCAAGTACAATACTACGTGATCTCGAATAACATAATTTAACGATTACAATTTTGTAAATATATAAATAGTAAATAAAAATGACAGTTGAATTACTCTCACTGAGGCCTTTTCGTACCAATAAATTTATATTATCAATTTAATTAGGATAGAAAAGTTTCCTGTATACGTCTCCCAGCTGAGATCATTCGTGGTCGTTCATTGGGTTACATTGCCCAATCAAAAGCTTGCTTTTATTTCAAATGAACTTATAAAGTTTACAATAAGACAGAGATTATCTGTAAGGTGTGTAGATTAAATATTGTCATAGAACTGGTGGTATTTGATTAATCTTATTTTTACAATTCACAACTTTTTTCTTTATTGTGACTTCAGTAGTACTATAATATATATATTGCTCATAATTATTGAATCACTCGAGATGAACAGGGATTAGATATTTTCCCTCGACTCGGTGGTTCTAAACCAGAGGAGCTACAATCAGGTTCCCATAAACTGTGACTCCTACGTCTGATTCGAGGGGAGTATTATTCTGGCAGCTTCCTCCAACCACTGTCGATTGCTACGTCCTACAGCAAACCCAACTCGAGCCATCGGAAGGGCATCCAACAAGTATCTCCTCTGTCTTTTCCCTACATCACAATTCGACAAATGACCGGTGGAATCCTTAAACTACATAAAGGGAATTTCCTCTCCCTTCCTTTCTAAATCTTCCTATGCTTTATAAGGAAATAGACCGACACGAATTACTCTCAGGTAGTCTATTTACAGAGAGGAAGAAACTGTCACTAAATTAAAATAAACTAAACGGATGAAATAATTGGCAAAACGACTGAAACCTATTGTAATTGTATGACTCATTAAAAGTATTAAATTAAGACATATTTATAAAATTATATATCAGAAATTCTATCGCACTCCATTAAAAAAAATCGTTTTTAATACATTTAGGTAAAATTCTTAATTAAAATTAACTTTCTTCCATTCATAGACTTGACCACAGTAGTCGTCATCAGAATATCTTTGGCCGCTTTACAATGAACTCTTTGCCAAGCGTGCATAGTTACTTTTGTTTACTGTTTACACTTACTTGTTGATATTGTAAACTAGTAATGTTCCATGCATTTATCAATTTATAGAACTTCACTTAATTGTAATTTGTTACTGATTACTTTTAATCAGTTTATTAATTGCGTTTAGAATCAAACGGCTGTCTCAACTTATTGGATTATTTTTGTGTCTATAAACAACATGGGATGGGTGGATGCCTAACATTAGACAGAGAAGAATCTAAAGCTAGAAGACGCAGTGAAGAAATCGACAGGCAACTTGGAGAGTTAGCCAAACAAGAACGAAATGTCATCAAAATACTATTGCTTGGTACAGTATTTTAATTTGTTTTCTTTCAATGGAAGATACACACTGAAAAATCGGTTGAAAAGGTTAGAGTGAACTCAAGTAACTTGTAACTAACATTTGTCATTTTTATCATATACATTTATATACTTCATAAAATAGGTAAATCACGGACACACACATTGCATCAATGTATTGTTTTCATGTTGCTGTGGCTCATCTCTCTATATTATAGAATGAGGTTTCTAAATTTGACACTACTCACAGAATGTCTATATTGTATTCTTCTTGAGTGCAAATATAGTTACAAATCTTTTAAAATTCATAGGCAATTTATGGTTATCTTTCTACATTGTGTGTGTCTAATTTTTAATGCAGGTGCTGGAGAAAGTGGAAAAAGTACTCTTGTTAAACAGATGAAAATTATACACAATGATGGGTTTACCAAAGATGAACTGCGGAGCTTTCGGCCAACAGTTATGGACAATTTACTGTCATCCATGAAGTATGTTTTAAGTGGAATGGGACTTTTACGAATTAATTTACAGTCGTTTAGAAATAAGGTAAACAATAATAAAATTAACTAATTGAACAAATTTTGTATGCAACACAATTTAACAATAATTTTGTATATTATGATCATAAAATTTTCCAATATACTGAAATGATAACATATTTCTTAGGAACTATATATTTATCTATCACACATCAATTTTAGTATCATTAGTTTGTGATTCTCACCATTGCCAATCTTTTTTTCTTATTCTGTCTAGATTACGTCACAGTCATGTGGTAATTTGCATGATAGTCGAGGAGGTTGCAGTATTCACGTGACCCTTTGTAAATATTGCTGTAATTTGTTTCAGTCTCACGCTCAGACTATCCTCATCAGTAGCAGCTGTTTTGATAAGAGTTTCAACGTCCTTCCTGAAGTTGCCATTGCTTTACAAGCTTTGTGGCAGGATAGAGGTGTCCGTTTGGCTGTGGCAAGAGGTTATGAATACGAACTAAATGACTCTGCAATATAGTATGTATCACTAGTCTACTATTTTATAAATATAGTTTTGTGGAGCAGTATATTAATTGTCAAATGCTTAGATAAGTGAAGTGTCAATTCATACTATTAATTTTGTCCATGATGGCAAAAAGAAATATTAGTACAATAGCTTGGTTATCAATTTAATAAATAATATGTAAAGAACAAAAAGTTTACTATTAAAACAAATCACTTACCTATAGACAATTTAAAAATTTCCATTTTTTACTTGGCAAATTCTCTGCAATTGTGGATTAAATATAATAATTATTATTTTTGCAATTATGTCAAACCACTTTTTGAAAATATACTCTGATAACACATCTTCATATCATAAAATAAATCTTGTTTTGCAATTCCTATTTAGCTTATTTGAAAATATGGAACGTATCTGTGATGAAAAGTATGTTCCTACGCCAACAGACGTTTTACGAGCTAGAGTGAGAACAAATGGCATTATTGAAACCCACTTTAAAATCAACGATGCAATTATCAGGTAATTAGATTGACTTAACTACATACTATTTAATATTATTTAGCTTATCATTTAATAATTTTTCAGTATGTTTGATGTTGGTGGTCAGCGATCTCAGCGGAGAAAATGGATATATTGCTTTGATGATGTCCGTGCAGTGATGTTTGTCGTATCACTTAGTGGTTATGATATGACTCTAGTGGTAAGCAAAATTATTTAATTTTGTACATCAACATATTTAAATTATATATTTCAACATTTACTATGGTTTTATTTTGCTTTTTGTAGGAAGATCCTACCGTTAATCGTTTGGACGAAAGTCTCAATCTGTTCTCCCAAATCGTGAACAACAGGTTCTTCAGGGAAGCATTTTTCGTCCTGTTCCTAAACAAATTTGATCTCTTTCGTGAAAAGATTTTGTATTCCGGAAGACATTTACGATTGTATTTTCCCGATTATAAAGGTTTGCCCTATATTCAAATTTCTTCAATCTCGTGCTAAAATATGGAGCTCCATTTTACACTACTTTGTATTTTCAGGTCCTGATTACGATGTGGATAGAGGGGCGCTTTTTATTCAGAACAAGTTTGTTCGGAAGAACTGTGACTTGAACAAAGTAATTTATCCCCATTTCACAACTGCTACAGACACTGCGAATATTCAAGTAGTGTTTCAAGTAGTAATGGACACAGTCATAAGAAAAAATCTTCAACAGGTCACACTTCTATAAATATTTCTTTTGTCACTTAAAAAAACCTTTCCAGGGTGATCCATGGTACAAATTGAAATATTTAATAGTCTTGATCTGATGAGGAAAGTTTGTTACTTATGAAATGTGAATTTAAAATTATCAATACTAAGGTTTTTGATGCCTAGAGAAGAATATATATGATATTTCTCTTATATCATGGTGCTGATATTTCAATTGTATACAAACTTGCTAGTTTTCATTCATTGGTCAAGTTTTTTCATGTTTCGGAATCGGTTGACTATCAACTTCAATACCATTTTGGGGCTCTTGTCTGTGATTTCCAAACTTGTATAATGTAATAAAATGCCCTAGTGGGAATTGAAGATGGTCAATGTAGCTGTGCCTCTCTTCCAGACATAATGTGTAATGTATCAAGGTAAACAGGCTGTTAGCCCAATGTTTCTTCATGTATGTATACAACTGTATTTCATGGTTTTCTTATCCCCATCTAAATAATTTATTTCAGAATCATATTTAAAAGCAGTGTTGTGATATTTGGTCAGTGAGGCATAGACTTGTCATTTCCACTTCATCACTCCCAGTTGCCATAAACAAAGAATCATGTGTGATTATTTATCCATTATAAATTATGATTACTAAAGTTCCTGAAAATTTTCTATCATAGATATATTTAAAAATGATTGTGCCATATCACTGACCATAATTTCGTACAACTTTTGTGCAATATGCAAGTTTTTGAGCTACTTACATAAATTTTCCATTTAGGAAAGTTGTCAATTAAAGTAGAACAATTAGTAAATTGAGATGTATTTGTAATAGATCTCATTTTTCAATTATATTTTTTAGAATTTTATATTAATAATTTATAAGAAAGTTGCAAGAACTGAAAAATGATATTGCCTGTGATAAATGTAATTTTTGATGTATAGCTATTAACTGACATGTTTTGTTTTCAATTGTATACTATTTATTAAATTTCAAAATTTTTATTATTTTGTTTTATACTAAAAATGTTTACGAATGTTCAAAAATAATTATTCGTTGTTAGTTGGTTGTAAGGTCAATTCATTTTACTGATCAAATTTATTACTTCTGTAAATGTTTTGCTGTTTCTAATGGTTTTATAATTGTTTATAGGTGAACTGTGTTTTCTGAAGCTTTCTCAGACTTGCCAAGTGTTGCAAATGTTTGAAATTATTTATTCATTTAGGTTTTTCCGATCCCACTCAGACGTTTGCCATATTGGCTGGAAATTAATTTACCAAACAGTAGTTTTAAGAATCTGTCTCTCTCGACATTTGGTCCTATTTTGAAATTACCGAGCGTTAAGTAATGCATGAAGCATTTGCAACACTTTGTCCAACAAAGCAATAGATTTAGTTCATATTTAATGTATTTGCCAAAAAGCTTAACAAATTCCCAGTGATTTTTTTTTTTACTTTTACAAGTTTTATCAAATTTATGACTAATATTTTGCATAATTAAATACGTAAATTATAAAAAAAACTTTTGCATTGTTATATTATAGCAGATTACCTCAAATTCCTTCTTGGCACTTTTCCTACAGACAACACTGACGATTAATATGGAGAAATAACAAACGGAAGAAAAGCCTTTTTTGCTGTGAAATAAAACTTGGATTAAAGTTTTGTCAGTCACTTTTTGATTACATTAAATAATAATGTGGTGTAAAGAATTTTTATTTATTTACAGCAATTATAGTTACATTCCGTACACTTTTGTGCTGTAAGTGATTACACTATGATATAATACAATATACAAACATGGTATTATGTATATTATATTATGTAGGAACACGTGTGTAAATCAAAATAGTAAATACTTCAATTTTAAGTATTTTATGTTCCATAAATAATAGTCTATTCAACTTTTATTACATGAAGTCACAGGTAGGCCAACAATTTAACAACAAACATTATTTACATACAAATTATTTACAGTACATTGCAATACATTACCGATATAAATTATGCAGGCAGCTTTGTGTACAAGCTTTTTTTCCCCCCCTTTTTTTGTATTGGCAGCATCTACTGCCCTCAAAATTCTTTTTGCAGACACAGTGACAAAGCATCTTGTACTATAATTACTACATACTTGAACACAAGAGAAAACTTAATTAAAATTCTCTACAACTAATTTAAAATGGCAACACATTTCTATCACTTTTAGAGATCAAAATGAGCAAACAATTTCTTGACTCACCCTGCAAAAACAATAAATTTGTTCCCTACCCTGATTTCAGTAATTCTTTTCCAACAGTTACGTTGGATTTATTGACATTCTGATATACCATATATGTTTAGAACTTAGTGGCATTTGCTTGAACTGAAACAGATACTTTAAATTTAATTTTTCTAGTCTATTTAAACTTGAAACATTTTGGTGATAATTTTCATGCAGTGCATTTTAATTTGCTTTAGTGAAAGATAAAGACCATAATAATCTGACCTCACTGTATACATACACAATTTTCATATATTTGTGGATAAATAGAAGATAGAAAATGATTATGTGTTTGAAGGATGCGAAAATATATGTTCCTGAGATAGTTATTGGAAAGTCCTCCCTCACCCTTTCCTTTAAAATAACTTTTTACTAATGGTATGTATAAAAGAACATGCTAAGGACAAATGAAACACTAAAAACAAAAAGATTGACTTGTCCTCGACAAATTTTACATAATTTTTTTTTCAGGCATAACCAGCATGAATGCAAGAGACTAAGTAACGATTCAATCAGGGTGAATTTGTAGCTAAAATAATAATAATACAGTACTTTAAAGCAATACATGAAGAGTAACTTAGCCTGTCTTTGACATTTTGAAGACTGAATATCTATATTATTCAATAGTTTGGTATACATATGTGTATATTATATTTGTCATATGCATTGTGAATGAACAGACATGTGATTTCAACTGAGGAAGGAATAATCTCATTCAAGTGAATAAAAATGTAAATCACTTGCAGCACATTTTGGAAGGTTGAAATGTGGAAATCCACGAACCATTACGAACGATAGGCACACCGATATAAGTTAACAGGCAATGGGATAGTAGCACAATGTCCATTTTCATCTGTATATGTATATACAGTTCCAACTCACTAATTATAAATATTTTTCACATATAAGGTAATGAAATTGTATTTTTGTGTTGAATTAAGGTACAAAATGAAAATATATTGTACTGTAAAAGATCAAGTTTTCCACCTAAATTCTCTCCAAATTTACAATGGCAATTAGTTTTCAATTAAATGTTATATTTAAACAAGGTACTGTAAAAATATATGATACCAAACTTATAGCTATCCACCAGTACAATCTCGCTACAAAAAAAACCCTAAACAACATTAAGAAATAATCAACAAACTTTGTAAATTATGAATCTTATTCTTAGTGACTAGAATTCTATTCTATGCTTCGTTTTGATTTCTAAAGTACGTATTGCTATCGATCAAAATAAAGATCATGAAAACGAGATGATTACATTCACACTGTAACATTCATAAATCAACATCTCCAAATAAAAACCACACAAAAATGAATTTCCGTCTCCTCTCATTAATTACTTTGAAAGTTACTCATCTACCAGTTTGCTATACACTGCATAACCTCACTAGAACACCAATAATTATGGGGGATTTACCAAGACACTGTGTTACGACAACCTGTTTACACCCACTGGTTTAAGTAGCTACTTCCGCCAAATTTGTCACTCTAAAAGCCAACAAAATGTACACTTTGTCAAATTATTTACTTTTCTTCATTTCCATTTTTTTTTCAATTATTAAATTTGAATAAAGGCAATCATATACAGTTCAACTTGTAAATATCTCACCATTTGCTAACAAAGGCAGTATTGCCAATTTATATTTGTGTATAAAATACTAAACTTAATTCAACTGGTAACTATTTTGGCCAAAATATGAATGCATAAAAATAATAAGTATAATAAAATAGTGAAACTTAAAAATATTCCACAAAAAATACTAATTATTTCATATTGCTTTGATTGCAGGTATTTAACAGTTTCATAGAGAATACAGGAAATATGATAATAAGTCACAATTGACTCGTGACAAGAATGATGCAGGAAATACTACACACACGTGAATACTTCAATTAGGTAATACAAAAACAACACTGTAAAATCAACAAAACCAACAAATAATTACATCCGAGTGGCAGCTTAAGTTACTAGTTCCTTTACCTTTCACATACAACTGCGAGTCACAGCTCAGCTCTGATAATGTTTATATACAACCTTCCACGGTATCTTGAGACATTACCACTTGGCCAAATAAACAAGTAAATTTAATTTAAATCTCAAGTGTGTCTTCATCTGAAAATATGAGACTGAAAACAAACTCCACAACAACTGAATCTTCCTACTCTATGCCACTATTTGCAATACTTTACCAAAATGTGGTAAGAAATGTCAATAAGCTGGTGCCTGGTAATCTGTTCCTATCGCACCTGGGGAAAAAAATCCAGTGTTAACAATTAGATTGATAATTCATAATTTTATGAAATTAACATTAAAGAGCACACACTGAAATATACTGTAACAAAACATTCCTCTGTGTGGACTTCAAAACTAACTTACGAAACCAATCGGACACCTTCAATGCTGATCAAGCCAAACACCCCCTCCCACACAATTAAGCCCTTTGAGTGACTGCTACACAAGGAATAATCTCAACACTTTCATAAATTGAAAATGCCCTTCAGACCACCTCAAAAACATAGTACTATCTGCTAGACAAAAAAATTGACCATGACAAATAATTAAGAAAACAGCCTTACCACCACTACTTTCCTGGACTACACAAACAACTCCTTTCTCCACCTGACTAACATGACACTGCAAGCAACATGGACACGAAAAACACTATACATCTGCCACAATGTCACATTAAGATGCAGCCACCTACAACTTCTGCCCTATCCTTTTGTTCTAATGTAAGCCATTACAAACAGTTACTTACAAAATACATAACCTGCCTCACTCCCTAAATCATTAATAAAATGAATTTACAGACTTCACAGAATTCTACTTTGGTCTTTCCTGAACACATTGATGTCCATCATAGCGCTTGCAAACATATAATAGTAAATAATAATAACAACCAATTCTTCGCACTGCAACCTTAAAATCCCCAACTTATAGAAAACTCTCATTATAATGTGTTCAGGCCATGTCTGACACTGAACATCATCCAACTACTTATTTTTCATAACCACATACCCCCACTCTCAATGATGCATTTCCTGTTTTTTCCTTTTGTTTGTTACCTCTATTTGCACGAGTGAGTTTGTGTGCAAGTACATATGTAACCACAAGTGTCAGTGTATGTATATAAGATAGTGAGATCTTCAGAGGAGAAAGAGGATAAGTTTTGTAATATAGTCTGTATGTAGCCAGAGACAAAGTTGTTGCTACCATGACTGAGGGTGAGAGTTGCTCTTGGGAAGATATATAAAAACACAGCTCGTTAAATGTTGCTGTAAAGCACAAGCATATAGAACACCATGAGAACATATTTGCCACTTATTTCTCTTGCTGAAAAATGTGTTCTAATAGTGCAAAACTTAATATTTACAATACAGTAAAAATACATAACAGTAAACAGACTGCTAGGAAAGTTTAATTTTGCTCCAAAAAATGATATCAACATTTTTATTTCAGTTGCAAAGCTATTCTTACCCCTAGTTTGGTTCCCAGAGAATGGAGGATCTTGGTAGCCACCATCAACATCTTGTCCAACAGGATATGAAGAGTACGGAGCTCCGCCAGGGATAGAACCTGGATCTGCTTCATAGCTTGGGTTAAAAGCTGCATCACTACCTTGACGGAAACGTTGGAATGCAAACCAAGCACAGCCAGCCTGGAAAGGATATGTTCTTATGTATCTAGTTTATCACAATGAACTATTCTCGGCTATAATTCCTTCAAACAAAGGAGGTGATAATTGTGTAGATAAAAAATTGTAAATTTAAATTTTCTAGCAATACAATAATATACTAGGTAACATAGGTTTTCCCAGTGCATCTGCTGGATGAAGAGTTCTCAGGATACCAACCAGGTATCATAATTAGTGAGCCACAACATTTTGGTAAAGCAGATGGTGGTGCCAGCCATCAAAACGTTGTGGCAAACAATGCCAATACCTGATTAGAATCCTGATACCTCAGCCGCCATAACTCATATTGGCAACAACTTGTATATTAGAAAAACAAAATTAGATACCTACTCAAACGATACAGAAATATTAAATGAGTAGGTGATTATTTGATATATATTTCCTTAAAATACATATGTCATAGTTTCTTTCAAAAAAATTATATCATGTACCCCAAAACCATCCAAGTACATCCCTCTGTTCTAATTCTATGGTATATTGACTTTCAATGAATTGTTTAATATGCAATCATATATTTACCTGAAATATTATAGTTTATACAGCACTAGCTTATAAGGCAGTGATTCAGTACTACAACTATTTACAAATGATAAATATTACATACCCAAGTGAAGATGGAAAAAAATGAAAATGCAATAGCAGCCTGAACATCATTAACACCGATACCAGCCTCTGGAGTATCTGATTCACTCCATCGATTGGTCAAATAACAGAAGCCAACAAAGAACAAGAAAGCCCAAAATCCTGCAAACAAACACTTTCAATCAATTGATTCAGTCATTCCAACTAATTTATATACATTTTGTAAATTCAAAAATCACCACACACCATTGTAATATTAAAGATTTTTTTGGCATATATAATGTTTTGTCCACACTATAAATTAATAAAAATTATGAACAGTCTTTTAGTAAAATGCACAATTAAAATAGTAATTGAACAGGAAGAATGTCTGGCAATATAGTTCTAAAAATTCTTTCAAATACATATGCTTCCTGTCAAAGAACATCTTAATTATATAACTACTGAATCTTACAACAATAACATTTTAATATATTATACCACACAATTTTCATAATTTCCAAATATTAGTTATTAAATATGTAAGTTGTAAAAAAAGGTTATACTTGAAATAACAAATGTAATTTGTTAAAATAAAAAATCTGATTAAAAACTAATGATAAGAAAATGACTAATACAGACAAAATAATAAATACCACCTTGTTCCTTTCATCAGGTGCAGAAAAAAAAGCAAGAGCATAGACTGACACAACTGCACTAGTCAGTTGACAAAACTTTCCAGAAACATTGTGTGGTATTTATATTATAACTTCTTTTGTCTGCATTTGGCTAACTTTCATATTTTTAAATTTAATTTCTTCTTTCGATCTCTGACGAGATTATTATATCATAATAAAAAGTGAATTCCTATATGTGTCTAGTAATAATGAATAATGCAGAATAAAACAATTGTAAACTTGTTTCAAAACAGGTAACTGGGTTATGTGAAACACACACAGTAGCTTCAAAAAGAAAATCAAGACAATATATAAGAGAATTTATTTCTATGATAATAGATTGAGATATTCAATGAATGAAGCCACTGAAGATGGAATTTGTGTAAATTGGAGCTTTGTGAAAGGCATTAACAAAGACATGACATTGTCAAAATAATTAATGGACAGGAAAGAGAGATAGTGGGTTTACCTAAAATTTATGGACAGGAAAGGGACAATAATTTGAAATTTAAAGCAGGTGTTGCCATATTAGACAGTTAAATCTTCTAATTTTCAGACACTATCCTCCTTTCTCAGAAAATACCTCTGCCACTTGACAGGAGGCTGGTGTGTGTCAAAATTTTAATTGTTTCCTGAAAGATATGTTTACACCAGCTACAAGTATCAGGTAACCAATCTGTAAATTATAAAATTTAACAAGTATTGAAATGTTAAGATCTGTTTTTGAACTTTGTGTAGACATGGTTGAATGCAATAAATAAACATGTTTTATATATTAGTTATTAAGCATTTTGTGTTACTTGACGTACATTGTACATCACATTTGCATAAATTTTTCACAAAACTGTCAACTTGTCTGGGTCACTAGAGACTGTTTCAACCCTTCCTTTCTGGAAGATAAAGAATTTGCCTAGGCTGGAAACTTTTCCCCCTTATATTAAAGTTATCTTCCAGAAAGAAAAGGTTGAAACAATCTTGCCCAGACATTATACAACAGTCTCTAGTGACTACCACAAGTTAACAGTTGTGTGAAAAATAACACAAATACTCAATATTACCATTGTCCTAGAAAGTTATTTTATGTCAAATACTCATGAGTGAAATATTGAAAATAGTGTCCTGCAAAAGGTTATCAGGATTAATCAGCGATTATCTCACTAGCAGGGCACTAGACTTTCTTTTCAGGCGTCTTGTATTCAATAGCATGGTCAAAAATATACAACAAAGTCTCGTCACAAAAGCAAGCTATCCAGCATAAAAATATTACACCCCCAAGTAAAGATGAAAAATAATGAAAATGCGATACCAGCCTCGGCATATAATAAGCATACTGCCTGTAAAATTATTTAAACCAAAGATTTTAACTGTATATATAGATATTCCACTATGTAAACATGGAGATAATAATTTTGGTAAGGAAAGTTTTTCTGCCTGAACCACACTTTTACAAAAAAATACAATTGCATAAAGAATCTTCATACAGTTGGAACACATTTACTTTTATACATATTAAGCATTTGACAAAAGTTTCAAAGTACAAGCAAATGTTAGTTAAGGCCATATTAAATTAAAGTTATGAAATGTTAAAATTGAAATTGTTAATTTTTAAAACCACAAATTAGACATGTACATAAAATTGAGAATAAGTGCATGGTTAATTTGTAAATTAAACAAATCAAAGAAGAACTGCAGAATAGAAAAAGATTTATTAAATACAATAGTTACATAATGATCTTACAATGTATTAATTGTTATTCAAATGTATTCTGACATTGTTTCAAAGGTAGAAGATTTACTTCAATAATCTGGGCAACTTTTCTTCATATGAAATAATTTTTAAATTTAACAGCCTCTCATGTGCATTTGTTCAAAGACTACGATGAGGTGCATCCAGACTTTTGCTATTCAACTTTGTGGGTCATCCCATTTAAAATGTTCTGGAATGCAAAAGAACAGTTTTCACATCTGTAACTTCCATTATATTGGAATGCTTCATATTACACTTTCAAAAGTGACGTGCATTTAGTCAACTTGTTTGCATTTGTAAGTTATTGCCATGTAGATCTTCAGAGTATTTTTCTTTTAATATTCTGTTCGTCAAATTTATTTTTAAAATAAAGTTGATTGGGGTCTGTTATAGAAGACATTTATTTCAGTTGTACAGGAATGTTTCACTATTTACTTAAGTTTCTTTAAGTTGGAAATGGTTATAAAATCTCTCTTGACAACTTTTCTTTTTAATAAAATTATAGAGAGAATACTGGAGAACACTTCTCTCGTTTCCATTATTATTTGAATTTCCTGTAATATTTCTCTAAGTAAACAAAACCTTCTGTAATCAAGTATCATCATAAGAAATATTCTGCAAACAAACCTCTTGAAAACTGCTTTATTTTTGTGTATCTTAATACAGTGGTTGAAAATGTCCTACTAAAACTTCCAGATCCACAACTCTCCCTGAAAATTACAGCTGTAAGATGAGTAAATATATACAGAAGTTACCATGAATAAAAAACTTTAAATACAGAATGCTTTATGGAAATATTCAAGACTATATAAATATATTTTCAAAAGGAAACAGCTTAAATTCAAAACTAATGTTTCTTTATATACAAAAAAAACCTGGTGGATAATCTTCAATTAGTACAACATTGAAATTAAATATAGGATAAAAATGAAAATAGCAACAACATGTATGAAAGAACACAATATTTGTACACAATTTGACAACCAGATGTACAACCATAACACACTCAAACTGCATGGTAGAATAGACTACCTTAAATTATTTTAGTGCTGACAATGTACGTTGGGATGAATTCATGGTTTGTATACTAAACCCTACTAAGAGGAGTATGAAAGCATTAAAATAAACAGAATTAAGCTGGGAGCAAAAGGATATAAAAACCAAGAGTCAACTTCATGTTTAATAGTTATGAAAATCAGAAATATGAAAAAATTATTCGGAAAGTGTTTAACATTCAAAACAAAATTCAAATAAATCACATTCTACATGACAAAATTATACAAACCATAAATCTTGAGCTTCCTATGTTGGTAATAGGCACCAAACACCTAAAAAAAAAAGAATTATTTGAAAAACTACACCAGACTACTTAATATAAGCTATAATGTGAATAATAGAATTCAGTTTACCTCTGCTTCGTATCTTCTCGCCAACAAATGTCAAAATTAATTTAATGAATAGAAAACTTCACACAAAAAAACTTCTGTATCTATTGGAAGTGTTTTCCATAGTACAATAATTTTGACAGAGTTTCCAAACTTTTAAAAATCTGTGCGCTGTGCAGGCGTAGGATAATTATCAAGAAATAACATATTTCCAAACTTTGTACTAGAAGTTAAGAACACCTACATGAACTAAATTCAATCCTTTCAAACCACACAGTTATATAAAAAAAAGACAATAGAAACATTGTTAATTATGAGAAGAAGAAAAAAATTGTTCACATAGTCAATGATGATTTGATCCCATTGTCTATGAACATATCACATATTTAATTGCTACTATTGTATCAAGTAAAAGTTATAAATACATTAGCACAACTACATAAAAAGTAGAGTTTTCCCCATTACCTGAGAATCCTAAATCTCCAAGAACGTAGTGTTTGCGCGTTTTCACCGACGACATTTGTTCGAAGAGGTACTCTCCAGCCAAGAATCCTATGGATGCCAGAAAGGCTATAACACCTATCCCAACTCCATAATTGCAAGCGTTCGAGTCTCCTTTGTAACGACAAACTTCTTTATCCACTTCCTGTTTAAACTCCCATCCTTGAGACGATATACAACCGAAAACAATGATCGCGAACAGCTGAAACAAAATCACAGAAATTAATTGATCCAACTCAAAATGTCACTTTCCGACTGCATAACTGACATAATCGTGTAACGAAATTACGAAAATACGCCACAACGATAATTAATTGAACTGTTGCCTTTATTTTTTGAAAATCAATATTATCTATTCAACTCACCCCCTGTTTGAGGTGAACAAATCATGGCGGTGATTCTGTCAAAATTCTCATTTTCTTAAAAGAGCTTTACTTCACCAACAAAACAACAAAAAACAGTACCACGCCATACGTAAAACATGTCTTACCAAACAAGCAATCCTCAAGATGACTTGAGGTCGTTGAATGAACTGTATAGGGTCGAATGGAGTGCCAGCTTTCCCACCGCCATACGCCCCTCCTGCCTCCATCTTTACTGAGCAACTGCTGGTGGTTCAATATAGACTGTCGCGGCCTGCCTCCAGGTCTGCCTTGTCGATAGTACGAAGAACGCATCGTAGCATCAAATTTACATTTCAGACACCGTGCAGACAAAATTACCTCACATTTTGATGACGAGAATTTTTCAATATTAATTTTTATACATCCACTCGTAGTACAGGGGAAAATAATTTAAATAAATCATCACAAATATGTCCTTGGATAGTCAAAAAATAAATATAACAGCAAGTATTTACCGTATCAATGTAAAAATATAGATTAAATAATACCATATACATTAATCAACGCTAAAATTTTAACTGAAACCCAATTTATACTGATTGATGCACAAACGATAGGTTTTCTCATCATGTTTTCGAGATGCTCTTCACTACGAGACTCCAACTTTTTATGTTCACAATAAAAAAGGTTACAATAATTATTCCGCCCAGGTTTAATAAGTCACAAATTAAAACTCCTTGTACTCCCCCCCCCCGCCCCTCCAAGCATTTATTCAATTTTTATAGTTCATGAAAATAAATTTTTGAGGGGGGGGGGGGAAATACAAATGCTTTAATTGGTGATTGAACCTGTGGTGTACGAATTAATATTAGTCGGTTCAAAAATTTAAAAGAAGAGCTCAACCTACCTTGCTGAATTACGTTTTATGGCCATACTCTTCTTGAAATGGGGGAAATAACTATCAGATATTTCCCACTGGCAGGAGAATACAGTTCATAACAATACAAAAATATACTTTGTTTTGGCAAAACTGATATTTAAATTCACGGACATTAACATTGTACATCAGTGTTTTTTTTTTCTCTCCTTGAAACACTTCTCCAGAGTTTATAAATAACCTCACGTGTAAATACTTAGAAGCAAATTATAATAAATTTTGTGTCTCCGACATATCGTCTCAATATCTTTACGCCGTATAAGTAATATTAATATAAACGCCAATGCCATTTCTAAACATGGGTCCGTTTCATATCCAATTATACTATTTTTTTTTTACCTTCACTTATAATGTGCCTACTGTAGTACAGATATAAATATTAGTTAGCGTAGAAACGCTGGACTTCCTAGAGTCGGATGTGACGTCATGCCGTCACGTGGCACGTGTTTGATATGAAGAATGTTGAAAAATTTAATTTCAGTAAATATTATTCACGAATGTAAATAAATTTTTAAGTTTTAACGAGGAAAATACAACATAAAGTACATACGCTGTACGGCTGCATCCCAATTTTGTACACTTGACAATACAATGAATTATTACAAAATTTGGAAGAAATATTTATTACATGTCGTCGATACTTAACGTAGCTTTGAACATGAATTGTGCTGTATTTCAATAGGTTTGGATTCTTGCTTTTTTAAAAAATGTCTGATATAGAACTTCAGGAAGAAGAACGGGAAGTGCTGTCTTCCATATATGACGGAGATCCTGCATTTAAACAGATATCACCAGTTATCTTCCAGTATAAGGTTAACTTCAAATAATAATATTGTAATTATAAGAACTATCTAACTTTGAAAATGTTAAAGAAATTAGTAAATTTTGAGGAAATGGAAATATTTGAATATTCTAATTCCAGTGCTTTTACCTATGTTAACAGTATGGCCATGATGATGATCCCAAGTCTTTCCTATTGGAAATTTCATGGGGTGAAACATATCCATCAGAATTACCATCAATTAATATGGACACATTTTATAATAAACATGTGTAAGTATCCATGTGCAAATTAAAAGTTTTCATCAATTTTGGGACAGAAAATTAACAGGTGTGATTGTATTAATTTATTACAGACATTATTAAATACGTAGGAGTAATACAACAAAAAATGAGTGTTACAACATTTAAGCAACACACCTTACTCTTTGATGTTAATATTCAACTTAGAAATTAAATATCCACCACAATATTAAACACACCTTTTATTAATATTTATAATTTTGATGTTGTGAATGTCCATAATTATAGTATAATAAAATCAATTATAATATATAATCATTAAAATAATTTTATGATGGAAAAGTAGTTGCAATGATGAACAAAAAAATGGTTTAACAATAGATTAAACAAAAATTTACAGGTAGTGGAACAAGTTGAATTTAGTGACATAATACTCCCTTCCCTACCGAGGCCTTCCTGATTAAATGAAGGAAAATCCTTTGCCGAATTACAAATATTTGATAAAATTAAATTATTTATAGATAATATCCATGATTCCAAAGCCCCTTATGAAAGAATTATGCACAGATCTCAGTTACGGAGATACATATGCAACCATTACAATTCCCACGAGACCAAATAAACGCCCTCAAAAAACTCTGGATGTTTCCTTTAGTTAACACTTAAAAACCTTCTTGCAGTTATGACATGATTTTTAAGCGTCTAGAAGGAAAGAACGTTTGGACCAGTTTATGTTCCGTTTTTTATTCAGCCTAAAAAATTAAGTTACATCACAGATGGTTGTGACGCCGGGACAGAGTGAAATGAGAATACAACGGGGTGGGGCTTGGTGGAAAAGGGGGGGTATTAGCCAACACAGTAAACTCATTTCTTTGTTTGTTTATCAGAGTTGCCAGTGTGAAAAAGAATATCATATCAGAAGTCCTCAAAGAAGCTGAGCAATACCTTGGAGCAGCGATGACATATACTTTATTTGAATATGTTAAAGAGAAAGCAGAGGACTTGCTCTCACAGCAACCCGAGGGTTTTTTGCCAGAAATTATTAATTCTGTAGAGAAAATTACATTGGGTGAGGTAAGTGCAAGATAAAGGACCAGTTGTCTTTATTAAAAATTCACTATAAATAAATTCAGACCAAAACTTATTTTTTGAACTAATAGAATTAGTATGTTTCTTACAAGAATAGGAATTTTTAAAAATTAATATCTCATTTTCTAAATGGAATTAAATAAATGTCTGACAGAAGTACAACATTAAATAATTGTAAAAGTAAATTTTAAGGAAGGTAATGCTAATAAATTTTATAACATCACAAATTATTTGATTGTTTTTCATATTTATAATACTGATTGTATTTGTTTAAACTTTTTCGTCTTTACCAGCCTATAAACATTGTTGAATTTATTTTGCACTACCAATGCAATAAAATTGAAATGTCTGAAGAAGTTTTTGATACTGAGATAAATTGCACTTGACTATTCCTACAATTTATATTTGGATAATTTATTGTAATACAGAATCAGGATTAAAATGCAGTTGTTCTATAAATATTAAGAGCGTGAAATGTTTTGTATGTAACTTGCAAGTTGTAACATAATTCTTGTTTCTAATAGGATTCTGAACAGTCCTCCAAGAAAAGTGTTAAAAAGGAACAGCTGACAAAGGCACAGAAACGCAAGCAATGGGATAGAGTCGATGCCAAAGGTGATAAGCCTCGAGGCTGGGATTGGGTGGATGTAGTGAAACATTTGTCTCAGACCGGATCTAAAGTAGACTCTGAAGCACCAGCACCTCCAAGTTCTTAGATAATATTATGTAAATATATACTGTGAAGGTGTGTGTATAATCAAACATTGTACGAGAAGTATCGAGCCACAAACATTTATTCTGTTAAATGGTATTGAACTGATTAATGTAAATATGTGTATAGTTTATTGTGTTGACAGGGAGTTTTCAAGATTGTAGACCTGTTAAAATAATTTGCTTAGTACTGTTGATTAAAACTTGTGTTTTTTAAATATAAATATTTTATTCGAATATGAAATAAAACACTTTGGTTTGGTATATGAGCTGCTATTTACAATTTCCAAAATTGTAAACTTAGAATTTGCACTTACTAAAAAGCCGAATGTTTACATGAATAAGTTAATTACATGTTGTACTAGCTACGTCCCCAGCATCAGATAGGATTGTTGATGGAGCATATAATGGAAATTGTAATGTCACAATTTTAAACACGTGACCTCAATGTCTGCTGATTTAAAAACAACACTGGTGTGTTTTGAATTCATTGATGGAAAAGTATGAAGTCTTTGTGCACAGATATTTTTTATGTTCATAACTGGCATGTTATGTCTAATAAGGACACACTATATTTGTAACACGTAATGTGAAGTATAGTGAACCTTACATGAATAGCAAAAATGTCACTTCAAGATGCATCTTCACAATTAATTTCTTGCAATTTATAATTTTTACAGTTATTTTTAACTATACGTTATACATTCAAGTTCTATTACATTAGATTTGTCTACAATATTTAGAAGATTTCATATAAGATAATATTGAGAATTATACGGTTTAATAAATTTTTAAACAAATTAGTTTTCTGGGAAAAGCATTTAATAACTTTTTGACATACATAACTTTTTTAAGGCTCAATCTATACAGTTCCATTTAGCTTTCCACTCTCCCACATGTAATAGGTTACTGCTAAGGCACCAGCCTACAAGGAACAAACACTAAGTGAGTTATGGCAATTTATGACTTACAAAAGTATTAAAACATCCTTAAGACTACCTAAAGCATGTTTCTCTTTCATTAGTTAAGTTTGTAGGTATATCTTTCAAATTCTCACATTTATCAAACTGTATAGCTGTAATTCCTGATTACTGATGATGATTTAAACTTCTATGTTCTCCTGTACATAATATCAACATTTTAAAGGATCCCAATCTTTCTTACAGGCCTTCCAATAGTCAACGTTTGATATTCGTAAGTTCCTGCACTCCATACATGTGATTTTAAAATCTATTTCACAATTCAATGTTTGAGGCAGTTAACTTTCTCTTCTTTGCTTCATTCATCTTAGGTAATTGTGCTCCTCAAATAACAAAATTCTTCCATCATAACTAAATCTATTTCCAAGTTTCCTACTAAACAACCTATTTATTTTTAGATTTACCTTCTCTTGGAGAAAACGGTCCATCGCTTAAATTATTTTACATAAAGAAATTAATTGATATTTCAGCTTTCAGCATAATTTTCACCACATTAATATTTTTAATCGTAAGTAAAATGTTTAATTAACACAGCTCTTCCAAATTGAGATATTTTACAACATTTTAATTGCACGTAAAATAAGAGCAAAGAAATTGCTCTGGAATGAGGAAAATAAGTGATATGGTCTAATAGACTTTATAAATTTGCACATACATGTAAATAATCCCTGTTACTAATAATTCTCTAACTTAAGAAAATATGAAAATAATTACTTCTAATGTTTAACCAACAAGAAAATCAGAACACTGTAAAATAGATAAATTTTATAAATGATCTGGAGTACTATAGAAAGAAATCTACAAACAAAACATTCACCAGTAAAGAAAACTTTTTTTTATTATTAATAAGCACTTTGATAGTCAATTAGTTGAAGACAACAGATCAATAGTGAATAAAATAGAAGGAAATATATACATATGCAGACTATACCTTTTGACTGAACACCTTCGTAGAAGTCAATAAATTCTTTTGATATCACATCATTGGAAGCAAGCATAACTTCAATTACTGTATTCAAATCATTATTCTGCCCAGGAGTGGGTCTTTCAACATTTGCTGCAGGTTTCAATATTCTTTCCAACACCTTAGATTTGTTGCTGTAAGTAACAGGCTGAAATTTCATAAAACCACTTTCATATAAACTATGTAGTGAAAGGATTACACAAATTACCAAACATTGAAAAAAACTAAGATATGTACTGTTTATTTTCACTGTTAATAAACAGAGTGCATTTTTTTAATGAAGAATTAATAGATACAACAATTTAATAATCTACAGATACTTGAAGCATCATAAACATTTGTTTAAATTTGTTATCTTCTCTTCTTCTTTTACTGTCACTATAACCCAATGTGAGTTTTGGTCTTATTAACAATTTTCTTCCATTCCACCATCTCCTGTGTCAGTCTCCGCCATCCTCTTACTTTCATGGTTTGTATATCCTTCTCGATGCCATGGTCTCCCCCTTTTCCTCCTCCCAATTGGCTTCCAGTCCATAACCTGTCCAGGTGTTCTGCTTTCATCCATCCTAAGTACCAACCTTCTGCTCTTGATAAACCTAACAATGTCCTCGTTATTCATGGAGCTGCTCCATTCGTACACACAGGTCTGTGTATCCTTCTCAGTGTCTTGCGTTCAAATATTGTGAGTAAGTACTTATCATTATTATTAAGGTCAAAGATTGAAGCCTTTCCCGGTGCAGTTGTTTAATATATTGTTCTCGGAGTTCAACTGGGTTTTGCATAATTGTAGAACGCAACGTTTCGATGACTAAAAGTCGTCGAAACGTTGCGTTCTACAATTATGCAAAACCCAGTTGAACTCCGAGAACAATATATTGGATTATTATTAAGGGTCCACGTTTCACAACCACTACAGGTCCTTATAAGTGTTTTGTAAATTTGTTAACTTCAATTCCCTATTTAACATCTTGGATCATACTGTAGTAAGTTCTGTTTGTTTTATTTCACTTCCCACATTATTTTCACTGTTAAGCTTTGAGCCTAAATATGTGAAATCCTGTACTCGTTCATTAATTTGTCACCACCTGTGCCAAAATATTTTCAAAACGAGAGGTACAAATGGGATTTGTGAACATTTATATAAAACTGTTGTGAAAGAATCATTTTAAGCAGAATAATAATGTCACCATATTAAGGACATGAAAAGTCATTTAGTTTTAGTACCAACATTCTTATTGGCCTGGGGTACAAGGGAAACTAGAGATTTGCATATAATAAGTGAAAATTGATAAATATAAAAACTGGCAAACTGAAAGTTTACTATTTGCTGACAATGAGGATGGTAATCTATCTGGCGTATGGGTATTATATCCATATTGAGTATTTACATAGAAAGATGTCCTTAAATGGTACTCATTTGACTTCTTACAATTAACTTTTTTTTTAAAAATAAAACATGTAAGTGTTGTTATAATCTTAAAGTCTGATATTAATGGAGTCTAAATGAAGAAGGCTAGTAATTTTTTTTTCAGCTGGTTCATAGACAACTTTGTGTCTTCAATTTAATAGCTGTCGTGTAAATTGCAATTGAACATAATTTGAAGTTACCAATGAGATATAAGATATATGCATTTAATTGCATTAGTGACGAGTCATTTTTTAACATTATTACTTGTCACAGCATGGTGAGAGCACATTGTTTAACGGCAAAGAAAAACATGGATTTAACTTCCAGACCTGTATTAATTCAGTAGTCACGAAAACTTGTCACACAGATAATTTAACATTTTATCTTACAACATGCTTTTGAATAACAGGTGAAGTGACACGGATTTCAGAAAAGTTATGTGGTATTTTACTTTTGTCTGTTATTTGACTATTTTTTTTTATCTTGTTAGAATACTTTTACACAGTCATTTTATAACAATTAGATAAAATAGACAAAATGAAGTGGTGATATAAATACCACATAACGGATCTGGATAATTTTGTACCTTTCGTCAGGTGATTAAAAACACAAGAGCTTTTCAGTTTGCCAAATGGATTGTGCAGTAATTATTATATTTTATACTTTCAATAATTTTATGGTTGTAACATGTGCTACGGTTAATCTAATTATTATTCTTTTACTGGCAAAGGGGTAAAAACATTCAAACTATTTTGGTAGCTGTTAAGATTACAGAAGATGCAACAAATATTAATTACAATGGTATAAAAGAGTTGGAACATTTTTTTAACAATACCAGCTAACAATTATTTATTTACTTCAGTCACTCTTACTTCCATCTAATTTAGGATTTTTGTGCATTTCAACAAAATTTTATACAATCAAATGAACTGAACTTACCAACTTTTGATTACAAGTAACGGATACACAAATTCCAAACAATGTTGCATGGAAGTACGCCTTAATGATGTCGGGAGCAGTTGCATCAGGTTTCAGAAGGACAAGCAAAGTTTTTGACGGAATGTCTGGAATGAGCATGTATTTGCCATTTCCAAAGCATCTTTTAACAGTTTGGATGTTGTCAGGCTTTATTAGGTTATGTGATACCAGGCGCTTGATTGAAGAGCCAAGTACAATTTTGTAGCCACAAACTGAATTCTCTGAAAATGTATCAAAATTTAAATGTCTTTATTTGATAAGTATATATTTAAATTGGCTAGTAATATTTTAAAAGGACTAACAACAATACACAATAGTTAATTAATTATCTAATCCTCATAAACAAATTAACAAAACCTTGGGAACATCTTTATTATTCACTTCTATTCTTTGGAACAGCTTTAATAAACATGGGAGCAATTTAATTTGCTGTAAAGTCTGCTCAATATTAATTATGTTGAGGGTTGTTTTCTTGAAATGATAATCTAAATTTTTGTGGACAGAATTATTTTAATATACACCAGGATAAGTCTTTTAACTGTCCTTTGTGACCGATACAGAATCTTATAAAGCAAAAATATAGCTGTTCACTATTCTGGAGCCAAACTGTGATTTCACAAATACAAACACATTTAGCAAGTAACAGAAGCTTAATCTCAAGAGCTTTCATTGTTTTACTCACCAGACAAACCAAAACCAATAATAACAGATTCATGACTGTTAATTTTAGATGGTGGTGCAACTATTCCCCTTCTTATGTAGTCGTCAATTAGTAATATTAATCTGGAATTGTTAACAGTAGTCATCTTCAGGCTCTTGACAGCTTTATAGTTGGCGTACATGTGCAAAACTGTCAATAAAAAGAACAGACACCAAACAAACCTGAAAAAATTTCATGTAACTAAATGAGTTTTGTGGGTACAAATTATATTTTAAATATGTTTAGTTCAAGTTGAATGAGGACAATTGTAAACACCTTTTTTAAAATTAAAAATGTGAACATTAATAAGATTAGTTATTCAATATATTGTTCTCAGAGTTCAACCGGGTTTTGCATAATTATAATAGAACGCAACGTTTCGACGACTAAAAGCTCTGTCGTCATCTTCTAGGCGAAGTGTCGGAACCATTCCATTTCATATTATATATATCCTACACTGAATCATCACGCTGTGAGAGCCAATCAGCGCTCAGTCAACACTTCGCCTAGAAGATGACGACAGAGCTTTTAGTCGTCGAAACGTTGCGTTCTAATATAATTATGCAAAACCCAGTTGAACTCCAAGAACAATATATTGAACAACTACACCGGGAAAGGCTTCAATATTTGAAGATTAGCTATATTTATTGTGATTTATTTACTTTCACTCAAACAATTTGACACCAATAATACAAGACAGAATAATTTAATTAAAATTGTCATAAGCAGAGAGCACGTCCATGTAAAAGTCTGAGTGACTGACTGGAATGATGTCCTGAAGAAGGGGGCTCAAAGCCTAGAAAATTATTTATTCCCAGCCTGGCTACACCAACTGTCGATTTAAGGCAAGAGTCGCCGCTCTCTATTGCTCTATCCAAATTAATTAATAAATACACAAAAGTCACCTTTGTGCCAAAATTTTCGTTGTGCATTGGAAGCAGGTGGTAGTATTTTATCATAAGTGGGGAAATGGGACAGGATTACTCTGTGAATTCAAAAACATTATTTGACGTGTACTGGGATTAAAAGTGAATATTTGTCAACCAGTTTGAAGTGCAGTTATAGCTGCTAAATACCTAAAAATTTGAAAGATTTCTTCCTGTCCAAATGGCAACACTGACTCTCAACTTCGGGTAAGCCATAAATTCCCTGTATCTATTATTTTGACGTGTCACATCATCTTTAGTTGCTACATATAAAATAATTGCAGGCGTACCATAAATTGGGGCTGGTATAACCACACTGGACCATAAAGTAGCAATTACATCTCTCTATTTCCTATCCATATTAATTATATATATTGTTAAAATTTTCAAGGATCTGAGCCCTCTCCGTCAGGAGAGAAGGGTAAGGATATAAACACAATAAAAAACAATCATTGTACAGAATTAATTTTGACATGAGCTGCTTAAATGTTAGCTCACAGTTGAATAGAATGAATATAAGTATAGAAGTAACAGTACTATAAGGTGAGATATGATAGTGGTTGAAAACTTTTGAAAATCAAAGTTCTCAGTTTTATATCAGAGAAGCCAAGGAACAACTTCAATTTATTTTTCAAAAAGCAAATAACTTACTCTCCATCAATATGTGTCAATATAAATACACCAGTCAAAGAAGCAATTAAATTTACAAATCTTTCTTGGCTCCCATCTTTAGCTGAAACATCTGCCATGTTCTCACGAATTGCCTGAAATACAAAATTATTAATTTATTTTTTTATACTGAAGGAGTTAGGACAAAATCTCCCACACTTTTATGAATGATCTCCAAATCATGGTTTACAGCATGAGCAAATAAACTTAATGCCAAAGATGATGTCCAACAAAAATTTCAAATACTGATAAAAATGACTTTGAACACACTAAGTATCTTATTAATCATTTGACCTTGTCTTATTATCAATCAATCTTTATATACAAACAACAGAATCAGAGCTGTGTTGCTTGTGTGCTTATCATCCATCCACACTATAACCATGGACATGAGAAAGGATGGGAACCACTACAATCATTGCATAGAAATTCAAGACTTAGTGCAATGTTTAAAGCATATTTGGGACAAAGATCTTGATAGATGTCCATTCAAGTCTCCAAGATCTGAACAACCGCAACAGGTAAGAACACAGATTTTAAAAAAAATTACAAATCCAAAATACAGACTTGGACAAGCTTTCTTTCATAACAGAATTGGAATAAATTACCTGCAGTAGTTTTGGATACATTTCCTCTTACATGACCAAGGTTCAGAGCTAAAAGAAACACGTGGAATGTTAATGAAACTGTGTAACATAAGGACAGATGACTTACTAGTAACATATATAGAAAACCAATTGGACTGTAGCTTATTTCTTCTGTAAAGCATCGTCTTATTTGGAATGTATAATGATAACACCGTACAATGACTACCACTGGACTTATGTTTATTAGTAGTTTTAATAACTTTGTTCACTTTAAGGTAAATCAAATTTAATTTCTGACTTTTCCACACTGTGACGTCAGCCAACAGACGATGCAGTCCTGTTCTGTCTTTAGGAAGGGAGCTTTTGCCCTTGAAAATGACACATAATCCAATGTGGTGACAACAACTCTTAGTTAGTCACTCCTCTTTCCTGTCCTTATTAATTAATTTGACAATGCCACATCATACTTAGTTACTACATGACCTAAAATACTTTAATAGAGAGTGGGATTATTAAACAAGTTTAAAACAAAAATTGATGATAACTCTCAAACTTAGTTAAAGCAGAAACGAGAAACATTGAATGTGTTGGAATATTTGCGTCACGTTTTAAAGTATATGAAGATCAAAGCAAAACTCAGACAGCATTTCATTACCATAATGAAGTGGAAAAAGATACATCAAAATTATTTCATTTGGTTGGTAATTTTTACGTATATACAAGCAAGCAATTAATCGAGCTAGACCATACCTGATGCTGAGTTATTGCAGCTCGAGTAGCACCTCCTGCAACACCAACTACAGCTTTCATAGCTGTAGAGGCACACAGTAGCAGCGTAGAAAACGATTTAAAGTATGGTAATGATAACTCAATACAAAATGCTATATCATTTAGTCCATCAGCAACAAGGCGCCACTTTTTGCAGTTAGCATCAAGAGAGGTTCTGAAAAAATTATATCATTAACAAAATAACAACATTCAAAATTAATTAAACATTATCAAATGTAGATATATATATATATCCTATTTCTCCTATTTATTTCTATCCTTCCTCACTATCCAAGTTTGAATGTGAATTAGTTCCTTAAATGGATTCTCCTAGTATTGTATTTATTCCTTAATGGAAGCTCCTAATACTTCATTCCCTCTACTCTATCCATTCCTCCACTAAAAACTACTAATTGTCCACAATAAGACTGTCTATATTTGCCTGGTCAGGAACTTGACCCGGTGGCCGAGATGGTTAAGGCTTCTGTGTACTAAGCAGAATACGTGGGTTCAAGTCCCGCCTGGGTCAAATATTTTCAGTCTTTCCTTCTTCTTCCATCCTTCTCTCTGCTTTGAACATATGCTTTTCTATGTGCGTAATTCTTCGCCTGAGCATATGAATTCAAATAAAGCGCAATCCTCCTATTTCTCCTATTTATTTCTATCCTTCCTCACTATCCAAGTTTGAATATATATATATATATATATATATATATATATATAATTCCGTTAATTTCCCATGAGAGAGCGTTGTTGGCTGTCAATTGTTGCCGTCTAACATCTGGTGCTCCACGATTTGAATTTGTCACTTCACGTGTGGTCAGCATGCAGTTCAGACCTTCTTTCCTGGTGAAGGTCCTCAAAAATTTGATTTTTATTTCTGCACAGCCCGACTGGTCCAACTGTTGATCTCAGGTAGGTCAGCTGCATGCTTGCCACATTTTTAAAATTTCAATTGGACAGGATAGAGAGAGACTACCTTAAAGTGAAAATTGGAGTTGCCAGGCAGGGAACCAGTAACACGACACATTTTCAAGGGCCTGAGCCACACTCCTTTAGACCTACTGTCCTGAAGAAAGGGGTTCGTACATAATTTCTTCCCGGCCTGGCTACACTAAATTTTGCCTCAAGGTAAGTCAACTGCTCTCTGTCCCTCTTTCCTATCCAAATGAGTTCAGACTATGTAGAAGAAAAGGGTTGATGCCCTCAACAATTTGAATATTTATTTCTGCCCAGCCTGATTGAACCAATTGTTGATTTATATTATATTATATAAATTTTGTTACAAAATCACATTCAAACTTGGATAGTGAGGACGGATAGAAATAAATAGGAGGATTATGCTTTATGTGTATTCATATGCTCAGGTGTAGAATCATGCACATAGAAAAGCATATGTTCAAAGCAGGGAGAAGGAAGGAGGAAGAAGAAGAAGGGAAGACTGAAAATATTTGACCCAGGAAGGATTTGAACCTGCATGATCTGCTCAGTACACAGACGCCTTAACCATCTCGGCCATCAGGACAAGTTCCTGACCAGGCAAATATATACAGTCTTATTATGGATAAATAGTTATTTTTAGAAGAGGAATGGATAGAGTAGAGGGAATGAAGTATTAGGAGCATATATATATATATATATATATATATATATATATAACTGCAATATTGGTATGGAAAGGAAAGTGAGATAGATTTTGGCTTACCTGAAAGTGAAGTGCAATGTAGCCATAGTTTTGTAGGTGCTAGTTTAGAAGGTTCTTTAAATTTAGAAAGACAGGGAAGTATTATGTTAAATTTTATACAACTGTGTGTGTGAACACAAGTAAGGATGTGAGATTGTCAGAATAATTAAAACAATTAGTAGAAAGGAAAGAGAGAAAGGTGATGGCTTACCTGCAATTGAAGCTTGGTGTTGCTATTCAGGTCAGGAGGAAATTATTCAAATTTTTGGAGGCGTTAGCCTTATCCTTCAGTGGCAGCTGGCACTCCAGAACTGATGCCAAACTTCATTTTCTGGTAAGCCACCCATTTTGTCTATTTGTATATTCACAGCTACACATGGTATGTATGTAGAATTACAGAACTACATTAGAATATATCATACCCTTTCCACCAAGCAAACAATATACTTCCAATCATGCCCGTCCCATCTTTAAAGATCCAAGTGACAGCGGCAGCTAACGGAGTAGCTTCAGAACTTCCAACTCCAACACCTTCCATGATAGCTTTTGTTGCTAGTGTTCCTGTGATGGTACTGCAAAAGGCCTGCCCATTCAATAATGTAAATAAAAGATAAATATACAACTCATAAAACTTCCTTGAATAATAATGTTCTTACTTGCAATGTGTCCCACAGCTGATAGGGAACATAATCATCACTGACACTTTCTGGGAAGCCATAAGGTAGGAAAACCTGTCTCAAAAACTCATATATACTTCCAAAAATACTTTGTGAAACAGAAGAAACTCCTTCCAGCTGCACCACTTTATTCTGATCTACAAATGTAAATTATTCGTATGTTATGAAATTGAGAGAAAATAATTATCAAGAAATATGTAAGGGAGCAATAAAAATCTGTTCATAAGTGAGGTATGTGGTTGTTAGAGACTGTAGACGTTTTTCAAAGGTCAGTTACTTCCGGACGCCACGAGAAATAGTATACTAGGTAGTAAGTATTCAACATAACCTCTACTAGACTTCAAGCCGAACCATTAAGATGTGCTGATATATTGAGCTTATTTTGGCAATTTTATTCTAGAGAATCTCTTGTTCATTCTACCCACCCAGAAAGTATCAGTTTATTTTGATACATGACATGAAAAAGAGCTGAACACGCTTAGTAATATATACAAGTGATCTGAAATTTATGATTGAAATTGTAAACAGAGTTGTGGTTTAGTAACGAGGTAAAATAAAATGATTTGTTAAAGGTTGTAAATATGAAACTTATATTTAAATTTTACTCCACAGACATTATCAAAGAAAATAGAAAATGAACAGTTCAAATTTAGTTTCCTGATACATTCGTGTGCTTACCTATATGAACATTTAAGCCCATGATGGTTTAGTTGAAAAAAGATTTGGGAGAGTAAGCAAAATTGGACAGCAACATTCTATTATTTCAGAGGCAAATAGTAATGATCCAAGCACACCAGATGGGGAAAAATCTAAGGAAAACCATGGGGACTGTCATACAAACTCGTGGATAATAAATGATTATGTAACATTTAAATCAGTAGAATAATGAAATTATTTCGCCTAGAAGATGACGACAGTGCTTTCAGTCGTCGAAACGTTGCGTGTGAATTCCGAGAACTATTTATTGAACTTGTTTTCCTGTTACAAGTTCTCTGGACAAAGTATGAAATCTAGCTGTTGCTGATGTGACCTGAAGAAATTAAAAATGTTATTGCTTCCCAGCCTGGCAATGCCAATGTAAGGTAAGTCTCTATCCCATTTTCCTATCCAATTGAAATAGTTTGACAATGTCACATTATCTTCACTTGCTATTATTTTAGTGTTTACCACAACTTCATTGTCATATTTGGTAAGTCAGTAATGTTTTCTTTATTGACAGTGCAAACTAAAATTATTATTATATGATAATACATATTAACACAAGATGCGTAATTGATGTTTTGGTTCTTGTCTTTTTGTTTCCATTTCACAATCAGAATTATTTCCAGAAAGATTATTGGGGTAAAAAGTCATATTACAGTAAATTTATATATATATATATATATAAATTTACTGTAATATGACTTTTTATATATATGACTTTATATATATATATATATATATATATATATATATATATATATATATTCAAACTTGGATAGTGAGGAAGGATAGAAATAAATAGGAGAAATAGGAGGATTGCGCTTTATATGAATTCTAATGCTCGGGCGAAGAATTACGCACGTAGAAAAGCATATGTTCAAAGCAGAGAGAAGGATGGAAGAAGAAGGAAAGACTGAAAATATTTGACCCAGGCGGGACTTGAACCCACGTATTCTGCTTAGTACACAGACGCCTTAACCATCTCGGCCACCGGGTCAAGTTCCTGACCAGGCAAATATAGACCGTCTTATTGTGGACAATTAATAGTTTTAGTGGAGGAATGGATAGAGTAGAGGGAATGAAGTATTAGGAGCTTCCATTAAGGAATAAATACAATATTAGGAGAATCCATTAAGGAACTAATTCACATTCAAACTTGGATAGTGAGGAAGGATAGAAATAAATAGGAGAAATAGGAGGATTACGCTTTATTTGAATTCATATGCTCAGGCAAAGAATTATGCACATAGAAAAGCATATGTTCAAAGCAGAGAGAAGGATGGAAGAAGAAGGAAAGACTGAAAATATTTGACCAAGGCAGGATTTGAACCCACATATTCTGCTCAGTACACAGACACCTTAATCATCTCGGCCACCGAGTCAAGTTCCTGACCAGGCAAATATAGACAGTCTTATTGGGGACAATTAGTTGTTTAGTGGAGAAATGGATAGAGTGGAGGGAATGAAGAATTAGGAGCTTCCATTAAGGAATAAATACAATATTAGGAGAATCCATTAAGGAATTGGAACTAATTTGGTCACATTCAAACTTGGATAGTGAGGAAGGATTCATACATATATATATTTGAGATAATCGGTATGGAAAGGAAATCTTAGTGTTCTGAAAATATGTGCACTATGCAGTTGGCAGGCGCAGTGCACATCTCTTGTGGATAGATATGGGCCTAACACTCTTCAAAATTCCTGGTCCATATTAATTAAAGACTTTAGCAATGTTCTTCTGTATAAATAATTTATCGTCACATAATGAACAGTTTCCATGGCTCCCCACTCAGTCAAATGCAGCAATCTTGTCAAATATAATCATACAATAATGGCTCATTTATGGCAATATATTAACATATTGTCATTTGAATAAAGTAGAATCATGTGTGACCTTTCATAAATTCACATTATGGAAATGTGTATGTTATGAATAATATATGCAATATTTTATGGGAAATTGTCAGTAATATGCAAATTGATACTGTCAAATAAGGTTTAATACCTGATGGTCTCGTGTATCCAATTGTCTTTCCATTCTTGCCTCGCTGTTCTAAAAGCAATACCTCAAATTCTTGCATCGTAATGAAAATATGTTTCTCTTTTAACTGGAAAATTTACGTCGGAGAAATACGGAAATTTCTAAATGATTAACATAACCTCTAAATCTTTTATATCGGAATCAAATTTGATAGCTTCAATCAAACATTCTACATTAAATCACGCTTTAATTTAGTTAGAATCATGCTACTAGCGAAATTAAGATGGATATAATGTCATTTTTGCCACTGCCGGCACTATTGTTAGTGGAGCAAACTGCTTACGTGTGAACGTAAATAAATAGCGGGAGTAAAATCAGATAAGAACATTCTATATCCAGAGATCATATTAGCAATTAATATTTAATTCACAACTTGAGGAAGTAACTCATTTTCGCCTGATAATGTGGCTGTTCTGCTTTTGAAATGGGTGTTGGGGATATTTGGTAAACAAATTCCATTGCGTGTAACAGAAAAAAAAATAGTGCAAGAACGAAGGAATCAAACGTTTCGAACGGTATGGAACTGTTCGTCTTCTGGGGGGGGAAAAAAGGAGTTAAAAATCAGAGCTGGTCACGCGAGTCCAATGTTGGCTCTCCGGGGCTTCACAGTTTAATTAATTCAAGTATTTCATCAGAGACGGTCTCGGAGCCTTTATAGAGACATGAGCCCTCGTCGGCAACAAGACTTTGGAACTTGTTAACAAATTTACAGGGTTCGAGTTGAACTTTTTGTCGGTTTATTTCCAAAGGTCCCTGGTCGTTAACACACACGAGTTTATTGGCAGCCTTTAAAATGTGTTTGGTTCGAAATAAACTACGCGGAATTACTGATAATTGAATTTGATTAAAAAATTACGATGCAATCTCGGCTAATTGAAACAGTAACTCAAGCAGTGCATTTAGAATTTCTTCTTGTAAAGTACTGTAGAAACCTGAACAGGCCCGTATGGTACGGAACAATAAATTTTGATTTAGTATCGGTGATGGAGGGAAGCGTTTGGAGCACTCCAGTTGTTAATACAACAATGTAGAGTACGTGGAATCACATATATGTCAGGTAACGAGTGTCGTATGGAACAAATACCGTTAACTGAAGAGGCTGACCCCCAGAGAACCACATCAAACCGGTCACCAGATTAACGACACACTAAAATTTATCAACCCTGACAATTTATACTAATTAATAGTCATTTGTATTATTTATAATTGATGGGAGTTTAAGTAAATGCTCTCGACCAAATTACAATCAAACTAAAACATAAATTTGTGGTGCAAAAGCAAGAAGAATAGAAACCATTAACTGATGGGATGAAAGTAATTAAAGAACATAAAATGGTTAGCTACAAGTTCTGAACTGTTGACATTTTTATTTATTTTACTAGAAGGATGACACTGAAATTTATTGTCCTTTATGACTAAATCTGAGGTACAAAGAGACAGCGCACACGCTAGACACAAAAATAATTCAACCATTGTCAAAATTTACCAACATAAATATGTAAATTTATAACATTATCAAAATCACTTCACACAATCACTTTTTGCACTATGTTTCAGCATTCAGTACAAATTACACAACTTTTCAAATCAGAAAAGAAGTAATCATTTATGAATATCCTTTAAATATTTATTAGCAAATTATTTCAAAACGTGTTAAAATATACTATTGGGCTTGCGCTATGTTTCTGCAGGATTGATAAGACAAAAACTAAATATCTACAACATTGAATAACAATCTTTATTAATATCACATTCAATTGCAATAACAATATCATCTTAAAAAAAATATATCTTTCATAACTATGAATGTCACAATGTTTTTATAGATTATACAAAATTAATATAATTTTGTTTTAGAAATGTACAGAATTTTAATTTATTTCTACATAATCTATTGCAACTGCAAATCCTGAGTCCAATTAATAAGGTACAATTAGCTTTGTTTTTAAAAGCGAAGAGAATGCAGTAGTTTCTTTTTTTTCCATTTTTATGGAAAGTCGATACAATAGAGAAATTGAGAGAGAAAAAAAAAGAGAGACTGCTTGAAGCAGGAAATTTAATCCTAAAGAATGTCATGCAAAATATTGAAATTCTATGTTATTTATACACAGATCCCTGGAGTGAACAGCAATAAGTTATAAGAGGATGAAGATTTAAACCAACCAAGGCTTCACTGCGTATCGGCAATGATCACATGAATAGCTTTGACATCGAATACAATGCAATAAAATTTACTGGTCAAAGTGAGAGTAAATTTTGAAAGCTAATATACGAAATATTAAAACATTATTTTATTTAAACAGAAAGTATTAAAAGTATAATTACAAATAATATTAAAACAGTTCACTCCACTACACAGTGACTTTATAAAAAACATGAGTAAAGAAACTGAATAATCATTGGTTTTTTGAAACCGTTTATAAATCAAGCTAAGAATACTTTCTGCATTTGTGTACATCTGTAATTGAAATAAATTTCTCCCCAAATTTTCGTTGCATTATGGCAAAAATAATTTTTAAATACTATAATATTCATTTTAATGTTTTATAAAATAAGCTATGACAAAATAATCAAAGATCAACAAAGAAATATGGTCTTTACCTTTCAAGTGTCAAGTACATTCAGTTATATACAGGATTCGCAAAATTGAAAAAGTTTGAATGCAGACCTTTTAAAATCTGAATTATAAAGGGGAAAAGCTTTTATTTCTATTATATTATGAATTGTTCACATCCTGTTTCAGTACTCTACAGCTGAAAGAAGAGTAAAAGAAGAAAATTGAAGATGGGTTATGTAACTGCACCTGTTGACCAACAGGTAGATGATGCCATTATTTGTAGCCAATAGAAAGTGACTTTTTTTAAAGATGCCTCAAAAAATGTACTATTTTACGAATCAGTGACAAGTCTTCTGTATTTCTTATAACCGAAATGACATAAATTAATAAATGCACGAAACAGTTAAATAGTGTTAAATTAAATGAAGATTCATAGCTCAGATTACATTGTTCAGAAAAATGCAACATTAACTTACACTGACAGAAACAGGCATCAAAATAGAAATTGTATGACTAGATGATGTTACAATTACGTGTGAATCTAATGTTGAAAGCATCCTGCAATAATTTTGATCTTAGTAAGACTGTACTTGAATAAATAAAAAGTTCTGTAGAATAAGAGAAAATATGAATATATAGTACTTTATTGATATATTTCAGTTTTTCAAGAAACTATCCAATATTTACTTTCAAAATTCCTGGTTGTAGTAATGTTTAAATGGAATATCCCAATTTCAATTTCTCAACGTGAAAATTTGGAGATGTTACACCAAAGTATGTATCATAATACCCAAAGAAAATGTAATCACAGAAAGTTAGAAACTGATTGAATACTCAGACATTAAATTAGGTACAAAGTTAATCATTTTAATTTATTAGAATCCAAATAGATTTCTAGTAATGATCTGTAATCAATTTTAATGTTTCATGGAATTAAAAATTTTAATTCAATTGTACTGCTACATGACAGATAATTTATGAAAGGTAAAAAAGTAAAAAAATCAACATAAAATTTAATGTTACGATGTTCCCCAGTGTTTCAACATTATCGAACACAAGTTTCTGCTTTAGAAAAGACTTCCAGATTGAAGTTGAAAAATGTTTAAATGCATTTTAAAAAGTGTAATAGCATCCAAAACCACTCTTGAGCATAATAAAGCTAACATTAATTAATTGCACACTGAGCATTATATAAGTTAAGGATGAGACTGTCAAAATAAAAGGTATGGATAAGAGCGACAGTAGTTTGCTTACCTGAAATTGGCAGCATAACAAAACCAGTCCTCAATTTTAGGTAAACCAACCATATCTCTCACTATTGTCCATATCAATTACATATACATAGGGAAGAGAAAAACTGCATCACTTATCTTATTCCGCAATTGATGAAAGTGAAAATTTTTGAGGCTACTAATTCCCTTTCAGCCCAGTTTGGAGGCTAACATATATATTCTACAGTTGAATCAAACGCATAATGCATCTCTTTCCTTCCTATTTATATAATATATGACAATTATAAGTGTCATAGTAACATAGTTACATGCTGTAAATAAGAACACATTAATTTCAGAAAAAGCATGTGATTCAGTTCAAAACTGCTGTAAGAAATGGTAACTGTATTTACGAGTTATAAATTTTCATTTATGGTAAAAAATAATAATTCTAAAATGATAAGACACAAACAAATATTAACTACATGAAGCACATAATGTAACATACACTTCCTTGCAAAAGGTGTAACAACTGCATTCCCAATTAAGCGTGGTCCCATGAAAATATTTTATATAAAGCTAAGTACTCAAATATAAATTTTATGATTTGTTTATATATATATATAAAGCAAAAATGTGATAAGGTGAAATTAATTAAAACAATACTCTGTTTATACATATAAAGTGAGTATGGATAATGTGACATTGTCAAATTAATTAACTCATTTGGATAGGAAACATAGACAGACAGGTCGTCAGGAAGGGACAAAATAGTATTTCAAATTTTTGATGACCTCAGCCCCTATTTCATGACAGTAGGTCTGAATGTTGAGCCAGCCAGCTCTGACACTCTTTCCTATCCAGTTAATTAATTTGACTATGACACAGTATCCTTGTTTTATATATATATAAAATGTATTTGGATAGGAAAGAGAGACAGCACGAATTCATGTCCTTTCCTGACAAAAAGAGGGTCAGGTCCTTGAAAATTTGAAACATTTTCTGATCATCCCAACTGTCGATTTCTCTCTCTGCTATCCAAATGTATTATTTAATTTGACCATGTCACATTTTACTCAAGTGTTATATATATAATACAAATAAAGCTCACATTATAATTTTGGGAGCTAAATTAACTCACTCATAAGTTGTCACAATTGGAAACTAATAATGTTGGATGTCAGAATTTGCACTCATAGAAATTGATTAAATGTTACATGAATTAAAATTCAAATATATATATACATATAATTAAATTGTGATTAATTGATACACCTGAGGATAGCTTGACATTATGGGGGGGGGGGGGCAAGTATCTGGTAGAACTTCTTTGCATTATGGGTTACATTGAATAATATATGAAAAAAATATTATTTGCACAAAAACACAGCAAATTTTGAAATTATACTCTTAGTGCTACCCAATTTAATAATATTTAAACTATCATTGCTTGTAACGTGTTTTTCAATGTTGACAAGTTAAAGTGTGGGTTTCAAATGATGTACCTATACCTATAAACACTTAACACAGAATGGGGGGTACAGAAAGAATTATCATTTGAGGAAATTTATAACTTTCTATTAATTCCAAGTGAACATGAAGAAACTTATGTAACTCCTTCAACTGAATTCTAATGCAACAAATAAAACTTTCAAATCATCATGGCATTTTTGGCTAGTGCAAGCACTTCATTAATAAGCACAAAATAGAAACATACAAGCATAAGAAATATGAGCAATTGTAGATTTATGGCAAGAAAAATAAAAAATATATTTATGATTCAGCACAAGGTTTCTCATTATGGTGAGGTATTGATTAATCTAAAATCAATGACAAAATGTAAACCTTCTTCAGAATAATATTGTGATATCAGAAAAGTATAGAATATTAAAAAAATATACAAAATGTGTATTATTACAAGGTAGGGAAATAAACCTATAAAATGTAAAATATAAATTTATTTAGAAGTATTTCTAACTTCAGGTGGTGTTAGGAAAATAGTTTTATTATTAATATTTTTGCAGCGTTCACAAATAGCATTTAAAGAAAAAAGTAAACTTTTGTACTTAAATTATTTTAAATAATTCATATTGCTGTACATTATACGTTCTATAAAAAACGTATATGGCTCTTTCATTAAAAAGCTAAAGCTTTCGTCAAGTGTTATCCTATTGGACCAAACTGAGTATTGCATTTCACTGCAACAATACCAATGAGCAAAAAGAATGCTTCCCTGCAAGGTAGTTTGTTTCAATTATCAAATCATAAAGTAAATTAAACATCACTAAAAGTTTCAAGTACAAAGAAATATTGTTCCCCTGTCTAAGTACAAAACTTTAAATTTTCTCAATACTTAAATTCGACAAATACATTAGTAATGACAAGCATATAGTTTAACAAGTCTATGAATTGCAACATTTGGCAGAATGAAATAAGAATATTTAAATTCACAACAAATACTGAATTCGAACAAGTTAGGAGAACCTCATTATGGTTAGCTCTGCACCAACACACAATCTCTCCCTCTCTCTCTATATATATATATTACACTTCTTTTATTTACACTTTAAATAACATGATATTTACAACATGAATGTTTAGTTATTGCCACAAATGGTTCTATAAAAAAACTCCCTCAAAGGTAAACCCTATAATACACTTTCCTTATTGTGATCTACCCCAGGCCGGCTGAAGGGAAGACTTTGGAGTGTCCAATGAAGGGAAATGGTTTTCAAAATGATGACTTGCCAAGTGGCGACACAGGTCATTTGGTGATAAAACTTGTCCACAGGTTGCACACACATCAAATAGAGGAGATTTCACTTCACCTGAATACAACGTGTGAGCACCCAAAAGTTCCTGAAAAAAGAATTTACAGTAATGTTAATCAGATGATTGAAAAAATAATTCATTCAAAGTAACGCTTAGTATACTTAATTTTTCTATATTTCTTTTAGAAATATGTTTCAATTAATTCATTTTAATCACTTCTAAGAAGCCAGTTCATTTTAATATTATGAGGTGTGATAAAATTGGAGCAAAACAAGTGAGACCAAACAGGAATGACAAACTCACAGTTCAGCTACCAATAATCCCTTTCTATTTCTATCATATTAAAGTTTTGCAAATTAAATACGTCACAAAAGATTTTTACAATAGCATCACACATTAAACCAAACATTTAATTAGTGAAAGCATTAGTTAGAGGAACAAGTAGTAACACTAAAAACTAAGAAGAATAGATATGTTCCTTAGATTACAAGCAGATTTCAATCATTTTTGTTTAATACAAACTTCATACCACAACAAGCTTTTAATGCTGCATTCTGTCGATGTGTACTTAAGGGTTTGTACTAATGTGAACATAAACATGAAATTTGACCTCAATAACAATCTGCCTATTACAACACAAACAAGTCAGCTCAGCTTTAAAATGTATCCACAGTTTGCACCAATTTAGAACTCCAAACTCTGGTTACCATGATCATGACTATTCTGATGATAAACCAAATATTGACCTACAATTACGAGCTATAAATGATTCTACCAATTATGGATAATATATAAATTGGATACCTTAAACACAGACAAGAGAGAAAAACAGAGACAATACAGAAAAACGTTAAAGTAATAAAAAAACTTTATATTCGACAGAGTAGATTAATTTTAAGCATAACACAGATTTTCTACACATTTTCTGAAGCTGAAGGTAAGGTTGAATTCATTGACTTGTGTTTTTAGTCTTTCATAATGTTAAATTTTAATTGTCAAGAACATAAATATCCACCTCATTATTACCTGTTGTTTGCGTATATTTGGTAGTAATAGGAGTAATTCTGGAAAAATTTCCTTGAACGAAATTGGATCCATCAGCTGCAAGCATTGATTGTAGTAATTTTCTGCTGACATGGCACCTTGTTCAAAAAGAGTAGAGTACTGTTTGAATTCTTCAAAATTTCTAATGCACTTGAGCACTTTATCATAGAGCAATTCATTACGTTCATTGGAGTTGGGTGGTGGAACAAACTGATGGTTTGGGGAGTCAGGAAGAATATAATACTGCTGCCCATTGCTATTTGTGAATGTCAGGCCGTTTGAGGGAGAAGACTGTGCTCCAGTGTTCAAGCTTGTACCAAAACCAGGAGGAGGATTTTTCATACAACCTCCAGGAACTTTCACAAAACCAGGTGGAGGAGCAGGAATTTTGCTTTTATTGGTAAACATGTCCAAAAACCCAGGTGGACATATCGCCGAGTTTCCTAAACTGGGGAAATCTGAGACCGCCAATGAAAAATCATTCTGCTTATTGGAAGAAGAATTAGGCTGTATCTGTTCTGAAGTGGAAGAATTTTCTTCTGATACAAGTTTAGCAATCAGCAGTTCAGACCTTTTCCTCTCAACTCTGTTGCTAGCTTTGGCATCTTTTGATAAATCTTTACAACCTTTGTTTATTTGCTCTGCAGAGTTAAAACTTTTCATTTTAAAGTTTTCATTTGTTTTCACATTATCAAAAGTCTCTACAGCTTCAGATTGTTTTGTAAATTTATCATTTTCCAAGATATGTGACTCTTTGTTATTATTTGACTTAGTATTCGAGTTAGTTGTGTTTTTCAGTTTCTTTTTCTTGGATTTCACTTTGATGTTTCTTATTAGCATATTATTAGTCATGTCACTATCTTGGGCTTTATCTTTGTTGCCACTAGGGTCTTCAGATTTACTTTGAGATGGCCATGATGTTGAAACTGGAATCATAAGTGATGATGCCTTTTTGGTATTATTATCATTTTTACTATTTGTGTCAATATTACACTTCAACTTAAAATCAGAATTCAAACTAGGAAAATCTTCTTCAACAGTGAAATGTTTTTTAGCAATTGTGGCTTGATGTGACATCTGTCCTTTTGACCTGGTATTATTGCTACTCAAATTTGTTAGCCACTCAGCAGAATTTGGAACAGTTTTCTTTGAGCCCAACAATGATGGGAAATCTTCATTAGAAGGAACTTGTTTAGAAGGGGCCCTTAGCTGAAAATTTTGACTACTTGTTAACCTTGTACTAAGTGCAGCCCCTCTTGGATGATGATTTACGTGAATTGAAACATTTGTTGGTGCTTTAGATGTGCTAACAGTTGAAGACAATGGCAAGTGATCTTGATTATTGCTATTTACACTAAGCCGCACTGTTTTGCAATTACTATCACCACCAAGAACTGGAAAATTTTCATCTGTAACAGCTAAGGGTGGTTGCGATTGACGCACAGTTCGTATTGTGACACCTCCATTATTAACAGCAACATGTCGGGTGTTGGTCCTTGCAATTGGTGCAGAAAAACCTGTTGTGACACTACCACTTAGAGTTGGAAATTCTTCAATACAATCTGTATTAATTTGTGGTTGGTAAAAAGTCTTATTTTCAACATATCCTTCATCATAAAAACCACCGACAGCACCGAGACTATCATCCTCATCAGGCTTTTGTCTACCTTTTACAACTCTCTTGGACCCATCAAGCCTATCTCTCACCCTTGGTGCTAGGGTGAATTCCAGTTCCAATGTTCGGGCCTGTTTAACAGCAGCTTTCCCCATACTGCGGCCATGAACAGAGGCACGGTGAGCTGTAAAAAGTAAATATTATCAGTCAGTATAAGGCCAAAATTAAAATTTATTTAAGAAATGAATTAAAAATATCATACAATAGAGTCCACTAGAGTGAAATATAACTATTACCTTTCAGGTCTATTTCTGAGCGAAAAACTGAAGTAAATTTTTCTTCAGAGCAACCACCCTCTTCACATAAGAAATGCTCAGCCCGAAAGTGATCACGTAGAAAATCATAGGAACTGCAAAATATGTAAAAAGAAAGGGTAAACACATCAAACAGAAAAATGACACAAAGTTACTTTTCACAATTGTTAAACACATTCAAATTAGTTTTCTGTTGCAATATAACAGGTTTTACATTTGAACATTCTTTAAGAGATTTGTTAATTTGAGATGCTAATTTATTTTTAATTAATTCACCTCAATAAGAATTACTGAAAGGCTGACAGTATAGCAGGAATGGACAAATGAGTAAGTATCCAAACTCATACATGCTCTTTTTTTAAGAGCAAATTTTATTTTAATCTGCCAGCTTTTCCTTTGTAATAAGAATGTACCTTAAAACTAAAAAAAACCCTCTCATTTCTTTAATATCACTACCTTTCAATAAAATTACTATAGTTAGTCTTATATTACATATATAACATGTATTATTAGAGTTAATTTAGGGGGTATTCACCAACATTTTCACATTTTGTTATTTTCAATCAGTAAAAAATTTGCAAGTAATGTTGCAATTTTAAAGCCATAATTAGTATTGCATGTACACTTGAATATAAAATGACATAAGTTATTAAGCATTCTACCAGTTGTACAGAGAGACTGTGAAGTTACTGGCATCCTCAAGTTGATTCAACATGGCCTGTGAGGGAATTGGACTGGCTTGTGATGGTTAACACTCAATGTGTTAATAGATACAATATTTAAATTCCATCATAAATTACTAAATTTACAGAATAAAACTATGTACACAAAATTTTCATTTTTGTCTATTAAGACAGATGTTTTACTACTTAGTAGTTTCAAATTTATCTCACCTATAGTATTGGTGATATCCATCAGTATCACAGAAGTGACAAAATAAATGATCTCTCCTCAAATGCCGAAATAATTCATCATTATCCATGTAGCGTTGATCACAAAATTCACAAAGAGGATGACCTCTGTGTGATCTGTCATCCGAGTCACCTTTACGACGGTGTTGAGCCAGTTCCTGCCTTGTGTAACATCTTCGCTCACCTGTAAATATCTATCTGAGAGTATATAGAAAGTAGGTACAATGACACATACATAAAGAATAATAATTGCTCAAAACAACCGTACCTTTAGGTTATCTACACATAAGTCACAATAATGCAGCTCATGCTCTTTTCGCATGTGTTCTTTCAAGAGATGGAAAGTCCGAAAAGCCGGAAACTCACGGCACCGCGTACAAACATGTTCTAACAATTTATTGTACGCCGTCTGCATTTCAGAGTTTTCGAAACATATCTTGAACTTTTTATCAGTTATGTAGCGATTGGTGTTGATCATCCTAAAGGGCTTTATCTCTCTCAGAAATATAACCTAAAATATAAATATTTATGTTAAATAATATTTAATAGCCAATAACTACTGAAAAAATAAAAGAAGCAAATAAAAATCAGCATGAACGTTATTTACCTTTGGCATATCTTGTCTACATATGGGACATTCGTTCTGGCGACATAGTACTCGCATCCTCGTTGAGCACTCATAACAAACGGCATGGTCACATTCACCAATAGAATATATAAACACATTTTTGAAACACACTACACACGTATTTTCTAAATTTTCTTGCTGCAAGGTGGATGACATCTTAAATTTCCGTTTTATAATGGTATACCTGAAATGGAATAATATTGCAGTCCAGAATTACACAAGAATTTTGAACATGATTATAATAAATATGGATACTGTCACGAATTATAAAAATTTATATTTTTCATATTGTTATTATTAGCAGACCACAATACCGTTAAAAAAACAAATAAACTTTATTAAGCGCTATATCCAAAGATTCCACTGAACAAATTGAACGACCTTACGAAGATTGTAAAGAAATATCAAGGCAGCTAATTGGAAAGTTATAAATAATGTCATTTGCGATAGATCGGACTGAAGTGCAAATCGATTTTTTTTTCTTTGAAATAAAATTATAGGTCCGTAAAAGTAGACTAGATTGATAAATATACAGCCAAATGGCAGACAACAATAAGTGCTAAATAAATTCCGCACAAAGTTTCTGTAATCATTGTTGCGGTCGTCAGGTGATTGACAAAATAAACGCAATAACCGTAAGGAAAATACACCCCACAAACCAGGTGACGAACTCAAAATTTCAAATTAATTTAGTAGAGTATGTTATAAAATTATATAAAATGCTGATGGTTACATATCTATACTAATTACTTAAATAAATAGCCAAATAAAAAAAAAATGAGTAATATAATAAATACCATACTTTTCAGAAAAGTTCCCATATTTACTTTTTTTTGTTTATTTATTTTTCTAATTAGTATCATTTTGACACAGACGTTTTAGATTTTACAATTTCACCAATATTTGTGTATGCGCAATGTTGACACAGTGGAACTCCAAACTGAAGAAGTACACTGTCTAGTGTGATAAACTAATCTGTAATTGTAATTATGGCGAAAACAAATTATAGTATGTGAACAGGTGACTTAAATTGTTTAACATTCTGTTTCTATGAAGGAAAGAAACTATCCCAAGACTTACAGGAATACTGTAAATTAACGCGTTATATACGATTAAAATTTCAATATCTTCATTATATTGAGACATGCGAAAACGACAATTTAGTTGATGGTTTGAGATAAAATCTAAAAAATTATTCAACCCACAACACACACGTTGAAAAATATCCTCAGAAATGAAAATCTACGATAGGAAGAGTCAACGCTATATTATTTATTGAAATAAAAAATAGTGAAGAAAATTGTAAAATTGCGCCGGGAAGATTAAAAATAATAAATTATTTTTTTTATGGTAGTTACAAGAAAATAGTCACTTAATTCACCATATTTTGTATTTCTTTTCCTGTCTACGCCGCATCATCCACAAATTTTGTTTATTTACCTTCCTGTGTTCCAGTAATCCCCACTGTCTATTAAATAAATCTTGCAAATGTACCTATTATTTTAAACATACCAATAATTTCAAACTAAAAATTTTTCACACCATTTATCTTATCTTAAATATAGTCAATAGAGGTTTTTTATTACAAGAATGTTTTGAGCAAAGAATCAAAAAAATTATGGCAAGTTTTAGCTTCACAAAACTATTATAGGGATTTGAGAGCTTAAGCTCTGTGCTACAACCCCCAAAACAACAGTTTTTACAAGAATCACAATGGAAAAACATTAGTACCACTACAGCAAGTGAGGTAAATTACCTACATGTAACACTTTCCAACATTGTCTACTTTACAGAAGAGAAATAATTTAGCACCAAGCTGATGAACATTTCCAACATATTTGAAGATAAGTTTATTTTAAGAACAAACCACACATGTTGGAAGTATTGTGCATGTGCTCACTTGTCGCAGCACTGAAATGGAGTGAAGCAGAATACGGCACAATTTTTATTCCAGAGAGAAGTTCTGTGCAGGTAATAGCTGGTTGCATCAGAGAAGGCATTTTATAATTCACCATTAATTTTTGTAGCACAAGCCGCTAATGATGGTATCAGCTGGTCAACACAATTGCCTTACTTGAATAATCAACATTATTAAACAGCATTGATGCACATGATGCCATAGGTTCTCATCATAAAGACCTTTCAAAAAAAATGAAATTCCATAATTTGTTAGTAGTTTCTATTATTAGTTGTAATTGTAATAAATAAATCAAGATGATTAAACGTATGTTCATATATACCTTATATCTCCATCAATTGTTTTGAAATACTAGGTGAAGTTATATTAACCTTGAAGAGGGAACACAAGCACATGACAGAAACTATCTGCGACCGAAATGTAGGTAGACAATGAAGTTTGGCCACAAGTGCGATGCGTTGATTTGATCATGAAACCAATTTCAGCAGAAACTCTCTTTTGTGTGTTCCTGACAATGTCTCACGAACACTCCACATGACTGTACAACTCTCTGAACTTTGTTTGAAGAGCTTATTTGTTTCACTCCAGCCAACAACCTACACTACTAACTAGTTCAGTACAACTTACTTTCCCACTTTTGAATGTACAAAAGACAGGGAATCAAAATATGTCACACTCACCAGCCACCTACGAGTAACAGGGCGAGTCTGCTGCATCAGAATGGTAATACTTTAAAAGAGAATTCAGTTGAAGAGCAACTGCATACTGAGCAGCAGTGCTTGGTTAGATTCCTGATTCTGTAATTTCCATATTACTACATCATATTCAACTTTTTTGCAGATCTTGTTTAAACATTACCAATCTTCTGTAAATCATATTGCTTTTCAGACCAATAGAAAATAGACGAGTTGGGAACAGGTGTTGGGTGTTTTCATTTATGCCTACAGCAAAAAATTATGAGGAATTATTTTAGTAATAATTTAGTTCAATTTGTAGACTAAAGTCTACAAAGAAGTTTGAATTTGGTCTAATCTACAGAAAACGCTCTTCATTACAGTTATAGTTATCCTAATACAAAATATGAGTACACGCCAAGAATGTTCAAATCCTTTATTTAACACAACAGGTAAGGTAAATATGGTGCTGTGTGTATAAACATTTAATGAATTACAAAATGGCAACATTCCACACAGTTTGAAACTTTGAAAAAGAATTGCTGAACAATATCATACATATATATTATAAGGATCAATTTCTTAATTTTATTAATCATGATCTCAGTCTGGGTTTAAAGCAAGTAAATAGTTTCACATTTAAACTAGGAAATAATTACTTAAGAAATTATATATATATAAAAGTTTAAATTTTCAGGAATTTTACACCTGTAGTTCAGAAGAGTAGACAAAGTAAATGTAACCAAACTTACGAATGCTGGACAGCCGCCTTCACTATAATCCCTATACATATGCCACATGTTAGGACAGGAAAGGTGGCATGAGAAATAGCTTAATTGAGTTATTTTTAAAGAAGGATTTCACAAGAGGTGATTAGAGTGAAATCCTCCAACACTCTAGTGAGCCATGTTCTATACCAGATTCCTATCCTAAGAAGTTAGTCAACCATGTCATATTATCCATATAATGTTTTAAACACAATGCTTTAATATTTTATGCAACTAGATAAATATACATATAAAACCTCAATATTTACAAATTCACCATATACAAAATAATTAAAACTATCAGGTAGGAAATTAAATCAAATACATAACAAAAACATGTGTGTACAAATAAAGAACTGACACCAAGATCACAGTTTCTCAAAACATTAAATGCTTAAAACCAGACAAAAATGAATGACGAGTACTATACTTATTTTATTAACTTACCATTGTTTTCTGAATGTATATTTCAAAACACTTAAAAATTTCAGTAAAATATTTTATTACAGTATAAAATATGATACTGACAATTATTCACTATTTCAATTATTTTTCTTTAATCACTACTTGCAGGATTAATCTTCAGTCCTTGTCCGGCGAGAGCTTGATTCTCTGTCACAACAGAACAGTAACATGTTAGAACACACCTAACATGTGGTTTCAACTCACATTAGCAAATATATATTTCCCAACAGATAATAATGAGGTATAAAATGTGCAGTTTATACATTTTACTTTTAAAAACCCAATTTTATAGGTCAAGAATAAACAACTATTTGTAGATTCTAAACAACAAATTGAAAAATAAATTCAACACAAAAAAAGTTACTTTTTTTTATCCTATTCCATTAATTTTGTGCAATTTTGAAGAAGTATGTGAACTAATTTTATAGTGATTGAGAGAATTAGACCAACTGATGTAATACGGAAGAAATGACTAATGAGGGATACATAATGTTTTGCGCAGCGGTGTGCCCACAAAGCCTAAAATACTTCAAAAGGTTAATGAATTATGGTAGGGATTTATAGCAAAAATTATGTTTCTATTTATAAATTTTGTTTAACCTGTAAAGCATGGCAGTGAAGTGTAGAGCTGTAGGATGTCATTTAATGATAATTATTCTTTATTAGTATTAAGCAAAGTGTGATGGAACTATTTTTTCCCCCGTATTTATTTTACGTTCATGTTGGTAGATAGTTTGAGTAACTTCATTGTGCCACCAGACTTTACACAATGCAATTAATTAAATAAATCTATCTATCTAAACAATTCTGGTTGTAAGAAGTATCACTTTTAAGGATAGGCATAAGAGACCTCAATTAATACGGACTTGTAACTACTAGGTTCAGCCCAGCTTGGGGGACGCCTACTACTTTTATGTCAAATCAGGGAATGGAAAATCCAATTAATATTACTTCTGAATTTAATCCACATGGAAGTTATTGCACATACATTTCTGTAACTGGTTACACAGTCAAAGTGAGAGTAATTAAACAGAAACCACAGGAATCTAAGTCCAATTTTTTAAATAGAAAGAAGTTGAAACAATATTATCATCAATTATATACAGAAACATTAGTTGTAACTCTCACTTAAAATAAGCTACTTAAACGTGGGTTGTTATAACGATTGCTAGTTACAACATTTAATAAATTACCAAAATTAACATACCTTCTTCCCAGATTTCATTAAGTTTGATTTACATTTCATGCAAATCTTTCATCCAATAAAAACACACAAACAAATTATATTTTATCAAAGATTGAAGATTTCCCCCGATTGTTATTCTGGATAAACAGTTCTTGGATTCACTTCACTTGAGGACTGTAGAGTACACAATCAAAATGCCGTGGTTTTAGCTTACTTTAACCCAGGTGGAAATCCAAGAACTGTTTACCGTTATACTTTCTTCATAAATAACTATCCTTAAAACATTTTAGCCTCTAACATAAACCTTATATGAACACTAGCTCACACATGTATAAATTTTAGTGTCATATTTTGGGACTGGTAACAGAATTGGGCATTCCTGCTATCAACAATGAATTTAATTATGCTACATGCAGGCCAAACATTGCCATCAGCAGTGCTAATAAACTTGGCTGGAAATGCTGGACTTATTTAGCAAGGGGGTAGATTGTCATGCCTGCATAATTTGCTGGCCAGAAGAACAGTGCTGTAAGTGCCGGAGATATAATTTATGTTTTCATAGATTAAAATAATGTTCAGTTTTGTAATGTTAAAGTAAACAAATGAACTAAAAAATTAATTTGTGGTATCAGACGGTGTGCAATCCTTTTTGGAATTCACAACACATTTTCAAGCTGACTGCAATGATGTTCAATGAATAATTTTAATTAACTAAAAAAAGAAAAGGTGAAATATGTCATTCTAAGATCACATATACTGCTCCAACTTATTTGTTAACTTCAGCTATGCATTTATTCAACAACTTAGTACCATAGAAATACAAATTTTCATTTTTTTTAACAAAAGAATCTTAATCTCATTCATGATTTTCTACCTTGATTTACATTCAAAATAGGTAGAGAATGTTTTCTGTCTATTCTCTAAATCTGCGAATCTCCAATAGAAATAGGAACATTAATTATTTAAATTGATTTTTACTTTAGCCTTACCTTAGCAATATATATTTTGGCTTTACAATAATAATTTTCTTGTCCCTACATACCAGATTTGGCTCGCAAGAAAAAAATAATTTATATTATTTAATACAGAAATAAATTTGACATTCCTGAATAATTTTAAAATGAGCCAATGTAAGTGCTTAGAAACTGCACTTTAATAACAACCTTTTATACATACTGATAAAAAATTTATGAAGATTAATTGAATTGCACTTATTTGAAAAATGCATATTGCTTATGCACCACAGAATTCTTTCTTTAAATAATTTTTTTCTCCTAGTGACATTTACCAAAAGGTAAATGCTAGAATGCACATCTTGTGGAGGTAGTTTCATTTGATACAGAACTCAATTTTGCAGATTTGTATGTACACTGAAACACTCCTCTACTGCTTGGAATTCTTAAATTTTTTTTTTTTTTTTTGGTAATAGGACAGTATTCTGACACTGCTGATAACAAATTAATTTGAGATCTCCTGACTAACTGTAAATTATTTATAGCACCTCAAATTTAAATTTAGTAGTGGAGTTTGTGTTGGGGGTGTTTGCAGTTAACACAGAAAATAACGGAAGTTTCTCACTACAAATAGTGTGATATGAAACTTAGTTAATTTCTAAAATAGTTACATTATTTTCTAGATCAGATTACTTTAAAGCAAAACAAAATAAAAATAATTTTGACTTGAAAACAATGCACCTTGGCATATCTAAAGGTGAATAAAAAATTGTCAAAATGATTGAAGGTTTATTCTGTTATTTGATTTCCCGGTAATCAAATTACATGTCATAAGAAAATAATAAAATATGAAACTCAAACAGACATTTCAAAATTTAATAAGGATTTATGAATACAAAAAGCAAATATACATGAATTGTCTTCATATGAGAGCACTTTATATGAAAATTGATTTAAATTTGTAAGAAGGAAGTAGTGAATATTCTGCTGAAGAAAAATAAAATAATACATAAGGGCTGTGACCAACATTGTTACACATTAATAACGTACTAAAAACTCAACATCTTAATCAATAAATACCAGAAATAATAGATTCTCCAGAAATTGGAAAGCAACTAAATGTCAAAATGTGACATATCATACCCTTCTCTTTTCTTATCACGTGAGTGAGACCTCTCCTTCTTATCCACAGAACGAGAACGCCTAGAGCGTCTGCTTCGGCTACCACTCCTGGACCTGTGGGATCTAAACAGTAAATTGAGATAAATTATAAGGACTTTTTTCAATCAGCTAAAATAAAATGCTAGAGATATACACTGCAATGTAAAACAATACATGCCTGAAGTTATATAAAAAGGTGTCCAAGATTGTTCACAAATTTCAACCACTGCTGTAGTATTACTTACATGACTTACAGTTTAAATATGTGGTAAAAACTTTTTTAGCTTAATAGCAATGTAACTTTACAGTTAATGTCTCAAATGACATGAAAATATATTCTGTATAGTACACAAAAGAGTTGAAACTATTTTTCTGATACATATCAGAGAAACCAGAGGCAGCAAGATGTAGGAAATAATGACTGTCAGAGTTATATTTCAGAAAGTTTACCCATGAAAAACACATACAATATTATAGAAATAAAAATAACTGCCAAGGAATTTGTTCATTTACAACCCTTTCACATACACACAATATTTACCTTGAACTATGTGATTTGCTGCGTGACCTGGAACGTTTCTCACCACGGCTTCTGCCTCGACTGCGACTACGACTACGTCTCTGCCGATCTCTTTCCCGGCTATGCCTGCTAGAATTTCCCAGCCCCCTTTCCCGTTCCTTTCCTCTTTCACGATCTCGTTCACGGTCCTTTCCTTCATCACGTTTTTGTTTGCGAGACTCAACAGTTTTCTGAAATGAATGGTATCAACATATTTTAATTATTGTTGAATTTACAAAAATTTACCAGAATTTAAGTTGGACAGGAATGAGAGAGTGACAGACTAAAAATTGAAAGCTAGTGTCTTCACATTGGGTAGTAAGGAGCTTTCAAATTTTTAAGGGAGAATTTGGAAGTGAGCTTTTGGTTTTGTCTCAAGTTACTGTCCAATATGGCAACACCAACTCAATTTAAGGTAAGTCAGCCACTCTTTCTGTCTTGTCCACATTATATGAATATGTAGATAGTAATATGACAAAAACTGTGGTACTTATAATCTCCCGATATTAAATCGGGGGCAAAATTTAACAGTACTCTGTCAGGAATATTATTGATCACCTATGTAAATAAAATTCTCACATAGTTCATTATATATTATAATTTGATAAGTAATTAGCAGGTTGGGTTCAAGTGAGACTGTCAAGTAATGCAACTGCAAAATATAAAAGATTTATTCTAATAATCAATTATTCAAGTCACTTTACATTTAAAATTTGAACCATCTTTTGTCAATACAATGAAAGAAACAATTTCACTTTATTTTATTAAATGTCTTATGGGATGTAAATGGCAAACAAATAGACTTATTTATTTAACTCATCTCCACCAAATGGAATTCTTGTACAATAGAGCCAACCATGAAAATATAAGCTTACTTAATTTAATCACAAATAGTGTCTCTTACTCACCTCCAATTCAGCCAACTTTTCACGAATCTTTATAAACCCAAGGTGAAGTTTTCCACCAAAATGATCAGCCAGTCTGCGATCATTATCATGAATACCCAAGTAGGCCGAACAGACTTCACAAACACGTAATTTTTGCTGCTGATAACTACTAGCTGGCATTGAATTCCTGTATTCGCCTTCAGCAGACGCTTTCTTTTTTCTCAAGTCTTCAATCTGTGATTAAATAAAACCCTTTAAATTGGTTGTGGTTTCCATTAAAACTATTTTCATTTGCATATGTTATGCACAAGTATTTAAATTCAAACAGAGTTCTTAATATAAACAATTACATATTATATTTTAAATACAAAATTAAAATGTGATACAGCTTTTAAATTGTATGGTCAGGAGACAAATTTTACATCAGCAATGAAGACCACCAATTTTACTCCCTAATAGCTGAAATTACTAACATAATAAATATACAATTTTTAACTAACTTCTTCCATTAACTTCATGCTTTCCTCTACCAATCCTTCTGCTCCCAATTGTTCAGCTCGGGCTAGTTTCTTTCCAATTTGCTCTGCCAATTCATGGACTTTATTAGCCTTTGCAGCAACTTCTGCAGATAGTTCTTCCTGTGTTTCAGCTAACCGTTGCTTTGCTAATTCTGTACGTCGATCACAATCTGCTATAAAATTCTTCAAATGTTCCATTGCCTGAAATAATAAATATATATATTCCCTTAAATGATCACAATAACGTATCAATCGTGTTACAAAATATTTGTGTTGTAATACAAAAAGCATATGAGAAAACACAGGCAATTCTACAAGTTAAAAATAGAAGATTTTATAAGCATTTATAACAACAGAAAAATATCACACAACTCAATACTGCTGATAAGAGAAGTTACATTGAATCTAATATCTGGTTTTAATTTGACTGACATATACAAATCATAAGGAAAAGAAAAAACCAAGATATTCCTAGATGTGGAATATAATTTGACAATAAAATAAAAATCTTCAAGGTAGAAATACCAAAGTGATCAACAGCATGAGATGCAGAATGCAATTGGAAACACTCACTGCGTTTAAGACCCATAAGATATCCAAAGGATATGTGATTGTGAGAGCTACTTCATGGGTAAAATACTTTTGAGCTAAAATAGTAACCTTTTCACATATTACATTGGGAATTCATCAGGAGGTTATAACCAGAATGGAAATAGACAGGGTGTAATAGTTGAGGTTTGAATGAGGTGAGTAAAGTAGAAAATTTGAGATTAAAAATGATTCGATGGAGACTGGATATATTCAGGTTAAATTAGTTGAAAGTGACTCAAATGATATATCAACAAAAGCCATAAAAGGTATTTCAGCTTCAGGTATGTATGAAAAATAAGGCCCAAGACACAAGAACTATAAACACGAAAATTAGGGAATAATTCTCATCACAATAAAGGCAAATCCCACCATAACTAGCATTCTTCAAATATGAGGAAGTAGTCCTATGGCAGATAACAAAACAGAAATGAAATAAATAAAATAATTCATTCAATGTGTAAACAGGTGAAGAAAATCTTATAGTATGGCTTCAATGCTGAATTTGGTGGAAGGACTATAGTAGAATAGAATTAGCATAGATTTACTGGCAGGCTAACTTAAGCTGATTGGCCACACCTGGGGAGGACACCAAACTGAGCTACCTAGATACTTAATGCAGACTATAATAACCTTATAATAGTAAGAAATATAAACGTTTGTGTTAATAAATAAATAGACAAATAATTTAGGACTTATTTTTGTCTGTTGTTTGGCTATTATTTATTTAATTACAATAGGAAATCATTTAGCAATCAAATTTCATAATCTTTAATGTATAAAGAATGTCTGGATGATTCTGGTTGTTAATTAGTTGCCATAAAAATAAAAATGATTGCAAAAAAGTTTTTAAAAACTCAGCATAAACACTTACATCAAAATCATAATAGTAATCCTTGTTTCGGCTAGCTTTCTCAAAATCGGCACGAAGTGCCAAATCATGTATTTTGGGACATTCTCCCAGATCCATTCGCTGGAAACAATAGGTTCATTACATTAATATATGAATATCACCAATTAACACAATTGATATATCTAAATATTTTATCATAGAAAAATAATTCTGTACTGTTTAACAGAACTTCAAAGATTATTAATGTTTAATAACTTACAATTTCAGCACAAATATGTTTCCACATACAAATGTATTCTGTTCATATGTGGAAATAATTATTTAATTTTTACAAAAAACACAAATTTTTATGGTAAGGAACCCTAATTGATTTAAACTTCCTAATCCCTTGAATAATTTGACAATTAAAACATTAATTTTTCATATGAAAGAAATCTTTGAAGTAGAATTGAGGCCTTATAGAAAACATCAGGAACAGTTACAGTTGTCACTGACAAACTATATTACACATCTTGTCTGTTAATAATTTAAGCTTCTATCTACAGTGAAATACTTAGCCCCCTTTAATTTAAATTGAATAACATCTGTGAAAGTTTCCTTACTATATATTTAATTACCACCTCCAATTGACCAACACAAAAAACTTTTACTTACAAGCCGACATAATAAAAATAAGCACATATTTGGCTTAGAAAGACAAGTGATTCAAGTCTGAATTATCTATCACTGGTGCAAATTATTTTCACATTTTCAGGTAAGGCACATTCGTTCATTCTATGTAACTCATTTCACTGATAACTCCCAACATTTCTATTTTGCAAAGTAGCACAAAAAACTCTGGACAATGCATAAAGAAATGAATCGAGCGTAGTCGAAGTATTAAAGTAAGTTTCACACCTGGAAACCATATTTTAATAATTCAATACCAAACCATGGGGTTTCTATATTAATATATCTTTACTGACTTGCTGTAACTCAATACTATTTTGTCAACTACACAAGTATTATTTTTCTATGATTAAAATGATTACGAAATGATTTAGTCCTCATTCACAACTCTATCAATATCAATTCCTCCAGGAGGCAAAAGATATTGACAATCAAACCTTTGGTCATTTGAATACATTGATTTCAGAAGGAAACAAATTACAGCAGATCTGTACTTACTAAATTTGACTATTACATATTGAACAAATCTCTTTAAACAATGATACTTAAAACTATTTCCCAGGAATTTTGAACTAGTGTTATCACAATAGTGCCTTAAATAGCAAAATAAAATAAAAAATAAGCATACTGTTTTTGTAATTACTGTTTGACTGATTTGCTATGATGCAGTTTTCAACCATTAACATAATTCTGTAAAGTTGGGTTAATTTCTTGAAGTCTTCTTACTAGCTATAGTAGAAATCAGAGAATTGGCTTTAGAAATGCTGTTTTGACCACTAGGAATTCACTGACAATGAGGAATGGAAATAAACCCATTTTAACCTTTGTCACAGACAGTACAAGGTATGTCACATTCATGAAGCATCAAAATTAGGACTCACTCTGCATGGCTAACCAATGCAATGTGTACAGTAGTACATAAGTGACAAATTATTAATTGGGTCAAATAATTAGTTACTTAAAGCAGCATTCTCAATTAGATTAAATACTATTAATATAAGAAAATGAAAAATTTAAAACGAAAAATTCACTATTAATGTTTACTTAATTGTTTAATTATTCAACATGGAAAGAAAAACATGTTCCACATCTCTACTGAAGATAAAAAAGTTTACAACTTGTTACTATCCAAGTATATTGGAACTTGTGTACAATTTTAACAACTTACAAAGGCTAACTATGTTATATAAAGGTTTCATAACATTCAGTCTAATTTTCAATTTCCCCAAACCCAAATTCTAACTGTATATATTGTTAGCTAAAATAAGTACTACGAACATCCTTTCTATTTTGTAATGTTACCATGCAGAAATAACATATATAAGTAACAATTATTGAGCACGATAAACAATGGCAAACCATGTTTATCAAGTACTACAAACAACATTTATAAAACCATTATCATCCAAACTGTGAATTAATTCTAAACAAAATGGTGCAGTTACATGCGATGAAATTTTACATAAAAATACTCAAGCAATGAATACGAAATTGTAGAAGGCAATGATTCTATTTCAGTTAGTTTTTTTAGTAACTAGAAGTGACGGGATGTATCTATCCAAACATATCATCCTGGTTCTCAAGCTTAAATCAACCTAAAATGAGACCGACACAAAATGTATCAGAATCACTATATTTCTTTAAAATATTTTATTTTAAATTTATATCACCGGTAGCACCAAAGCAAAAATTATGAAAGACCCATCTGTTTTGCAATAATGAATTTATTATGTGTGTAACTATGATTATATCATATATTAATGATTGTAAACATGGTTTTTGAACACACAAAATTCAAATACTTTACAGGGAGAAACATAATTACTCCAATTTTAAATGGTCACAAAAATTATATGGACATTAATTCATTTTTTATTTTTTTCAATTACTTCTCACAATACTTCAGCAAAGCTTCAAGTTTTCAATATTACATTCTATAATACTTTCAGTTTGTAAATGTCAAGATAAACTTAAATGTGCCTCTTCTATTACAATTCTAATGGTATTGTTGAAAGCTGGATCATAGTATTTGTGGGGAAAATCTTGCATGTAAACTAAATCAAATTAAATGTTGTGAAATGCACTTAATTAAATAACAACAATTTTCCAAAATACAAACTACAAATGGTATTTTGGGAATTGTATTGATTTCCTTGTCTCACTATTGTAAGTTTCTTCATATCAACAAACGTAACATTCTAAATTGATCATAACAAATTGTTTATACTTGTGAATCTATCAAAAGCTTGCACATTATTTAGCCAATATTAATTTCATATGACAAACTAGTTTTACAAGATACTGTACAATGAGACTAATCAAAATAATCGCCAAATTGTTAAAATCCAGACAACAATCTAATATTTGAAAATATTACTTATTTCAAATCTTTATGCACTATTTACTAAATATTTCACTACTTATTTGCACTCGATGAAAAAATATTACATTAACTCAATCCTTGGAATTTCAGTTCAAATCTCATGGCAATTATTCTAACAGTTTAATATATAATTATAATACTTCAGTTGCTGTGTTAAGGCATCTGACAGAAACTAGAAATTTCTTACATAACTAAATGATGTGCAATGGTCCACTGCACTGCAATTGTAATTGGAGCTGGCAACTTGGTAGTGTAAAAAACTATTCTGAAAACACTGAAGGAAATACAGGGTGTCCCAATCAAACCTGCCACATTTCAAATACCCAGGACAAAAACCTACAGCAGATATGATAATGCAATTGCATCATATGCTACAAAAGCTCAAAGAACTTATTTATTTAATAATTATTGAGTCTGCATTCAATTTCTAGCCATGTTCTTTGTACCAATACGCTGTACCATATCAATAGCAAATTGTAGTTTGTCATTCGGTATCACAATATGTAGTAAGTACAGCAGCGACTTCGTTTATATGCTTACAAAGAGCAAATTCTGCAACATCTATGCCTAACGACAAACCATGCTGACAACAATTTGCTACATTGTATTGTTATGAAGAACATGGAAAGAAATTGAATACAGATTCAATATTCTTCGTGCTACAAATGATTCACATATAGAAGTGTACTGATAATTATTAAATAAATTCTTTGGGATTCTTTAGCACATGGTGCAATTTCATTATCATATTTATTTTAGGTTTTTTTCTGAGCCTATGAAATGCATAAGGTTTGAAAGGGAAACCCTGCAAATTGTGTTGAGTTCTGGACATGCTCTAAAAGTTAAAGAGATAAGTACAGAGACCTCACCACTGTGTTTATATATCATGTTCTTAAGAATATAATGTTTTTTAAGAATGATAGGGCTGTTGCATCAAGAGGGAGTTTCCACCAAACAATCCTCCCCTCAACCTTCTCTCTTCTACTGTGCACCTAACATGTCATGCTACTTCTCGCAACCTATACTTGCATTCTTAAAAGAAAAATTGTGAATATAAAAAAATGTGAATATTACAGGTAAATAAAAATTTAATAATTTTTTTGGAAATCCTTACCAACAAATGAAAAGCTAGGAAAAACAAGGTTGAAGTATAATCACTTTATTTATATAAATAATCACAAGTGTTTTTAAGTTTTAAACACAAATAATTCATAATTTTTAGCTAAGAATACTGATACTAAAGTTCAAATTATAACTTAAATGAAATTAGTTTCCTTGGATTGAGCACAAATTTTGTAAGTAAATTACTGCTGAATTTGTCCTGTCACAATTTAAACAAACTTGCAAGCAGTACCAACTGACCAAGGTTATTATAAAAATTGCCAAACTTAAAAATACAATTGCCGAGTATGGTTCAATAAAAATCTATACAGGGCTAAATAAAGAGGGCAATTACAGAATTATATATTTTTGCCATCCCTCCTTAGATGAAGCAACTTACAGACTGTCAGAAAACATCTTCGATTGGTGTCGCCGAATGATGTTATGGTGAGAAAATTCCTTCTAAACTATCCACATGGGTGTGAGTGTCAAATTACATTTTATCTCCCTAAAGGGTGAAAGAGATCAATTGAAATATGTGAGTCGAAATTTGATGAATACTCAAGTTTTAAAATCTAGGATCGAAATACAAGCTTTAACAACCTAGGATTTATAATGCAATACTTCAATGATTGAGATACTAATAAGTAAAAATCTGTTTAGATTAAAATATTTGGGGGTACATCACCGATGGAAGTCCATTTAACCACAGCAACAGTTGCAGCAGCATATCTGAATATACTCACAATACACAATCCCTCCTTGAAAATCTCAAAGACATTTCGCTCTACTGTATAATCATGCATACGAGGTAAGCTACTTACAGACTGAAGATAGTGTTCCATCTTGTGGACAAGGCAATAATTTATTCTCATTGAAGGTGGACAAAAGTGGGATAATTAGAGTCAAAATATTAGGTATGTTACTACAAAATTCAAGTCCCATCAGAAAGTTAAGCCCTTTAAAGCACATTAAAGTACTTCAATTATTAAGAAATGCAGATTATCTATTTATGAATTAATATAAATTAGTAAATCTCAAAAAATAATTTGTACTCAAATTTAAAACATTTTGTTCTTCATGTCACACTTTAATACTAAAACAGGTAATTTGCATTTCCAACAAATTCACTTTACCGACATTTTTTCAATCGTAGTTACCACAAAACACGGTTATGGAATATAACTAATAATTTAACAATAAGTGAATATTACCGAGAAATTAATCGAAAAAAGTAAATACTAAATCTACTGAAATTAAACTGAAACCTGCACATTGAATTCCAGTTACAAATGGTAAATACTGAACGATTAAAATTATTTCCATGTGATTTCACCTATCGGATAACAATTTACTCACCAATATGGAGATGTTTTCTACAACGTCACAAGCCACGAACAGTATATTTTCAAGGTATTTACCATACCTGACAGATGGAATAGGGAAATTTCTGCCCTTATCTATATGCAAAGTATTTAATCAATTATGCAGTAATTGTACTTACAGATATATTAAATCTCAAATTCAACCCTGTCAAATCCTCAAATATATGCCGTGATTTTCTGGAAAGAACTGCAGTATGTGGCATTAATGATGCTTAAACCATTTGTTAATAAATATAATTGAATTCAATGAGTATATAAAAAAAGAAATACCTAAAATCAATTTGAATTATTTCTGAGATTCTTAAAGAATTGATAGAAGTTTTCAATATATAAAAAATTAAGGTCTGATACAGTGAATTTCATATACCTACAAAATATTACTAAAACATAAAAAATTTAAGTTACATATGTTAATTTAAATAAATTCCACTTCTGTAACGAGTACAAAATAACAATAAATATGAATGTAAACTATAGCAATATTAATGCTCAATTAAAAGAAAATTAACTGCTAAATACATACCGTAGATGAAAGGATCTCATGGGGACAGCAACTAAGAAGAAAACTCTTGCACACCTTAGGATCCGAAAACTTGACCTGGAACCTGTTGTTTTCACCTAAAAACATTCAATTATATTAAAAAATCAAATTCATGTGAGAAATTATGACCTACTATAACAATTTCTTTTGCAAGAACAATGAAGAATTAACAAATATGCTAAGGAAAATTAAAATGGAGTTTATGGAGTAATAATTTGAAGAACAAAAAATAAAATGTTCAATTCACAGGCATAGTACTATGTTACAAAATTTTGTAAAAACATCAAATTTTAATAATAGCTGATAACATGAAATATAAAATAATACATGTCTTCATTATACTATTACAATTCCACAAGGACAAAAACCATACATAACTGACTGATTTTAGTCATGTTATATTTGTATAAGTAGTTTCTAAGGAAAAAAATATTAGACATCTTTTAAAACAAATGAGAATAGAAATAACACTGTTTAATACACACGTGTACTGCAATCAGCTGGCTTTTACTCTGAATACTTGTATTAACCTCGGGTGCCCCCCTAGAATGAAACCAGGGATAAGGCTTTAGATTGATCCAAAAGATGTAACATTAAAACAATTACACCAAATGCAATAACACAAATATTTGTGACTTTCTTTCATAAACCAGTATTATAAAGAACTTATCTAGCTGAAATGGCTCATGTTCAACCTCTTCTTTTGTTCCCTACTTTGAGATACAAATCTTGTTTGAATATTAGTTCAATATTAGAAATGTTTGTTTGTTGATAAATGAAAATAAAATTTTCCAATTATAAAATAAGGAGACTGAAATAGACTCCAATATGAGCACAGATGAGAATTGCTTTGAAAATTGAAGTATGATTCAGGTTATCTGAATGGATGGAAAAGATTAAAGAAGTATAAATAACAACCAATAAGTTAAAATTGTTCTAAGCCTAACACATGAGCAAAAGTATAATGATTCGTGAAGAACAAAAGTTTAGGAGAGACATAACTGATGGATCACCTGATAGCAAGACAATCAAAATTCATGATGGCTTCTTTTAATAGAAGGTAATAACATGAATAAAGTGACTGATGAATGGAGATTGAACTTAAACCTATGTAGATAGGTTCTTTATGATTACCATAACAACATGGGCTACACAATTTGAAACCATATAACTTAAATTATATTTCAAACCTTACAATGAAAGGAACAAAAGAATAGTATTGAAAATAGAAAAAAAAATATTGGGAACATGACCAATTCTTTATGTTAGTCATTGACATCCATTAACGTCTGGTATAATCTCTTTTTTTTTTGAGCAACAAGTTAAAGATCCATTATTTGCCAATCATTACAGTACTGCATCTAAACAGTCTAATAATTGAATACAAGTTGTGAAATATATTGTTTTAAAAACATTTTAAAAGATATGTATTAACCTGATAAGAAAAATATCTCTTTCCAAATCAGATGGTTAGAAATAATTATATTTCATTCTGTTAAATTATTTAATGTAAATTATGATTTTCATTTTGCTAACAAGGAATTTGAAAGAATTTTGAAGTTAAAAATGCATTTATATTATCTACATAATGAAATAAAAGTAATGCCCAGAAAAAAATAATGAATTTTAATATCCTATTTAAATAGTTCACAGGGTACACCATCAAAACATTTATATTACTACAAATAAATCCAAGTATGTATGAAAATCCTTATTACTTCAGACTGGCAATACTAGAAGGATTATTAAGTAAACATTCATTTAAAATAACCGTATAATGGAATGTGGTAAAATCCAAACAAATTAACCTGAAATCTAAACATAATTATAGAGTTTCAACCTAGGCCAATGTTAAAGATAACTTTTTAATGGCAAGCTCAGCATCGTAATCAGGTTGAGTCAATATGATGAAGCTTACCATCAAAAAGTTATCTCAAACTGGCCTAGGTTGAAACCTGGGAATTATATGTAGAACAAATTCACCAGTAAAACCTTCACCCTAATTTCTGAAATCTACTTACAAATTTTTTTCTCAAAATTTGCTTCAAAAGAATAAATTTCTAGAGCCAGCTGACTTTTATTTTAGTTTTCTGCAAGTAAATAAGCTCTTTTAAAGTAAACAGAATTACGCTTTATAATCTAGCCCCAATATTTTTTTACCCAAGGGTTATTGTCTCTGGCATTTCTGTGGGTAGATGGCACTACCAAGCAAGTATTACTGTTGGTGGTAGCAATTACGAGCATTTATTATAAACAATGCAGAACTTTGCAATAATGTTGTAAATAAACTATGTTTAATTTTTTTGATGATGTCCCAATGTGTCACATTTGACCATATATTCCTATACAAAACAATTATGTTTTAGTAAGCTGTACCACCCCTCAAAGTTTGTCCCATGACCATAGAATCACCCTCTACACATATAAATAAAATAAAAAAATGACTTCATCTGAAGGATCCTTGACCACCCTAAAACTCCCATACTTAAGCCCAATTGTTAACCATATGGAAGAAACCAATGCCATGTCTGCCCTATCTTACAAACTACCACAACCAACCACAAAAAATATCTACAAAATCAAAGAAAACATTATCTGCTATTCTCATATCATCTGTAACATTAATGCAAACTCTGCCCCGCTTTCTATACCAGCCAAACAAAATTACCTTTTCCTGACCACATTGCAAACATCCACAGCACTGTCAAGCTATCCAAAACCAAATTTCCAATAAGTGCTCATACTCAAAGTCGAAACAAACAATTTAGACCAATGTTTCACATTGAGCCTACTTAAAACTCCCAAACTCATTAGACGTGGAACTCCATCTTTGGCAACTGTTATCAACACAACCTACAGTATAGGCAAAATCCTGATCTTAACAACCTCTGATATAATTATGGTAGTAGTTTTAAAATTTTATTAATATATTATAATGTTTATCCTTTCCCCAATCTCGCTCACTTTTTAAATTTTTTTCTAACTTCCACTTCTAGACTGTGTGTGTGTGTGTGCTTTATTCAGTTATTTTCCATTGTCGTAAGCTTATCTTGAGAGACTTGTTGAGTGTCAATTGTTACTAAAGGCTGGTGCGCCAGTTTGAATTGAAGAATTTGAGTATGGACAGCATGCACTTCTGACCTACTATCCTGGCACTCGAAAATTTGAAACTTGATTTCATACTAGCTGAATACATCACCTGTTGATTTAAGGCAAGTCAACTGCTCTGTCTCTCATTCATATCCTAATTAGTGTGTATATATAAATCTGGCTGGCGAGACACTTAGGCTTGCTCTCCTCGAAAATTTTGCCACGTTAATGGTACCTCGCCCGGCAACTCCAACTTTTGATATAAAGTAAGTCAGCTTCTCTGTATTATATAATTCTTTCACATATCTGTGATTTGTGTTGGTAGTCTTTCAAATACATGGTAAAGCGCACTAATATTTAATGCCTATAAATAAATAAACTTCACTGGGTGATTACAAGAAAAGCATGACATGGCTTACTCAATATGTCAGAAGGTAGAATTTTAAGACTTATTTTCTGGCATTATAGCCAGCTCCAATAATTAGTATATTAACTTTATCTCACAATAGCCCATTAAAGTGTCTGGCCAAGACAAGAATGGATTCCACACTCAGAAAGGAAAAAACTATTCTTCTAAAGAGTATGTGGGAAAGGAGTGCTATAACAGGGCTAAAGAAAAGATTAATAACACCAGTGATATCTCCCCACACACACAAAACTGTAAAAAATATTAATATATTTAATTTTTCGTATTTATTAATTCAAGTATTTATAATTTAGTTGTGGCTTCACATTTAACATTAAATAAGAAAAACTAAATTATATATTTTCAGCTAAATTGAATGTATCTCTTCATTGGCTTGGAGAAGAGTATGACATCATTGATGTTACTAAACTATTCTTGTTGCCTGACAGTTTTGGGAAAATTATCATGCAAGCCGTCTCCTAGGCTACGACATATTCAGAGTAAAATTCATTTAAGAGAGTGGTCGTGTTGCCAAGTTGTCAACACTATGACTATTGTAAAAGTGGCAAATAACAACAGCAAAAGGACAACTAGTTGCCTGTTGCTTTTATATAATATATGACAAATAAATGACACCCAAGATATTGTATTGAAATTGTGATTAATCAAAAGTACTATTACCAGTGGGATCATTTCACTGTAGTTGACCATGAGGCGTTTGGTATATTCCTCCTGCAATTCCTGAAAGGTGCTATACACACACAAAAAAAAACATAGTTGTATGCAATAAGTAATTAATGTTTACTGTATATCACCCAAAGTATTAACAACATTCCAATACAACATTTTGTTGAAATCTTGAGTCTTCATTTAATTTAATTTTAATACTGCTAATAAAATAAAGTAAGATTTAGAAAAGTAACAAAGTAATATGTGCTGTCTAATGTATACGCAAAGAAAACTTATCCGCCCTATGAAGAAAGAATAATAGAATACAAAGTATTTACCGATTAATATAAAACGACTGATCATGTCAAAATCTTGCTTACTTGTAGTACTACATAACTCGCAGAAGAGATCGGTTAGATTTAACAAATCTGAAGATTTTTTTTTACAACTTACATGAAAATTATTAGTTTCGCCATTTTTGAAGTTCTCGACGTACGCTCTTAAGTGAACACAAAAATGGAAGAAATTGTACTATTTCATACTCACCATTTCGACCGGTACCCATTAACTGGTCTAACATAGCCCTGATCTGATCATGGGCAGTCATTATTTATAACTTGGAAAGATTATACAATTCACTTATTCAATGCTGATATAACGTAGCAGTTACAAAGCTACACAAAGCCGTTCATCAAAGATAAAACAAACCTAAGATCTTATAAAACATTAATTTGTAAAAAGAACATTAAACCAAAGTATATAGTTTATAAACGAACAACAGCCAATATGAAATCAGAAAAAAAAAAATTACAATTTACTTGTAGAGTAGATTGTAAATCAGCAACCGAAATTAAAATTAAATTAAACTACATTTCGTCGCCAACTTTGTGACCTCTTCCGGTTGAAATTAAACACTACAAAACCAAACAAAACAATTACAATGATTCATATGAAATTTTAAGAAAAATTTGACAGAAAACAAAAAATACAAATTTAGGTGGTCTTACAAATTTTGATGACTCAGGTCATTGTCCCTAGATTACCGTGGGCGGAATACACAATTTAGTTTTTAATGAGCGCTTGTTTTGTCGTATGTTGAAAGATGTAAATAGTAATATTCAAAATTATTGTTTTGCCAAAACATACTTAATTAAAAAATCATAAAACAGATTGATGCAAATTATCAATTATGGATGAAGAAACGAACTATTTCTAGAGACTAGTGAGATCATATAAAAAATGATATTAACAATTTTTATGACACTTTGCTTTTATATTTTTCATTCTAAATAGTTTCTATTGTAAACTGCACTCAACAACAACTGAGTTTTTACAGGTCGTTCTTGTTTTAAATTGTCTTTCGGCAACTGACCTGAAGAGTTCGCTAAAGTTTGTGACGAAACGTAGTTCATGTCTCCAACGATAAGATACATATTATCTGACTTCAAATTGGATTGTTTTTTTTTTTCAATTATAAGTTGTCTCAATAGTCATAAAATATATACATCATTACAAAGTATATATTTATTTTGAGTGCACAATTAAAGGAGGTTTTTAATTTGTAGTTCAATAAATTGACAAAATTATTTCTGCAATCAAAATACAATTCAAATTCAACATAGCATAGTTCGTACATCATACTCTCTCCAATCCCTGATCCGGAAACCAAAGTACTGTAGTCACAATGATAAGCTTATCAGGCGTGCAACAAAATCACTTCATTTTACACTTTCTCTTATGAATACACAGAGAAAAGAACAGTTACAAAGGAGCAAGTTCTTTTCCATCAATTCGTGTAAATGTTGGTGGACAAAGTGTGTTAACACACATGAAACCAATTTTGATTAATATTACATCTCTATCCCTTTCCATCCAACTACTTTCGTCCACGAGATCAAATAAACCGGTATACATATCAAGATGAAAATCTAACCAACTAACTCCTTGGCTCGACAGCCCATGAAGGGCCTTGGCCTACCGAGACGGCTGCCAGACTGTCATCTTACATGACACATTCTGGATTTAGAAGTGACACCTGGTCAGTGTGTCGATTCTCCCACAGCCTTAACCCCAGTTTTCTTGACCAGGACAAACACAAACATCCATGCCCATGCCGGGATTCGAACCCGGGACCTCTGTGATGCGAGGCAATGACGCTGGCCACTACGCCACAGCAGGCCAGCAAGATGAAAATCTACCTGCCTTAATGATTATTGTCTGTTCTCAGATACTGTAAAGCTAGTAAGATGAAAGCACACGAGTGTTTGGGTAAAAAATAATAATTTTTTTAAGTTTTTTTTTGTTTCAAAAAATAAAGCAATTATATAGTGTTTTCATATTCCAAATCCTCACAACGTCAAAATCTACGTAAAATTTAAACAACTTGCTTACAATGAAATTCACAAATCCAATTGTTCGAAACATTTGTAAACAACTAATTTTCTTCATAAGGATGTAGAACAGAGTACAGGGCATCAACATCATCAAACTATATTAAATTAAATTTCAGAAATACAAGTATAAAATAAACTGCTTGTGGTTTCACCTTGCAAGCACAAATTTATCAGGTTTAAATTAATTTGCTTAATGTATTAGTAGAAGAGATTGCTGTACTCGGTGAACACTAAATTTCAAAGCTCCCTCCATCTAAATAATATAGTTGGTGTCACATATACTTTGTGTCCATAATGAAATGTCCATGTGAATATTTCCTTTGCGTAAAACAGGAACTCTGCTTTACGTTTTTCTAATCACAAACTGAGAAAGGGCTCGTTGTGGTTATAATAAATAAATAAATAAATCATGTATTGAGGACAAACTTTATTTCAATGCAAACTGGTCATGAATATACAGACTCAATACAAAGTAAACTTAAAAAATAATCTCACAAGACAACTTATTCACATATTTTAATTCACTTTACAATAGTACAAAAAAGGTATAAAGTGGTAACCAATTATGGTCCCTAGTGTTCAATTTTGGAATACATTTGAACTGCTTTAGGTATTTGAGATTGAAGTATTACAAGCGACATATTTTGAGCATTAGAAACTTATGACTAGCCTAAATATCTGTAATAAATATTTGGCAAAAAAAATACAAAGAAAAGAAAATAGTTTCAGATGATTTACATTAAATTTTGAATACATAAAATCAATTTAAGGACTGTGTAACAACATGAAAAATATATTTTTTCTCCAAGTTTAGGGACCATTAGTTTATATATCTTACTAGTTCAATAAGATAACTTTGAAACATGTGAAATCCAATAAGTATTTTGACATATGTAACATAAAAAAAATTAAGCAAGATAAATTACAAATTTATTTTGTCATACAAGCCTTATACATATTACAAATTAATCTATACAGCACATAGCAAATAATTATGTCTTGTACATGATATAATACACCTTGGTATCATACTTTAGAACACAAGTAATACCACTTTCTACAAATTATTTAATCGATAAATAAATTTTTCAATCTTCCAAGCTTATCTATGCATTAACAACAAATAAAAGCATTCCATTTCTCCAATATAACTCAACCACACTCAAGCTTTATTTTGCCCTGAGCAATATTAATTTCACAAATATATTTTTTCAAACAAAAATATAAAAATATAATTATGTAAAACCATAACCAAGCTTAATATGATAAAAGAATAAATGACCAGCAAACATTTGAAAAAAAAATACACCCCTTTGTTAATATTAAACACATATTTCAAATATATATTATATATGTATATATGGAGTCTTGCATGGCTTTTAATTTTTTTTTTTATAAAAGCCCTTATCCTTTAACACGTATTTCTAAAGGAGTTTAATTAATCACGTTATATTTTAACATACTAAAGACAGTTATCAACAGTTTGTTGACAAGACTTGAGGATCAGTCATTATTATACTGTTTTAACACTGGATAGAAACACAGGACTTACATTTATCTATACACAATGAATTATGTACACAAGATGTAAATGCACTCATCTACACACACACACACACATCAATCATACTTACAAACACGCACACATTAAATAATGGTCATTACTTTCAAAGATAAGTGATGCCACACAAAGCTACATAGACATTATGTATCACCAACATTATATACACATTTTTGCGTCACATTTTTAATTTGAACACAGTCTACACCATGAGCAACTTCTTAGAATACCATTAAATAAAACATTGTCTATATATGTACCTTTATTGGTACAATTTCTCAATAAATTCATTTCGTACTAATGAAACAATCTTCCCATGTTGACAACTTGTTTCCCACCTACCAGACAAAAGGTAACAACCATAATAACCTAGGGTGTAAGCGTTTGGTTACACTATCTCAAATTTTGTAATCAAATCCAACCACACGATGTATGTATGTATGTATGTGCACATGAAAATATCAAATTCTGAAATGTGCCTTATACCAAGTTTAAATAAGGTGATCAGTTTTTTTTTTGTTTACAAGAAAAGGAACTTTAATAATAATAGTGTGTTTAATGATACGCTGAATATGTAATACTGTTCAAATCCACTTGTATGGGCAGTTATATAAGGAAAACTGTGCAACCAAGACACTTTTTAGATTTAAAAATTAAATCTAATTATTTTGAAGTACAGTGTGCTCATTACTATGCACGACAGTTTTGGGGCACTCAAGAAAATCAAGCACTAGTCTTACAATTATAAGCAAAAATGAGTTGCAACGTTTTTATTTTGCTATTTGAACATACAGTACTCGTTGAACTTAAGAGAGATTCATACACACACAAATATCTTGTAGACTGAGCAAACAATTTGAGATACTACCCTTGTTTATGAACTCAATTGAATTCAAAGATACAATCACAGAAAAAAAAAACCTTTTTGAAAACTCTGATAATGTCAACCATTTACAACAAAACAGAAATGAAAAACATTCTCACACAAAGTGAGTAACTAAATATTACATTTATGAGGAAATATAAATATGGAGCTTTTCAGTAAAAACCACAGCACCAAATTGCTTACAACCAATCCTAAGTCTACAAAAGCGTTTTACTAGTAATTACCTTATTTTATATAAATTAAATGAGTTTGATATATTTCTTCAATTTTTCATTTATTTAAAAATTGATTTTTTGAGAATGTCTACACATTCAATTGTCGCTTTAAGGAAACCAGCATTTAAATATATTTTTTCACCTAACTGACTTTACACACATTAACTTATGTTTACAAAGTTATTTGAAATTATTAAGCCAGATGTACACAAATTATAAATAGGTATTCATTAATTGTTCTTCAGTTGTATAGAAAAAATAAATACATGATGTTCATCATTTTGTAGATGAACTGTAAATATCTTCAATTTCTCTCATTTTGATGAAACTTATAAAGCGATTGAAATGTAGAATAATTAGCAAATTATACAGTGTGTTTCATAAACCTGGCAATGTGATCAATATATCATAAGCAAGCTTCAAATACCATAGTTTGACACTCATATATAATCTAAGCAACTTTGAGAGTAGTTACTATCTACTGCAGAAATGAAGGAATGAAAAATTTGGTCTCTAAAAATAATAGATAAAGCACTGTATATTCTACAAAGTTTATAATGGAGTAAATGCTTCAAGTATGAGATAAAAAAAAAATTGTACAAAAACATATGCAAATTGAATAAACTTAATACTTACTATACATTAAATCACACAGTTTTTTTGGTTCCATTAGAAGTACCATTTTTGTACTTATACATTACATGGAAGCATGTTTGTTCTACCAACAAGCAATAGTAGATCAAAATATATGAGACCTCTATAGATACAATGTTCATTTTGCAAATTTAATTACTAATTTTGTACTACTAAATGAAATTACACAACCAATGCAATAGGCAAGTTTTGGGTCTAGATTAATTTATTTTGCCATTGAATGTGTCTAAATAAAATAACCAGCAGTTTTCTGAGCAAAAAAGAACTTTTGTGCGTTGAAGTTTAATTAAATGAAGATTTTGTTGTTGTTACGACTGTGTAATGGCACATTAATGTCCCTAATTCTTTAACCTAAAAATAACGCATTAAGTTTAGAAGTACATTGAGGAAACTTTGCAATTAAGATGATATAGATTCAATGTTTATGAGGAACGTGAGCAACTTGTGCAAATTTAAAACTGACATTCAAATATAAAATGAACACTAGAAGATTTTTAACATTATAATAAATTTAAATACAATATATATGGTTTCAGAAGCTTATAATACTCATTCACACACAATTTTATAATAAACATAATGTTACTAGTCTGCAATACTTTTTTTTACTACATAAAATTCAGTATCGTGGAATATCTGGATCACGATTTACACAACATTAAGGAAGCTACATACTTTATCAGGAGTCATTTCTTTTTCATTAAATTCCCTTTATCTCTTAATGTACTTATTGCAAATTGAGGCTGCCAAATATTAAACTTATGTAGTAACTCATTTGTACTTGACAGGAGGTTTTTTTGCTTCACAAGATAAAGTGGAAGATTTTTCCACATTTGTTATTCCTTGATTTGTTAAAAAATTATATTTTAAAATAAAACTTATTTTCTTCAGGTACTATACCAATCACCCATTTAAACAAAGCCACATTCTGTTTGCAAATATCAAAGCTAAACTGTGGAAATGTTTCTCAAATATGATTGCAAGAAGTGTGGCAAGTAGTTATATTGGTGCTTAGTATATCACAATGGTAGGATTCTCCTTATTTCCTATCAATACATTTAACTTTCCCAACTGTCATATTTAACAGTGATTCATAGTCAAGGTTTAAACTTATGGTATCACTGTCAAAAACATTAAAATTTTAATAAGAAAGTTTAATGAAGAAAAGAATGGCTTACAAATAAAACGATGAGTATACAAAATTTAATTAGCATTTTAAAGTTCTTTTTAATCACAGACACATGGGAATATTTTTAATTGTTGGAATTTAATTGAATATTTCATATATACATACACAAGATATCTTCAATTGAAGTCTAATAACATACCTTTAATTATCTAATGGCATTACATAATGTACAAATTTGAAATGTGTGTTGTGGTTCAAATTTACTTTAATGTTGTTAAAATGACATTGAAAAGTACAAAAACTTAGACCCGTAGATAAGAAAGTACATTTAAAAAAATTACTATCCCTTTTAGTATTATTAGAATTTTATGAAACGAGCTAATTTTGACACTCACTTTTCGCACATAAGCGTATAGAAACAATGCTGAGATGCTGTCCCCAGTATTGTACTGTGTAATTTTATAATTCACATATTGTTAGAGAGCCACTATTACTTAAGTAAGTCTCCTTAGTGGTTTTGGTGATATGTAACTGATGTTCTGACTCACTTGCCATTAATATTCGATATTTTCACTACAATAATTTACAATTGTTTCTAACAATATTTTCTCAAACTAGTTAAAATTATTTCAGTCCAGAATTAAGTATTTTGTTACACATAATATAACTGTAAGAATTATAATTAAGTGTACAGTTGCTTAAGTTCGAGCATTGTGCTTATGAAAAATACGTGCAAAAGATGGCACTAAAATGACTTAAAATGGATACAGCATAGTTTATATCTGCTAGCACTATTTTATTTACATCCAAAGAGTTGCACATTAGAAATAACAAAATAAAACTATATTGCTTAGGCCCACAAAATAACAGCTGTACTACAGATAATATTTTCGCAGAAATTTAAGGGACTAGCTTCTTTAAACAGAATATCATGCAAAGTTTCTGCATGTGTCTAATTCCTGAGGCTTCTAAAATGCTTCTTATACAGTAAAATATCATTTTACAATGTTTGTTTATTCTATAAAATGTTCAGAAAATGTTTGTATTAATAAGGAATAAATTTACAAAGCCACATACTTGGATACATAAATTTAAGATTTTGAAATCAAATAATTATTTAACAGCTTTATCTGAAAGTTTAATAGTTAACACATGTAATAAGGCCACTCAACTATTGTTATAATATGCATTATTGTTAGGCATTGATTTGTTTACAAAGATGATAGTTGGGCACCTCGTTTTCCTACTCAGTTTCTGAAACTGGTATGGTTTCTTCTATCATTCCCCACATACTAACAATATGGGACAAGTTTCGTCTGAATGATAAGAGCTTTAATCTTTTCTGTTACAGCTTCCATTCTTAGTTGTATCGTGGTCCATTTTGAAATGCTATATTCTGCATTATGCTTTAAGGCACACTTTTATTTATAAATTTATATGAAGCACAATTTGTGTGTATCTTGGGGTTACACAAAATAAACTTATATAGTAAATTAATTTGTGGTAACAATTGCAATACTGATTTATATCATTTATATGACATTAATACTATGTAGCAGCTCTACTCATTGATTAAAACCAGTAACAATGAACTAAAATTTACATGTAAATACTGTATTTTTTTTTTAAAAAAAAGTTACATTGAAGATCCTGCATTTTATATTACTCTGAAGCTAGTGACATGCTATTAAGATGTACTTCCACATTATGAGCGTCTGTGAATAAGATGAAAAATTAACACGGAATTCAAATTCTGAAAGTGGTTTCTTGAGATGAAAAACATTAACACCAGAAGATTCCTCCGATTCTTGATATCACTTTGCAAGAGTTTGAAATTTAATTCTATCTTCTGGTTCTAAGAGACTGGACTGAAATTTTATTCAAGCATCAGGTTTTTGACTGAATTTATTCCTGAACTACAATTTCATTCTTAATGGAATACTAACAGAATTTGAATGCCAGAAAAATGTGGAAGTACTTTGCAGACATTGTGCTGCTTGTCTCTCCCAGAAAGTCAGAACTTTGGAAGCTGCTTATAGCACTTATTACCTAAACCTGAACACACAATTACGGACTTCAACAGAAATTTTTAACACATAATTATTGGTTCTGTTCCCAATCTCTTCCAAAAAGTTGTTGTAAGAAAGCAAAAATGTAGTTTTGAACCAGTCTATTTGGAGACTATAACACCTTTTACAATTTTTGATGACTAATAAATGCAAGACATTAAATTAAACATGAAAATAGTACAATCACTATTAGACGAGTCGGAAAAATTTCATTCCATAGTTTTCTTACTTAGTTAATCTAAACTATTGCACACATACTTTCATACTGATCTGTAACAACTACGTTATGGTTTATGATTTGCACATAAATCAAATGGGAGTAACAAAAAGGCACTTGGTTCATAAATGGCAACTAGTATTGAACAAATGTGCCAGTCCATTAACTAATTTAATGTGCACAATCATTGAATCTTACTAATTAACAGTTTTTTTAAAAAAACTTAACTTTACCTTTTTAAAATCACAACCAACAAATAAAAAAAATAAATAATTGTAGTTAATTCAAGTCAACTTAAAAAACATTTAACGGAATTTCATAATGGAACAACATTACTTTGTCTACGATTTGAATAAAAATGCTTACATTTAACATATATCAACATTAATTATGTACATGAATCTTTCAATTTTGAGTATCTGATGACCATAATAATGGCCAGTAGATTATATCTTTGGTATAAATAACCATTATTTTAGTATTCATACAAGGAATAAAGATTGTTTATCTTCTCAAACTATTACAAATAAAGCAGAAAACATCATGAGTAACCAAAAATGATGCACACCATTTAAACAAAAATTTAAAATAAATCAGATCTGACATGGGATATTTTCCATTTTAAGTGCATATATATATTCAAATGAGTGTACCGACATGTTAAGAAGACAAACAATCTACCTTAGAGAAAAAGCAACTGCAATCCTATATCAGGTTTGAAAATATATCTGTATTGAACTACAGACTTTTTACCATTTGGCAGTAAAACTCTTTACTGAATAGACAAGCAAAAAATTACTAATTTGTAGAAGCATTGCACACTCAATTAGAAATTGATGAACTTAAGTGTAACAAATTGTTAGACTATAGTATATGTTTATAAGTCATCACATTCAAATATTTCTCTGACATGTTGGCTTTTACAAAATATGTAGGCAACAGGTGATAAATACAATACAAGTGTTTTAGTGAAATGACTAAATTAAATATTACAATGTTAATATGATCAAGGTAGATGGCAAATTAGTCAAATATTTATTACAACAAACATATACAGGGAATTAATTATTGCTTCCAATGCCCTGCAACTGTTACTAAAGCTGCATCTATGCGTTTCACAGTACTTGTTTGCCAACATTACAGCAATTACAAACATATACTACAACATTTAAGATCTTCAATACACCATATGCATTTAAAATACTGCAGTTAACTTTTATTATTATTTTACAAATTTACAATTAACTAATTTTACATGAAAACATTATAGTATATGTATATACATCCTGACTTAGCTTTTTAAGTAAAAATGGTTTGAAACCATGCAAGATTCCATTACAGAAGAAACACTTGGCCCATGTGACAGGCATAAATATGATTAACACACTATCTAAAATATTATGGATTAGAGTAACAAGATGAGCTATATTAAATATTATGGTAGAAAATAATGGGCATATGTATTCACAATATAAATACAGAGAAATGAACTGTATACAATAAAATTTTACATTAATATATCTAGCGAGAAGGCAAACATCCTAAACATCCATTCTTTTTATTTTATTTTTTATTTTTATCAAACACTTTTATTGGAACAACTAAAAAACTTAAATAGACTAATCCTGATTTTACAAAATAAAATGTACATATTTCATAACAAGCAATTCAAATAAAAAGAGCCAGTATTAAGAATATTTTTGAACTATTCTATTTGTTGTTTGCATATACTGTTGAAACATCAAGGCCTCTGGGCCTTAAAATTAAATGGAAATCATTAATCACAGTAAATAAGTTAGACACTTGGGTAAGCTTAATAGATATTACTTAAATCCCTCACCTTCATTACCCATAATTAAATAACAGGACACATTGTGCAGATAATCTGAGCTCAGATAACATTCAAATGTTTGTTCAATCATTCATTGCCTAATGCCTTTTAAACACTGCAAAATGACATTATCACATGAAATATACAACCAATCACATTATACATACTGCATCTTTTATGCATTTCAAAGTCTTCTATAATATTTAGGTATCTTTTGAATAACAATATTAGAAATGTTCTGTAGCAAGATGATTTCCCATCTGGCTGAGAAGATTAGGGAAAACAGTATCACAAATTTACAGGAAAAGTTACAAAACTAATGTAGGCTAACCTTCACACACAACCAGTTAACTTGTATATCTACAATCTATAAATATATACAACAACTAGCAAGGATTAAGTATTGGAACATATGGGCTGTTAAGGTCATCCATATTTCTTATTAATCATCACTCTTTCACACAATTCATTTTCATTTACAATCATTCCTGGCAGTCACACACTTAAGATCCACTTTCTGCACAAAATACATTATTCAATTTGTCAAGTCATTTCTTTTTTTTTATTATTTTTATAATTTTCTTTTTTGATTAAAGATCATTGGAAGATATATTCACCAAGATGACTGACCAAAAACTATTAATATTTTTGGCTTACATATAACTACTGTCAGTAGGCATTATTTTTTGTATTAAAATCTATGTTATGGAGCAAAAGATGATTTGGTCAAAGTTTACACAATATTACTTTCTACGAGATTTCCGAACATAATCACATTATTGATTTACCTTATTCTTGTTTATGAACAATATTTTTTGAACTTCTTAAATCTATGCAATTGTCATAATACAAATTATTTGGCTTTTAATTTTCACATAATATGAAAACCTTATAAATGTATAGTACACTGTAAACCACATGTGGACATTATTTGATTAAATGTCACTCTTTTCAAATTTGAAAGCTATAAAACATAGACATTTTAAATTCTAATGACTGAAAAAAAAACTGATATGACATAGGAAAGTTATTTACTTATAATTTCTTTTTGGTACTTCATAGCATTGGAAAATGAATTAAAAATAATATAATAGAAAAGTGATGATTTTTTTAAAAAAATAATGAAATGATTTTCCATATTCCAAATAGCTATGAATTAATATTGTCCTTGAAACTCAAAATAAATACAAAATATTCATGTTACTTAAAGCTCAATACAATCTTATGACATTACTCAGTTATTCGCTGATTCTTTAAAGGACTACTAGAGCTCTTTTATCAAACCGAGCACTTAAAATAGTTAAACCTGTTTTGCTTTACATTTGAAAGTCCTATTTAAAGTTTGTCCATCAGTAAAATAATATAATTTATGACAAACTTTCATGAAATATATGTACAATTGCATCACAAGACCACATATGTATATAATGTTTGGTCACAGAGGTATTTTTTTCAAGACAAATTTCATTCATGAAAAAAATATGTTAACACACCCACACAAGAATCAATCAGATCACCCAATTAAAATTAAAATTAGGCAAGGCTGGACTGGATTTTTATGCAAACAACTATCTGGAAAAGTAACTCAAGACAAACAAACTTTGGCCTCCTCAATTTATGCACTAACCACCTTAAAATACAGGAAAAAAACATAACAGAATAAAATGCAGGAGTGAGGTTATTTCCTGTCAACAGACAAAAAGAAGTATGACTTGAACACTTGTACTCTTTCTTTAAAAAACCCTTATATATATATTTATATGTATATATTATGTACTTGTTAATATATAGCTCTATATATGTTAACATCATTTTAATCGTAAAAATAAAACAGCCAAGAAATGTTATGTACGTATCACTGATTCACTCCAAGTATAGCTTCAGGCCAAAGATCTTGTTCACAGCAGTTTAACCACACATGTTTTTTTTTTAAAAAAAGACACTTTGTCCACTATTTAAAGTTCACAAAAATTGACATGTTTGCACAGGTTCACTTAAAAGATTATATCACATTCAATAAGGATGCAGCAAACCTCATATATAAATATGTGTGTTTGAAATTATGTTGGCTACAATAGAATTTTGTCAATAGAATGCACTTGGTTAACTTTTTTTTTTAATTTTTAGTTTTTTTAAAAATCTGTTTTCTTTAAAACAGGAGTTTATTAAATACTTCATATATTATTTAAATATTATGCCCTATAACTTATAGTTAACATTATATCTAGATAAAACATTTTTCTTTTAATGATTTGGTACTAGATTGGCAGAGAAAAAATAATTACAATTAAGCACAAAATTTACATACTATTTACCACATTTTAAATATATTCTTTTTTATACATTCATAATTATTATCAGATTTATAATCTATACTTGGCATCTTATAACTTGTGATACTTGTCACCTAAAGATATATATATATATATTTATTTATTTATGAATTATGTGGAACCATTTCTTTCATATTACACAACCTGCCTCAAAAGTTATTACAGTATAATAATTATATACTACTTGTTCTTGAACTTTGGAAAGCAGGATCAGCATATAGGAGTTCCTTATTTGCACCATTAATAAGCAAAACACGAGTTATGCTTGTGTCACTTCTGAAGAAGAGAGCATTTTCTTAATTCTTCCTATTAATACAGTTATTACAACTACTTATTTGTTACAGTTAAAATTAAAACAAAGCCACTCTGGGGTCACAGCACAGTTGTAAAATACAATTTTTATTTCAAATGTTTATTTGTATCAAGGCATATGATACAATGATAAGACTGATCTCAGCCAGTAAAAATATCTACAAGATATTTTACAGTTACTCTTTTCTTCATAGCTCATACTTGCAATTCTCGTGATGCATTACTATACATTGGAAGGTGTATAAATCTTAAATACCTACACTATATACCTTAACTTAATGCATTATAAATATTGAACACCATAATTGAGGGACTTGGGACATCAAGGAATGAAGGTTAGGTTACTTGTGTACAATTACTCTTTTAAAACAATTCTAAGATATATTTGTTGACGAATACTCGGCGTGCAGTCTGATTGTAATGTGTCAAATACTTGTTCAAAAATTGATCCTTGCCTTAAAATACTCACTTTAAGTGATCATAAATTACTTTTATTATTAGTATTAAAGGGATATAAGCAGCCATTACTTTAGATATACAGAAATTGAGATCACAGGTAGGGAGATTCTCTCTAAGTAAAATATTCAGAGAGATTATATTTCCAACACTGACTGGAAACTTTCTTCTTGGAAACAAATCATACCTGGTAGAAAACAGGCATTTAAGAAGTCTGACAAGTTCTCACAGCTTTTCAGTATCAAATACATGTAACAAAAACTTGGTATTTTTATGGCTATACATCAATTGTGTATACAAGAACAGACATTTCTTTTTAAAAAATAAAGACTATTGCAGCAGCTATAAATTAAAAAATTATAAAAAATTACTATTAACACAAAGATGTATCTCAACACCTCTGTGTTTCCATTAATTTTTCCTCGATGCAGGATTGGTTAAAGTGAAACTTCAACAACAATTTAACAACTTTTTGTCAAACATACACAAGAGAAAGGAAATAAGCACAATTGAAACAGTGTCCAGGATTCAATGCAATTTGTTTGTTAAATCATATCCACCTGTATGAATACTGTTTCAATATACTGTTTCAACATTTATCTTTCACTCAACCTCTAGATGTTCATACTGCATTTAGAGAATAAGTAATTGCGCATAAATTCTCTCATTTTCTTAATTCAATATGATTAGACATTAACAATAAATTAATTATTCAAATATTTAATACATTAACTGAAAATTTAACAATTTTCACTCAATGGCAGTGTTAAGCCATGTCCATAGAAATTTGTTTCAAAACCTTACTTTTTCGTTAACAGGCAGCAATAGATACAAATTTACACTTAAATCTGTTGTGTTTGACCCATTTCTGCTTGTAATATTTACATAATATCTATAACAGAAAACCTTATAAATATAAACAGACTTCTTTTCCGCATTTTACGAGTATAAGGAATGAAATAACAAATAATTTACAGATATGTGGAAAAAGAAAAAGGCTTTGGCGTCAGTCTTAAAAATGACAGTGTGTCAACAATATTTAAGCGTAATACAAGCACAATATTTGGAATTCTAAATCAAATTCGCAACTCATAAGATAGCCTACACCAAAATATTTACTGTTATCAGAACTGTATAAAGATTTTTTTATATTGTGAAGTTATATCAGATGGTGTTATCACTTCTCTTGCACTACGTCATTTTATTAAATACTTTTACTGAATGAAAACTCATCAAGTATCAAGTTTACACATTTTTTCAGAAGTGCAAGAGAAAAGCAGGCACATGATAGTCCTGGTATTGCTGACATTATAAAGCATACCTTGCTTTCCACATATCTTACAAAAACTATCACATACAATCATACCACTAATTTTATATTTTCACTACATAAAATCTAGTGCGTTATGTGATGATGCGTGCTGATTTTGTCACTAAGCAAATAAGTTAAGAAGTGATGAATCATCATTTACATAGACTCACCACCCAAAAGATCACCAGGAAGGAAGGAATTCAAGGATGATGATGGTGTAGCTCTGTGCTGTTCCCCAGATGAATCAAGTCCACCTGTGGCCCACAATGAATTTGACGATGGATTTGGTGTCCACAATTGGCTTCCTCCAGGAGCCCATGTATCAGTTGGACCAGAAGCTTTAGCAGCAGCAGGTGGATTTGAACCGGCACCACGAAGACCCCAACCAGCAGTTGAGCCAGCAGGAGTGGGAGCCTGTTGCTGAGCTCCATGCCCAAGATGTTGCAACAGGCTGTGAACATCTGACTCCCCAGGGGACTCGGCAAATATTGTAGTGTTGCCAAGAACACAGTTATTTAAAGCACCCTGAGCCTGAAAAGAAAATTAAAAAATCTGAAAATTGAATTATTAGTTAAGATAATTAAATTGATACAAGCAGCTAGCTTGTTAGATGTATTCAAATCAGTTTCAACAGCGGAGTCGAGAACACTGCCATCCTATAGCCCCTCCACAATCTTCCAGAATCACACAAAGACTTACAAAATAAAAGAAAACATCACCTACTTCCCCTCCCACCTCATCTACCAAATTAACTGTAGACTCTGCTCTGCGTTCTATATGGACCAAACGAAAAAACCTCTCCCAGAATGAATAGCCAACCACTGCAGCACTGTCAAACTTTTCAGAATTCAATTCCCAGTAGCTGCTCACGCCCAAAACCACAACACAAACAAATTTGACCAATGTTTTGCACTCACAATCCTTAAAGCCTTACCCCTGATTCATCGTAGATTGAACTCCATCTGTGGCAACTCTCCTTCCAACTTGTCTTACAGTACAGGAAAAGCCCTGGACCTGGACTCAACATCCTTTAAATATTGCCCCGTCTTATCCACCATACTTGCAAGAGCGCATGTAAGTATGTATGAGCATTCTTATGCATGTATGTGTAGACTTGCATATGTGTATTTACACATGTGTGTATATACAAAATGCAATGTATGAGTGATTGTAATCAGAATATCTGCTATGCCATGAACCTTGTCTTAAGAGTCCACAGCCCGTTGGTGCATGGAATGTAACACTCCTTCCTGGAAGAGGAGGATGAGTGCCTCCAAAAATTTGAAGAACATTCTTCTGTCCCGAGTAGTTATAGCAAGCTTCAATTTCAATAAGTCTACTACTATCTCTCTTTCCTTTCCTTGTCTCAATTATTCTGGCCATACAACATTCTTACTAGTGTACACAGAAAGAGAGTTTATGCCACACACACAGATATGTCAGAAATAGTGCAGCTCAGTTTTTGTGATTCAAAGCATCACTAATTGAGACTCAGCTATGGCGAGCCCCACATGTGTGGATCTGACACAAACTATGCAAGTAATCATTTGCAGTATTTTAGGATTAGGCAGTCTTGTTTTACAGCCCTGTCCAAACTCTGAGACACAATTCAACATTGGCCTTAGCTGTAGGGAGGACATAATGTGATTTAGGGAATTAATATATTTTTTCATTGTGCAATAGCTCTTCAAATCATAAATCATTCCATTTTATTAATATTTGAATAATTTACTTACTTTATTAGCTTCTTCACGAGATGAATACTTGGCAAGTGCTATGCCATGATTTAGATACAAATGGAAGCTAAGTAAAGGACCATGTTGCACACAAAGAGTTTTTAGTGTTGACCCATCAATCTAAAACACAAAATTTAATCATAACTTGCTGCAGATATTAATTATTGCTATTGTAATATACTTGAGGAAAAAGGAACTTCTCTCTAATTCATGCACCGCAAAAGTTTGCATAATGTCCAATATTTGTTTGTTATTTGCTCTTTATAAAAATAAATCAATTTATCATTCACATGGTTAAGGTAAATGATATTTTACAGGAACTAAGGTAATAAATACTTGCACCTTAGACAAAAGAATACTTTGAATATACAAGTTCCACAATTTAAGATCAAGTGCTTGTGTATTGGCAATGTGGAAGAGATTAAATATTTATTTTGGCAATGTCAGTAACAATGAAACCAAACATTGCACACCATGAAAAATAAAGGAACAAGAAAGTTTATTTAATAATTGTAATTTTGTTCACATAGAAAAAATCTTGTTTTACAAACAAAAGCATCTAAAGCTTCAAGTTGAATTAATTATCTCATCAGGTTTATTTCCAATCTGAATGATATAATACTCAAATAATACACACTCATCTAAACATGGCTTAATCTGTATTATGCATGCAATTATTTATAGCTTTATTTCACTAATGTAAAAAATTGAAGAAAATTAAAATTTACTGGTAACAAATGGAATTTTCTTACCTGTGGTGTCAAATTTTTTAGCAACAGCCAAGTAGATCCCCAAGATGAACTCTGGATACCCCAAGAACTAGAGCGAGCACTAATAGTGCCCCAACCATTTGCTGAATTACCTCCAGCTGCAGTTCCAGCACTGTTGGCACCTCCTTTATTAGACAAACCAGGAGGTGGGCCACGGGACTTCACCATAGGAGCACCCCACAATTCACTTGTCACTGTTGTTGGAGGAGGAGCATCACCCCACGTATTTTTTGAACCACCTAATTTACCCATAGAACTTGGGTTGAACAGAAAATATTACATGCGGATGAAGATAAGAGAAAGAACCAAAATTAATTCACGTCTTGAAATTAAATAATATTCATCTCTTAATATTGTGTGAAAATTAAATCCCTGGCATTTATGAAGTTGGAAACCTGAAACCTATATTAATATGATTCTCATGTAATCCAATATTGATAGACACATCACCAACTGCAGATTGATTAGACCCCTTCAAGTGTTATATACAACACTGATCAATAGTTTATATAGTTTCCCTGTATATTCTTGACAAATCACACAAATTTTTGACCAGTACTTTAAAGAGCTGGAAATTAGCATGTAGAGCACAAGTACTTTTGCCAATGTAAATCACGACTAAAACATTCTTATGTTTTCAACCACCTTAAATATTTATTAATGCACAATGTATGAATGGTGTACTCTATGATGATTTTCAGTTAACAATTATTTGTGCTTACAGATTTTTAATAAATTCATTAAATAAATTTAAAAGGTTTTTTTTAATGACAAACCCTACCAGGAATATTTGGCCACATGAGGGATGTTGACATAATATGAAATAATCTAATAAATAAAGCAGAGTTTGTTTGTATGTATGTTTATTTGTTCCTTACAGAAATCTACACCCGTGAAGCATATTTAACCAAATTTTGTACACGTGTTCTTTGCAACCAGGAAACAAACACTGTCGGGGTGAGACACGTCTACAACCCCAAGGAGCGGGGGTGGACAATTTCATACATGCTTAAACGGCCGTTATTAGAGACGGATAAATATTTTTCGGTGTCAAAGAGATTCATAGTGTTTCTTACAATGTAATGTGTGTATAATTTCAACCCCTAACCACATGGGAAAGGAATACCCTTAGCGGTGGGGGTGGAGATGCTTTACAGGAAAATAATGTGAATACAACCGAGATTGGAGTCAAATCCAAGGTTATGGATGCCGCCAAGTTTAATTATGACATTAAAATGGTAATTTAACCCCCATGGACGAGAGTGGACAGGGTTGTCGGGGGAGGAATTTTTCCAATATGCTAAACGGTTGATATTTGCATTAAATAATTAATTACCGACATCAATAAAATTAATAATATATCCACTGATGTTGTATGTAAAATTTCAACCCCTTTTGGAAAGCACACTTATAGGAGAGGGTGGTAACATTCAAACATGCTAAAACCGCCGATATTTAGGCAGATAAATATTTTTAGGGATCAAAGAGATACATAGTGTTTCAACTGATGTTATCCAAGTATAATTGCAACCTATTTCAGCATGGGAAAGGAGAATTCTTAGGGGTGAGGGTGGACGATAGTTACAAATAAATAACATGAATAAAAGTGAGATTACAGACCGAGCCAGGGTTCTGGATGTTGCAGAGTTTAATTATGACATTTAATTGAAGTGGTGGAGATGACTGGGGTGGAATTATTGAAACAAGAAATAACAACCGATATTAGAGTTCAATTAATATTTTTCAGGGTTAATTAGATTTACAGTAATTCTACCCATGTTGTGTGTGTAAAATTTCAACCCCTCTTGTGGCCTGAGGGTTGAAAACAACAGAGATTCGAGTCAAATCGAAGGTAATGGATATCGCCGAGCTTATTTATGACAATGTGTACATCATGCAGGGGGTGAACAGGGTGGTAGGACTTGGGGGGTGGGGCTGGGAGTTAAAAATTTAAAAACATTTTGACGGCAGTTTATTGAGGCAATTAAATATTTTTCAGGATAATTGAAATTATAAAAATTTCTCTATATGTTCCCTTTCAGGATTGGGCAAGAGAGCTCCCATTAGGGGTTGGGGTGGAGTGGCATTACATAAATATTATGCAAAGGCAATGAAGATTGGAGTCCAGTCCAGGGTAATGGATGTCACCGATTCTGATTATGAGATTCAATCGGCTGTTTAATCCCCAGAGGCGGGGATGGTACGGATTGGAATTTTTAACCATGTAAAATCGTCAATATTAGTGTGGCATAAATAAATGCCAGGGACATTGTTATGATAGTAATTCTATCAATGTTGTTTATAAAATTTCAACCCCTTTAAGCGTGAAAGCGGATCACACCTTGGGGTAGGGATTGAAGCAGCGTAACATCTTAAGACCACCGATATTTGAATCGGATAATTATTTTTAGTGGTCAAAGAGATTGATAGTGTTTCTATAAATGTTATCCGAGTATAATTTCAACCCCTAATCACCTGATGTTTGCGCCTAATATTATTCGCAGTCAATTCGATTCGGAATATTTGTGTTTATGTTGTTTGTGCACAATATCAACCCCTTTTGGGCTTAGGAGACGATCACGTTTAGGGGTGATGTTTGGTGGTTGCATTACAGCAAAATAATGCCCATACGACCAGATTGGAATAAAATCCAGGGATATGGAAGTCACCGAGTTTATTTATGACAATCTGGTCAACACGCGTCGGTGGGAGTTTGGCCTGGGCGCTGGTGGGTGGTGTTGGGCAGCGGTAAACATTTCAAATGGCCGATTTTTGCGTCAAATAAATATATTTCGGGATCAATGAGCCTTATAATAGCTCTTTACATGTTATCTGTGTATAATTTCAATCCCTTTTGGGTTTAGGAAGGAAGCATTCTTAAGGGTGGGGATGGTGTGGCATTACTTAAAATTATGCAAAACAATCAAGATTCGAGCGGAATCCAAGGTTTTGTACGTCACAGAGTTTAATTATTACATTCAACTTGCAGTTTAACTCCCCCAAGCGTGGGTGGTATTTTTAAAACATATTAATTGGCTGATTTTAGAGTCGCAATAATAGTTTTTGGGGTAAATTATGTTAATAATATTTCTCTAGATGCTATCTGTGTAAAATTTTAATCCGTGTCGGCAAGGAGGGGAGGAAGATTCCAGCAGGAGGGGTACTGGTGGAGCGTTACATGAAAATAACGCTAATACGATTGCGGTATCGATATCTCTGAAATTAATTATGACTTTTTGTTTAACCCAAAATAGTAGAGTGGGGACGTGTGTGGAAATTTTGAAAAATGTTGAAACGAACAATATGAAAGAACTTTTTCGAGGTCAATGAGTTCAACCCCTTTCGTCATGGGAGGTGAGCACATGAATAGGGGACTAAGTGCATTACACAAAAATAATACAACAGCAACCGATATTGGAGTCAAATTGGGGGTTATGGATATACGACATTCCGGGCAACGTTGGGCACCCAGCTAGTAATAAAATAAATGTGATTTCAAATAGTGAATACATTGGATAATTATTAATGGTACTGAGGCTTGGACAACAACATTAACTCTATTCAAACAAAAGAAAACGTGTGAAATTGAAATCTGTTAAACTGAAGGAAATAGTACTCCAACCACAGGCGAGTGGATAGAGTGGAAAAATGCCACGTAAAGATGAGAATCTGAGCTTAGGAATACAGTCACCCATACATACGACTCAAGGCAGATTGCCGAACAAAGCATACATCAGACAGAGCTTCAGAAGAATGTTTGTCATAGGGACAAGCTGCATATATGGAAGCCAAGAAGAATGAGGAGGAAGAGGCCCTTATTTCGACAATATAGGATGACTTAACACCACATCAATACCCTTACAAAAAAATTAAGTTCAGAAGACTATGCTGCTAAAATTGCAGCTATTTGAAGATTAAAAAAATTAATTCATTAATATTTTAACTTTGTATGAACACAGTGTAAATCCATGGGGTAATTCTGTGGAGAAAGTTAAAAGTTGTTGTAATATGTGAAAAGTTTCACTAGGAACATCGTTGGGAGGAATAGGATTTAAAACAAATTTGAGGGAACAAATTAATTGGTAAATTTGTATAATTCAATCATCTTTAACTGAAGAAGAATGCAGTGCATGGCTCACCTTGTTTGAGGTGGAGGATTAAAACTCCAAGTGGATGATGACAAACTTGGAATGGCACTATCAACAGCTGAGCTGACTGTAGGGGAAGTCTTGCTGCCAGCATTAAAGATCTCTGTATCTTTTATGGTAGGTAATGACAATGGAGAACGTACAACAGATCCTGGTGTCAGACTTGGGTCATCTTCAATACTCTTCATCTGAGTACCCTAAAATTACATGAGATTATATAATTAATATTCTTTAAAATTTGATTCTACTAATTATAATTAATTTCTAATAAAGAAATAGATAATGTTTCCTCCATCATTAAATTTTCATCAAATGAGCAATAAAAATATCAAAACTTAAAAAACTGCACCAACTGTAATAATGATTTTATATATTGTATTTATTCCTTAATGGAAGCTCCTAATATTGTGTGTGTGTGTGTGTGTGTGTGTGTGTGTCTATATATATAATTGCAATATTGGTATGGAAAGGACAGAGAGATAGGTTGTGGCTTACCTGAAAGTGAAGTGCGGTGTCGCCATAAGAAAGAGAAGGTTGTTCTTCAAATTTTCAGAGGCTCTCAGCCTCCTTCTTCAGGAAGGAGTGTTACACCATTCCGTGCACCAGCCAGCTGTGGACTGCCTTCCTGAAGGAGGAGGCTGAGAGCCTCCGAAAATTTGAAGAACAACCTTCAGTTCCTTATGGTGACATCACACTTCACTTTCAGGTAAGCCACAACCTATCTCTGTGTCCTTTCCATACCAACATTACAATTATTTTTGCCAATGTCACATCCTTACTATTATAATATATATATGTGTGTGTGTTCCTACTATTTAAGATAAATTCTAAATAAACAACAGCCCTTTTGAAGGCAATTTTATTAACAAATTGGTTAAAACTAGACTGCAATCAGAGTCCTTGATGAATTGTAGAAAATGTAATATCCCACCTGATGAGGTTGCAAATTAGCAACAAAATGTAGTGGAATTTCAATGTAATACTATTTTTCTGGTTTCAAAATGGCTGTTTTTTATTTATAATGCATAAACTTTATTAAGGTTCACCAGATATATTTATTTCAGCATAGCTTGACTTACTTTCCAAGGTTTTCCAGGTTCAAATTCTGGCACAAGGTCTGTGAAAGCAGGTGCTCCTGATTGTGTTGCTACTGGCCACGGATCTTTGCTGTCAGCTTGACCATTTCCATCGGCATTGCTAGTGTCAGGCCAGCCAGTATCTGTATTGGGGCGAGTAACTGTTGACCAAGTACTGAAATTGTGTTGAATTATAAGAATAGTAAAATAAAGAAAAACAAGTAATAGTTCCAAAAGAGATTACTTAGTTAATTTCACAACCAAATGCAGTCTAGATCTATTTCATTATCTATCTTCATTATTTTGATAATATCACATACTCCATCTGTGGGAACCTTCCAATAAGTCTTACATTTCAGACAAAGCCCTGGTCTCAACATCCTTTAAATTGCCCCTTTCCTACTTAAAACTCTTACTTGCATAAGTGCATTTAAGTTTAAGTACACATATACAGGTGTACAAATACATGTGTGTGCATATGTGAAAAAATTAAACAGATTATATTTATTATATTATATTAATACAATATTTTAAAATAATGTAACTATTTCAATAATTAATATCATAATAATATTAGAGGATGACTAGGCTGTAAGATTTGTTAGAATTCCCAAATATGGATTTCAGCATCTGATGAGTTTATGCAAAAGGCTTTAAGTAGGGTCAGTGTGACTCATCGGATGCTGAACTCTCCTTCAAACACGTCATACAGTCTATGCAAAGTCCTGGGCTCAACATTTTCTAATACTATTATAATAATCATTATTCCAATAGTTATACTGCATTAAAATATTGTATCAATTTTTATTTGTTTAATTCTTACATTAATTCTATTTCTAACTTAATGGCCATCAAATTTTATTATGTTCCTATCCTTTTCTTTACATATTACCTTCAATTCTATTGTGTATGTGTGTGTGTATTTCTGTTATTTTTCAATTGTTGTGACCTTTCCTTGTGAGGGTGACAGAGTTCTTGGCTTTGTTAGGTCTCGATTGTTGCTGTCTAATGACAGGTGCAGCTCAGTTTGAATTAATCAATTTGTGCCTGCCTGGCATGTGGTGCCTGCCTGACGAAGGAGGTTCAGGCCCTCGAAAATTTGTAATATTCAGTCACCTCTGGATGACTGGACCAACTATTGACTTCAGGTAAGTCGACTTTGCTGTCTCCCTTTCCTATATAAATTTATATATACAATTGTGATAATTGGTATGGACCGCTCTCTGTCTCTTTATCCTAACCATTTATTCAATTTGACAACTTTACTTGCTTTGTACGTATATAAACCCACATTCATATACATGGTTGTGGTTACTAGAATTTGTAAAAGGAATCATTGTATACTCACCCATCCCCTGGTCCCAACAGTGGGTTTATGTTAGGAGAGGAATGACTTGGAGGTAATGATGATTTTGTGGTAGTCCCTGGAGCTCTACTGAATTCATTGTTAGCACCATCATTATCTTTATCCAAAGATGGTAATTTCCACTGATTAAGCCTAGACTGTTGTTGGCTTGTTTGGAAAGGGGTTTGCTGAAATTCACATTTAAATTAGGAAAATACTAAATTAACAATATCAATAATTTTTTTTACATAGTATAATCAATTAATATAAACTCCATTAATATCCCAAAAAACAGTCTCCATCACTTGCCTAACCAAAAAAAGTTTTTACCTTTTTGGAGCCTATATACCCACTTTGCAATCCATGGTTTTTAATCTTTTTTTTTGTTTCTGTGGTACAATGGTGTATCCAAGTTTCATATTACAGTAATTAATTGGTGAAAAAACTATGATTTATTGCACCTAAACTGGGCCAACAGTGTTGCAAATGTTCATTCTCATCACATGGCACCCGCCAAGTGGAAAACTTTCTCATGCATAAATATTTCTTCAGTATATGATAAACACATTCTTTAAACATAGCCCGTTATCTCTTGCACTTTAATTCAACACTTGTCTAAAATCACTTGACGAACCTGAGTGATGATATCGTCAGTGGTTACAGTTTTCTGACGTCCTGAACATTCCTCTCCCAAGCTGGTATGGCCACATTTAAATTCAGCTACCCATAATTTAATTGTGTAAAATGATGGTGCAGAGTCCCCATACTCAGTATCCTTCTTGTCTCTGATTTGCATAGGTGTATTTCTTTTCAAAAACAAACATTTAATGACAGTTCAATACTCACGATTTTTTCATTTTTACAAAAACTCTCACATTGACTCACTCAAATGTTTGTCAAACTAAAACTGGGAGTCCAAAATGTCTGAAATTTTGGTAAGTACCTTTCAACACATGCACACATTCCTAGCTTTTGCTGAAGAGTGCTGCCATCTTCATATTGATGTTGTAAATGTTTCCTTGTAATATGAATAACATGTTTATCTACTATAATAATAATAATACTGGACATATTCCATAGAACATGTTCAAAAGCCGTGCTTCAAGAATGTGGAATGTATCAGGGTATACATTTTTTTTTAATTTGGCAAGTATAGAATTTCATATAATCATATTTGCATTACAGTAATATAAAATACATTTGCTACATTGTACATAATCATTAAAAGCATAAGAAAAAGTACAGTGAAAATAATTGTTAATTAGTAACATGAGAACAAAAATACAATATTTTACAACAGAATTAAATGAACTACATTTACTTACCACTTGTTGCTCTTTGTTAATCGATAAGTCTGCAAAATTGTTTTGAAGTGCTGCAAGAGGATCCTGCATGCTTGGCTTGAAGAAGTCACTTGGTTGAGTGCCCTGTGGATTCATATGATGATGGTGTTGTTGTTGCTGCTGTTGTTGCTTCACATATATTGCTTGTTGTGATGCAATTTGATTCTATAAAAGTGTGTTTCATTAATATTTCCAAATGATTATAAGAGTCGAGATAAATTTACTTATCAATACATTTAATTGAATACAACAATTCAATGTTTGTATTTTACAAACCTGTAGATTAGTAATTTGCTGCTTTGTTTTTGTGATCTGCACAGAGATCTGGAGCACATTGCTTGAACTTCCTTTGTGTGGCTGCACCTGAACAACAGCTTGCTGTTGTGCAAGGAGCTGTTGCAAAACCTTTATTTGCTGCAGTAATTGATTTAAGAGTATCAAAGTCTGAGGTGCCAATGGTTGATTCAGAATCTATGACACACGTAAAATAATGGTGTAAAAAAATTCATTCCCCCAACAATGTAAGGAGCAATATAAATATCTTACTTAGAAAAAAATATTTCATTGATTGATTACATTTTTATAGGGATACAAATCAGAAAACTGATATTCTGAATTAATTTACAGATATAAAATGAGATGCCTTCAAAAATTCACTTTACTCTTAGATCTGTTGTACAACAACTTTCTCCATCTTTTAAATTTTCCACAGAGGCAAATTGACGAAGCTTTATTTTTCATTTTTGGACACACAATTTTTTTCTTTTTCTTGGAAGTAACCTTTACTCAAAGATCTGCAGGCCTATTGTGTAAATTTGGTTGGTGTTATTTTGCAGATTCACAAAGCTTGCCCAATGGATACATATGTTTCCTTCTCTCTTATTTATTCAAATGTTACGAGACTTCCATACATATGCCTATCAAGATTATGCATGTTTCCCTGGTATGATATTAATTAAGTTAATATAAATAAATTTCCTTACCTGGTGATTAAGATAACCAGCCTGTACTGCCATCTGAATTTGTTGAACCAGCATTCGGAGTTGAGCTGTTGATGGTTGGGTTTGTGGGGCTCTTGGTACTTGATTAAATTGAGATTGTTGTTGAGATGGAGGTTGTTGTGGTGGTGGTTGCTGTGTAAGAATTTTCTGCACAATGGCTGGACTCATATTATTAATACTAATATTAGGAGTAGTTGCAGGATTCATTATACCTGGAACATTATTCACAGCACCACTTGGGCCCTAAGAAAAAATAATAAAATTAATTGAATGACAAACACATAATATTGATTAAATATTAATTGAATGACAAACACATAATATTGATTAAATATTATTTGAATAGCATACTGGAGGTGCAAATGGCATTTGCTGAGCAACAGGATTGAATCTTTGGCCAGGAAATCCTCCTCCGGGATGATTAGCAGGCAAGTCAAATGGTGAATGATCTTCATTTCTTCTCCAAGCTTCTACACCAAGTCTATTAATTAGTAACTCGTGGGCATCTTCTATGATCATATTACTGCTGCGTAAAGCTGTTTCAATATCTTCTTTCTATAAATATAGATTGCTATGTCTTAGGCCTCTATTTTACTTTACATGCAGAAACCATAAAATTACACTAATTATCCATGAACTATTAAACTACACTAATGAACTCAACCTTCCATTTTGATAGAATTTTATTATGGATCAATAATTTAAGATTAATAGTTGAACTTTTTGAAAATAAAGTATAAAAATTGAAACTTGATCTGACTTGTATTGAATATAATTAATAATAATTGGCCAAAAGTCTGAGTTTATAAACATTAAAATTTACAATTAACTAACATACACAATGTTTATTACCTTTGTTGAAGGCCCTCTTCATGTGTATATTATAAAACAAATAAAATATGAAGTAGATTTCAATAAAATAATTTAACAAAAAGTTTAGATATCTTCTATCAACTTCCACGGCCAAAATAAATTTTGTTTGTAAATAAACTCTGACAATAAAAAATTAATATCCTCATTACAGAATTATTGTTTATGAATTTATACTGCAGAATATTAGACAATAGGAAGTATGATTGGATAAATAAAAAGATTTGCAGATTGCATCAGTTACAGTAAATATAATTTATCATATTTACATGTTCAAGCTACACCTGAACTTTGAGACATTTTAGGTAATTTTGTGATTGACATTGATCAAGTGTATAGTGATGATGAATAGGTACCATAAACTATTTTAATCAATTTTTAATATAACAGGTAGTAATGAATGTAGATACAAATGTAGTGTTCTAAACTCATGTGTGTTTAAATTCAAAATTCCAAGTGCAAGTTATGCCCCATTTTTCTTTACCTATTTTAGTAGTAAAAGAGCAGCCTATACATGTGTAAAAATGGTATACGACTTTTTTTAAGCCTGCTGGGTAGTCTTAAGTCAACAAGGTCACTCAAAACAAGATAAACATGTTTTCTATCAAATGAAGTATGTGAATTTTTTTCTTCAAAAAAATAGAGTTGGAAAGAAATATTTTACAGCATGATGGGAAGCAGAAATAGAACAAAATCGTACAATTGTTTATTACTTTGAAAAACTATTAGATTATATTAAAAAGCACTGATAAGATAAGTAACTCTAGAAATATTATTCAGAATGGTTGAAAAAATTCTGGTTTCAGGAACCCAAGAAGAGAGATGAGGAAGAATCGAGAGCAAAATATGATTTTATATTTGGAAGTTCATAATCATAAACACAAAACAATTCAGGTAACCACCAAGTATATTTAGAAAAATCTTACCTTAAATCCCATTTCTGAAAGTATGCGAAATTGTTTGCTCGACCACACAATGTCCTTGGTGAGTGGCTTCGGACCCTTTTCAACCAAAAAAGAGTAATTGAGTTTACACACACAAGTAATAAATAAATTAATATATTTACACACACACAAGTAATAAATAAATTAATATATTTACACACACACAAGTAATAAATAAATTAATATATTTACACACACACACAAGAAATAAATAAATTAATATATTTACACACACACAAGTAATAAATAAATTAATATATTTACACGCGCAAGTAATAAATATATATGCACACACACAATGTTAACCACTTAAGGAATATGTGATAAGGTCAAAATAATTCACACATTTGGATAGGAAAGAGAGACAGGTTAACTGATTAACTAAAACAAACAGTTGGTCCAATTATAACATTATATTAATACAATATTATAATTATTAGAATAATAATAATTAATATAATATTAAAGGATTTTTGAGTCTACAACTTAGCCTGGACTAAAGAATGTGTTGGAAAGTGAGTTTGCGAAGTTGGAGTTGTGGCTTTAGGCACGGACATATTTTGGGAACTGGTTTTTGGACAGTCTTACAGTGCTACCATGGTTTGTAATGCATTCACAAAGAAGTTGTATCGTTTAGCCAATATAGAAAGCAGGACAGAGTTTACAATTGATATGGTAAATTATATGGAAGCAGAGGCAGGCGATGTTTTCTTTGATTTTCTACGTGGATATTTGAGAAGTATTTTGAAGGATAGGGCATGCATGGCACCAGTTCCTACTGCAGGGTTGACAACCCAGATTAAGTAGGGGACTTTTAGGAAGGGGCTTACAAGGGATGGCGAGGATAGTGCAAAAGGTTTGGAAGGTACCTGATGGCAAGTCTTGAGCAGTTTGGGACTATTAGATTAAGTATTTTTTATTTACATTTGGGTTGCAGTGCAGTGTGGCCCAGGCGGAGAATAACGTTGACTTTTGTAGTCCTGACATGTTAAGGATAATGTGACAGTCAAAATAATTGACATGTTAAGGATAATGTGACAGTCAAAATAATTGACATGTTAAGGATAATGTGACAGTCAAAATAATTGACATGTTAAGGATAATGTGACAGTCAAAATAATTGACATGTTAAGGATAATGTGACAGTCAAAATAATTGACTTGTTAAGGATAATGTGACAGTCAAAATAATTGACTTGTTAAGGATAATGTGACAGTCAAAATAATTGACTTGTTAAGGATAATGTGACAGTCAAAATAATTGACTTGTTAAGGATAATGTGACAGTCAAAATAATTGACATGTTAAGGATAATTCTGAGAGATTAATATGTTTGCCTGGCAAAGATTGTTGACCATGTTGAAGAGAATACATAGTTCCCAAGTTTCAGAGGAGTTCTCCTCCTTGCTCAGGAGGTAGGTGGACCACTAATCATTACTCAACTTCAGTCTCATCATCTAAGCTATGATAACCTTTCTCTCTTTCCTATGTAAAGTAATTTTGTATCATACCAACTAAATCCTTTTTGACTTCAGAAGACAAATACCTGCTTTGGAGGATGAGTCCATGTTGAAGTATCCATATCACCATCAACCCAATTAGGATTGAGAGGATTTTTTGCTTTTGGCCCGCCCCAAGAAGTTGGTGTGAGTGGTGACTCACTCCATGAGTTAACACTTCCTGACCCCACCTTAGAATCATCCCCCCACCCAGCAGAGCCTGCTTCATGAGGTCCATCAGGCCATGATCCATTTCTGCAATTATTAAATAAGTTGAATTCAAACATATTACGACACAGTAAAAACTCTGAGATAAATAATTTAATATTTTAGGTTCGTGCCTCCCAGGATGAGCCCATAGTGGAGTACCGTCAGCTTTCATGTTGGAGGAAGTATTGCCAGGCATTCGACTTTGTGGCATCCCAGGTGGACATTGCATTCCTCCTCGGCCCATATTTGGAGTAGGCATTTCTTTCCAATGTGATACTTTTCCTAAACATAAAAATTATTAAATGGTATAGCAAGTCATATTTTGTTGCAGGTAGAATGAATCTAAATTTATTATAAGAACATAAATAATTACATCAGTAGTTACACGTAAAGCATTGAACTATTTATAAAGATTTTTTTAAGAGTAGATCACGAACATAAATGTGTGTCTAATAAAAACAAAAATAAAAAATTTAATAAAATATTCTAATAAAATGACATATTCTGTTTTCTTAATTTGTGGTTTATATATTTCTCAATTACTTTCTCCAAAAGGAAATAAATAATTATTGAATTCTTGATAATTTTTCTAAATGTGAACTGCTTGGAGAAGCTACTTCATTTTTTCTACCATTGGACAATGTTTTAAAGATTTAACTCTTTTTTGAATGCACTATTGTCAGATAATTAGACAGTGAAAACATTGAAGAATAAATGAGTCAGGATAGCTAAAAAAACAGTTCAGCACTAAATTAAATATGTTCTAATAGAAATGAAAAAAAGTACAACTGTCAACACCATTAACTTGCCAGAAAAGTCTAGTGTGTTAAATGTATTTAGCCAATCATTTCACAAAACTGCTACATAGCAGCAGAAACTAAAAAATAATGATGCTGAGAACATGATGAAGGATATGGATGGAACCGATTTCAAGAAGGAAATTTTAAGGTGCAATTTTAATTGCTGTTCAAGATTAAGTCATTGAAACATTACAGGTTTGCAATAACAAAGAATACCAATTGTAGATACATTCCAACTCCATCCCACCTATCTAACTCTTTCCTTTTTGCCTGGTAGATCTGATTTCTGTATTCTGGCTTGTAACTCATTAAATGTTAAATAAATCAATTATGCTAGATATGCCCAAACTTGGGGGTCCTCTTTGACTGGAATATTACAATTCGATTCTTAAACCAATCTCAAAAGTTTAGAGGGTTTCAAATATTTGGACAAAAATATGTTTCTGAATGATACGAATTAATCATGATGGTGAAAACTAATAATTTTTCAAGTGTCCCCTCAATAGAATATTGAGTATAATCATTACACCATAATTTTCAATAAAGCAAACTAATAAAAACATTCACTTACACAGCTGTAATAAGTACAAACTCATATCTCTATGCCTTAAATCAAAAACCAATATGGGAAACTGAACCAAATATACTAAAAACAAACCAATTCTGAAGCCAATAATTAGTTAATGTCTTACTCCCTAACACCTACATTCCAGCAATTCGAATGACTATTTAATAGCATGCAAATTTGTACATAATGCAGAAGCCAGTTTCTATCACATATACCTATCCTATTCTGTTGTTGAGATGGATTTCCCCACAGAGAAGTTCCATCATCGTAGTTGGGAATATTGCGCCTCTGTGCAGGTGGAGATGGTTCTTCCCAACCTGATGGCTTTGTGCCAGCTCCTGGTAAACCCATATCTTTAGGGGGAGGACCAGGCCATTGATTAACTCCTGCGAATGGTACATATTAGATATCAATATTTTCAAAATTGGAAACTTTATCTAACTAGTGGAAAATACTGATATTAAATAAAAGGATTGTTTGGCTTTTTAAAAATAAATCCAGTTAATCATACTAAAGTAACTGCATGGCAATGAATAAGAGTCAGGAATGAAACAATAAAAAGCATGTATCATTCAGAGAAGTTGTAGATTTTTTTCCTTGATGTGTCACATCCACGTCACTAATATGGAGAATACCAGATATTTTGAACCTGACCTTTAAGAACTATACTGACCTGTGAAATGAAAAAACTGGCTAAAACTAAAATCGTAAACTATTTACATTTTAAAATGAAAAATTTACATCTGTTTTGAAATTTAATAAGAAAAATAGCAAAATATTGACAAAAGGAGTGATAATATAAATACCACACGTTTCTGAAAACATTGTTCATTTTTCATCACTTCTTTTTACTGTATTCAATTATTTTTCATATTATTTGCATTTTAAACAAATGGAAACAACCAAATTTGTCAGAAACAATTTAATATAGAAATTAACATGGCATTTTGAGTCAATCTATGACTTAATCAGGTGTATAATGGATTAGGAATATAATAAATAATTTACATACATTGCCAAATTCTTCTACTAATATTAGCCAAATATTAATATTATGTAAATAAGTTTTGGGTAGAATTTATTTACATAACATCAATATTTGGCTGATATTAATATAAAAAATTGGCAACATAAGGAAATTATTTATTATATACCAAATCCTTTATACACCTGATTAAGTCCTAGATTGATGACAAAATGCCACATTAAACTTTATGTTATTAAATTGTTCTGATAAATTTGGCTGTTTTCATCAATTTATAATTATATTGAAATCAGATAAATATAACTATATACATTGTAATTCTTTATAAGTTCTTGAACAGTATAATTGATAAATAAAATTTGGGATTATTTGGAGTCTTTGAAAAAAAATGACAACATTTTAACTACAATGTTTTTTAGTAACTGCTTTATTATTGAAGAAATCAAATAATAGAAGCAACTTTTTATTAAATAATTTCTTTACCAAAATAAAAGTTTTATTCCAACTGATAATTGGAAATTTTACTACATAAATGAAGCACAACTAATATGCCCAGCCTCTGAATTGAAAATATGCCCAGCCTCTGAATTGAAAATATGCCCAGCCTCTGAATTGAAAATATGCCCAGCCTCTGAATTGAAAATATGCCCAGCCTCTGAATTGAAAATATGCCCAGCCTCTGAATTGAAAATATGCCCAGCCTCTGAATTGAAAATATGCCCAGCCTCTGAATTGAAAATATGCCCAGCCTCTGAATTGAAAATATGATATGCTCAGCCTCTGAATTGAAAATATGATATGCTCAGCCTCTGAATTGAAAATATGCTCAGCCTCTCAATAGAAAATATGCCCAGCCTCTGAATTAAAAATATGCCCAGCCTCTGAATTAAAAATATGCCCAGCCTCTGAATTAAAAATATGCCCAGCCTCTGAATTAAAAATATGCCCAGCGTCTGAACTGAAAATATGTGCAGTGTCATTATTAAAACTATGCCTACCATCATTATTAATTTCAATAATTTTAAATATGTAAAAGATGAATTCATAATAAGAATGCTATACAATTAGTCGGTAAATTAGGACGGAAATTTCAAGACTAGGTGAGACCATATGAAAGTGAAATAAGATAATATTGAACCATTAGCTAATTAAAGCACCTATGATCAGCTCAAGAAAACCAACATTAATTTTTTAAACTTTGTGATAACGAGTACTATTCCTAATTGAATGATGTGATATACATATTTTTAGTGTAAAATATTAATATATCCTCTAATAAATCCCACTATAACTGTATTTTTATGCTTCATAAAATAAAAGTGTAATTGATAAGAAAGAAAGCAGCACACATAAGAAAAAAGAATATGTACTTTGTTGTAACTTGATTGAACAATAAAAATACCACCTTAGTTCTAATTGTATAGCTATTTTTTAGCTCTACTTACCTCCTCCGGGTATTGTGCCAGGGCCAACCATTTTCCCAGGAGGCTGATTCTGTTGATGATGCTGACCAGGATGATGAGCAGTTTGAGGATGCTGACTCCACATACTTCCATCATTTGACGTGCCATTGATACGTCCACTGATTCCACGTGGATCACCACGTAACATTGCATCAGGACCACGTATCTCTCCTATGCCTCTGATATCCCTAATCCCAACATCATTTCGCATAGGATCTACAACACCTCGCATGTGCTCCCTTGGGTCCATCATATTACCACCTAAAATTGAACAATTAATTATGAAGGGTAGAAAATGAACTATAGAAGTAAAAATGTTTTTGTCAATTAGGTCCCTGTGGTAAATCATAAATGATAAATACAATGTATTAACATATTTTTGATGTAGTTTATATATAGTCAGACCAATTTTTTCACATATCATGAAATAACAACTTGTTTGATAATTTTGCAATTGAACAAGCACGTGTATTTTAGGACTCACAAGTATTATTGAACTGTGCAGTTTCCTTATATTTTACAAAATGAATATTGACAATTTGATTTATATGCACAACAATAAAATCAAAATTGAAACACTTTCATGAAATAAAATGAATAGTGCATAAGGAGGTAAAAGAAAGATAATATACCCATAAACCACATTCTCTTTACACAGTTGATGTGCATTTACAGCCTGCAACTGATGAGGTTTGATTTACTTGACTGAAACCATTATGATTTATCACTAATTATATTAATCAATTATTATAATCTGACTTTTTAAAAAATACATGTTAAAACACCAGCCTATTAGTCAGAAAATTTAATTATGAAATTTATAACACATTTAAGAAAACATTTCATCCTTGATGATGGAACCTCTTCAGGTGTACAATTACAATGAAATTTTGTCTGCACCGTGTTTGCAAACCAAATGTTAGAAATTTGTTAATCAAAATTTTTATATAGCTCCTAGCAATACAAGTCCAAGTTAAATATTAATAATTACCTCAAATAATATTTATGGACACACAAATAAAATACAGAATAGAATAATGAGAGTTCATTACACAATTTCCTTCTCTCTTAAAACAAAATTTAATTACTAATAAACATAAAATTTTAAACAATCAAGTAACAAAGGCTCATTACAACTAATATATGCGAATTATCTTAATCTTAAATAAGAAATAATCATTTAAAAATTAGTTAATCTAAATTCATAACACTTTGATAAAAAACGCACACATTGAATGCAAGTTTATGTGAAAAACAAATCCACACACACAACCTCATACTTGTATAAACGATAACATAAACAAAGAAATTGTTTTTAGGAAAACTACCTTCATTGTATATCTCTGTATAATATAAACTGAGGCAATATTAACACACTTGGTCAAAATTTTAATGATTCAAAATAAGAGCAGTTAGAAGAAAGAAACTAGTAAACAATAGATAGATGCTGAATTATGGCTTTAAGTGGAAAAAATATTCATGGGAAATGATCACATTTACAGTTCTTTAATTCTTGTCTGCAATGAGTTCAGAGTGCAAGTTGCACATGGTCATTACCTGTTAATAATGCTATAAAATAAGGCACTGTGTTGCTTTTACAATCCTGAAGCCAAAATAAATTTATTTAACAAAGAACACACATGAAATAATAAAAAAAAATTGTTTATGAATTAAAGTTTAGTCATTTTGAAATGAAAATGGCAAGGTTCAGCCAATACATACAAATATATACTCTGGCACAGGATTGATAATGTGACCTATTACCTCTCAGTTCGCGTGGGTCCGAGTTTCCTCCACGGATATCCACACCAGGAACAGTGCGTGGATCTCCCCTGGGGTCACGAGGATCACCCCAATTTGAACCAGCCGCTCCGACGCCCCAGTCACTGTCTTTCTTAGGAGCTGCGAACACCAATTTTAATGTTCCATTTCGCCACTACCCATTTTCAATTTGCGACAACACAGTGCCCTTTGTAATTCATAGACACATACTTTAAGATAATTTAAGTGTATAGAGACAATTTAAAGACAAAAACCAAATTCTAATACAGAAGGACTAAAGGCACTAGTTATCATATATTGTTTAATATTTTATTCCTTTATTCCATAAAAAATACCATTACAAAAATTCTTACTTTTAAATGTATTTTTTAAGTTGCATTATTTTTTCAAAACATTCACCAAGAGAAGATTTTTGCACTATACAATTTAAATCTGACATCAACTATCTTAAGAACCCAGTTGGCTCCCTGCTATCCCAACCAGTTAATGGGATAACTGGAACAGAACTCCATAATTTCCATTTAACATGGTTCCAGTTCATATGACATAGTTTCATGCTATGGACCCAGGGGACACAAAATTTAATATCCAGCTAACTTCACATCGGACTAATCCCCAACATCAACACATTCTTGATGCTGTCATACAACTTAGTTCTGGCCTAATTACCACATAAGTTTACATCAAACCTATCAATAAACTTTTACCAAAATTAAATACCAGTATGTACCACTTACTACCACCGACTTTCCGGAACTCACCTTCACTCTTGCTTTTAATGGATTTGCAATTCCAACCCAGACATAAGAAACATTTTCTCAGCATGTTGTATTCAAACACATTACACTACTATGGATGATTCTCATTTACCCTTGTGGAACTGACCATCACACTGTCCCACCAAACCGGGTAGCTAGACTGCCCTACCATTCATTGTACTGAAATACTTCAGAGTATCCATCACAAAAAATTAACCTATAAATCCAAAGAAAACGGACCTGTCTTTTTCCTGTCCTTATGTATATATATATTTATACATATATAACACTGAAGGAAAAAGTGTGACGAGGTCAAATAAAATGACACATTTAAATAGGCTGACACACAGTTCCGACCTTTCCTCCTGACTGAGCGGACTCAGGCCCTCAAAAATTTGAGAAATTTGATAATTTTTAGTTTTTTCAGCCAGGCTGGACCAACTATTGATATAAGTGAAGGTAACATACCTGAAATAAAATCAAGGAGTGAAAATATTTTAAATTTTTGAGGGCCTTCGTCAGGAAGGAAGGTCTGAGCTGTGTAGAGTATTTTCTATTTATGAAAGCATTGAGGATACGGTTGGGGTAGTTGGGCAGACTGTTCCAAGCGGAGCAAATGTGAGCTCCCCTTTGGACTAAGTTCTATGGGGGGATAGAGTTTGGTATATTCAGGAGAACAACTGTTGAAGGGAAGATATTGTAAGGTGTTGGTGGGTGTAATGTGGAATTAGGCCAGAACTGAGGTGTATGTCAACAAGGATGGTATGGTGATGTTCATGGGGAAGTAGTTCCAAGAGAAGTTAACAGAGAAATTGGTTCCCTTTAAATTGTTCATTTGAATCACAATTTTCAGTAAGAAATCAAACTTAGTTGTATGCTTATCAATATTTATCGTGTTAAACTAATATTTTATGTAATGATACTTATCAAATTGAAAGTTCAGTGAAATATGTTCCCGTTTCTATCTTAAATCATCATTCGACACAACCATATCTTGAGCAACATAATACCATATATATATATAGAAGAGTTCAACTGTTCATCCAGTGATTCATATTTGTTATGTTTACTATACAGGTAGATACCCAAATTATAACTTGTGAGGTGTGAAGTTAAATTGTGTACACACCGCTCAACAATAATTATACAACTTGTATATAGTTATAAAACTTGTCAAATGAGTAATCAACAATCTTAATATTGTCATTTGTAATAAAACATACCTCCCCACATTCCTCCACTTGCACCTGCAGAATTTGTCCACTGTCCACCACTAGTCCCAGGACCTGTATTAGATGGTACTCCAGTCCACATACTTGAGCTGTCCGCATCATCATCTTCACCCCAAGTACCTCCAATATTAGTTGTAGGGGTATGACCCCAAGGCGTCTTTTGGGTTTGTGAAGGTGGTGGTTGGCCTCCATTTCGAAGGTTTGCCTCCCATAAATCTGTGCCTGAAATAAATTTGTGACCATAATATTGCCAGATCATTTACAAAAAGATATTTTACCTGAGAAAATATAAATGAAAAACAGACAAATTAAGATTCACCATCATTCCATTTGCTTAAAAAAAATAATAAACAATATTCCTACAACCGTATGTTTTCACTAGGTAATCAATAAAATATACATAAAGTAGTTATTAGTGTAGATGCTTTAAAGCAACTGATTTTAAATTAAAGGTACCCAAAATTCTGTAAATAACATTATTACAACTTGAACAAATACATCTTACTTCACTCAATGGTACATGCATTGGGATAAAGTATTATAGAAAGGGGATTAACATAACTCTTATATATCGACGCCTTTAGTAAACAACTAGGATCCAATGTATTTCACAAATTCCTCTACTTGAATGGAATATACGCTCAGCATGCTTTATTTCTCTATATACACATAGTTTGGGTCTCCACACAAACTTAAATTTCCCACCACATATATTTTTTTGCCAGAGGTTGCTGTTGATCTGCATTGCCTAACAATTGCAGTAAACTCTTCCAATTTCAAAATGGTGATGATTTTAATACAAATTGCAGAGTATGATAAAAGAGCCGTGATTGTCGAAGGTCTCTGTGCTGGTTGCTCTGCGGCACAGATGATTAATTTATTTAAGTATCCAAAATAATCAGTTTATGATGTGGCAAATTATCATGCTTAGGATTCAAATTTGCACTGGCGAGGAAGTTTCATTCAAAGGACTGCATCCTGAAGTTGTTGAAAGAGTTTGAGGACTGGTTTCGGAGAATGAAAAAAATTATTGCAATCATTGGAGTAAGTGAACTTACAATGCATAGAATTGCTGAAATCGTACACATTGAAGGTAAGAGAAGTGCTGTTAAGACACTGCTAAGACAAAGAGTCAGTCACTGCAATTTACTTCGTCTCCTAACCGTTCCGATTTAAATCCTTGGATTACTATGTATGGAGCATAGTTGAAAGGGTCTCCAACTAGTGACATCATTAAGGCAACATCCGTTGACTTGGACTCTGCTACATCATGTTGTACATGCAAGCGTTTCAGACTAAGATTGGAGGCCGTTATTAAATGATTATGCTCTAAAGATGTACTGAAGAACCATATGAAAAATAATTTCGTTATATTTAATATTTTGCTAATAAAATTTTGTTTATAAAATCTGTTCAGTATGTCCAAATTTTGGTGATATACCTTTAAATATTTTGTTCAAAATCAAATAAATTTATAAATCATACCATTGTTAACATTTGGCTTCCAAACTGGAACACCATCTTTTGCACTTGGTTCAGGTGAAGGAGGAATATCCCAACCTGTATCTTGGTTAACATGTTGCTAAAAGTAAAAAAGTAAAATTATAAATGAGGAGTTTCTTAGATAATAAATCAATTATTACAGCAAAATACTATCAAAATAAGAAAATAATCCATCTTGAATTTTCAATAAAAACAAAACACATTTATGAGAATATATTTTTTAAATAGAAATAAATTATCATTAAATTAATTTGATTAGTGAAATAGTGAAATTGATATTTATTCACCTTTTCCATAACAAGGAAAAAAGTATTTTAAAAACACTTTTCCCTTAAATGCATGATAAATAAGGAAAATTGGTAGTCACCAATTACTTGGCTACATAAAACGGCTTAACACAATGTGTAGTAGTCTAAACCATGAGATCAGTAGTAAACAGAATAATAATTGGTGCTTACCCCTCCCCAACCATCCTGGCTAAACAATGCCTCTCTCATAGTGTTCAGTTGTTCCAACTGTTGTTGCTTGCTTGTACTGGAGCTACCAGATGCTGAACTTGTTGCGGGACCTGTCGAACTTCCTGAGCTGCTTCCCGACATGACTGTGTTATTCGAGCTGCCACTACTTGTGCTAGATCCTTGAGGATTGGTGGGCAAACCTTTACCAGCAGCTTGGGCCCAAGATGTGGAACTGTTTTGTTGCTGCTGCTGCTGTGATGCTACCTGCTGTTGTTGAGTTTGTGGTGCTTGTGACTGGTTTGTTTGCTGTTGGTTTGAATTTGACTGTTGTGGTTGCGCTTGTGAAGAACCAGGTTGTTGTTGGGACGGAGGTTGACCTGGAATAAAGACACACAGCTTCAATTTCAGGGTAAGCCACCATCACTCACTATTTCTTTTGCATACCAATTCTTTAATTTATCTTCTCACTATTCAATTATCAAATGTGACTTCTTCACTTAATAATTGACATCCTTTAACATTTGTATGTATAAATATATAAAGGAATGGGACACGGTCAAACTGATTAACTCATTTGGATAGGGGACAGAGAGAGACGGGGGGGGGGGGAGGGGGAGTTTACTTACCTTCAATCAAGAGGTGGTAAAATTAGCAAGGTCCTGAAGCCCTTCTTTCAGGATTGAAGATCTAAATTGTATGCCATATGAGAATTCTTGCCCATCCAGCATACAGTTCAGACCTCCTTCCTGACGAAGGGAGCTCAGGCCCTCGAAAATTTGTACCATTCTGTCTCCTCTGCATGACTGGATCAATTATTGATTTCAGGTAAGTCAACTTCGCTGTCTCTCCTTCCTACCTAATTGTGTTATATATATGTATATATATATATATATATATATATATATATGTATATGCTTTTCTATGTGCGTAATTCTTCGCCCGAGCATATGAATTCAAATAAAAGCGCAATCCTCCTATTTCTCCTATTTATTTCTATCCTTCCTCACTATCCAAGTTTGAATGTGAATTAATTCCTTAAATGGATTCTCCTAATATTGTATTTATTCCTTAATGGAAGCTCCTAATACTTCATTCCCTCTACTCTATCCATTCCTCCACTAAAACTATTAATTGTCCACAATAAGACTGTCTATATTTGCCTGGTCGGGAACTTGACCCGGTGGCCGAGATGGTTAAGGCGTCTGTGTACTAAGCAGAATACGTGGGTTCAAGTCCCGCCTGGGTCAAATATTTTCAGTCTTTCCTTCTTCTTCCATCCTTCTCTCTGCTTTGAACATATGCTTTTCTATGTGCGTAATTCTTCGCCCGAGCATATGAATTCAAATAAAAGCGCAATCCTCCTATTTCTCCTATTTATTTCTATCCTTCCTCACTATCCAAGTTTGAATGTGAATTAATTCCTTAAATGGATTCTCCTAATATTGTATTTATTCCTTAATGGAAGCTCCTAATACTTCATTCCCTCTACTCTATCCATTCCTCCACTAAAACTATTAATTGTCCACAATAAGACTGTCTATATTTGCCTGGTCGGGAACTTGACCCGGTGGCCGAGATGGTTAAGGCGTCTGTGTACTAAGCAGAATACGTGGGTTCAAGTCCCGCCTGGGTCAAATATTTTCAGTCTTTCCTTCTTCTTCCATCCTTCTCTCTGCTTTGAACATATGCTTTTCTATGTGCGTAATTCTTCGCCCGAGCATATGAATTCAAATAAAAGCGCAATCCTCCTATTTCTCCTATTTATTTCTATCCTTCCTCACTATCCAAGTTTGAATGTGAATTAATTCCTTAAATGGATTCTCCTAATATTGTATTTATTCCTTAATGGAAGCTCCTAATACTTCATTCCCTCTACTCTATCCATTCCTCCACTAAAACTATTAATTGTCCACAATAAGACTGTCTATATTTGCCTGGTCGGGAACTTGACCCGGTGGCCGAGATGGTTAAGGCGTCTGTGTACTAAGCAGAATACGTGGGTTCAAGTCCCGCCTGGGTCAAATATTTTCAGTCTTTCCTTCTTCTTCCATCCTTCTCTCTGCTTTGAACATATGCTTTTCTATGTGCGTAATTCTTCGCCCGAGCATATGAATTCAAATAAAAGCGCAATCCTCCTATTTCTCCTATTTATTTCTATCCTTCCTCACTATCCAAGTTTGAATGTGAATTAATTCCTTAAATGGATTCTCCTAATATTGTATTTATTCCTTAATGGAAGCTCCTAATACTTCATTCCCTCTACTCTATCCATTCCTCCACTAAAACTATTAATTGTCCACAATAAGACTGTCTATATTTGCCTGGTCGGGAACTTGACCCGGTGGCCGAGATGGTTAAGGCGTCTGTGTACTAAGCAGAATACGTGGGTTCAAGTCCCGCCTGGGTCAAATATTTTCAGTCTTTCCTTCTTCTTCCATCCTTCTCTCTGCTTTGAACATATGCTTTTCTATGTGCGTAATTCTTCGCCCGAGCATATGAATTCAAATAAAAGCGCAATCCTCCTATTTCTCCTATTTATTTCTATCCTTCCTCACTATCCAAGTTTGAATGTGAATTAATTCCTTAAATGGATTCTCCTAATATTGTATTTATTCCTTAATGGAAGCTCCTAATACTTCATTCCCTCTACTCTATCCATTCCTCCACTAAAACTATTAATTGTCCACAATAAGACTGTCTATATTTGCCTGGTCGGGAACTTGACCCGGTGGCCGAGATGGTTAAGGCGTCTGTGTACTAAGCAGAATACGTGGGTTCAAGTCCCGCCTGGGTCAAATATTTTCAGTCTTTCCTTCTTCTTCCATCCTTCTCTCTGCTTTGAACATATGCTTTTCTATGTGCGTAATTCTTCGCCCGAGCATATGAATTCAAATAAAAGCGCAATCCTCCTATTTCTCCTATTTATTTCTATCCTTCCTCACTATCCAAGTTTGAATGTATATATATATATATATATATATATTGGTATGGAAAGGATAGAGAGATAGGTTGTGGCTTACCTGAAAGTGAAGTGCGGTGTCGCCATGAGGAACTGAAGGTTGTTCTTCAAATTTTCGGAGGCTCTCAGCCTCCTTCTTCAGGAAGGAGTGATACACCATTCCGTGCACCGGCCGGTGTAACACTCCTTCCTGAAGAAGGAGGCTGAGAGCCTCCGAAAATTTGAAGAACAACCTTCAGTTCCTCATGGCGACACCGCACTTCACTTTCAGGTAAGCCACAACCTATCTCTCTATCCTTTCCATACCAATATTTTTGACAATGTCACATTCTCACTATTACAATATATATATATATATATACACATATAAATATGAGTAAGAATATGATGTTGATAAAATAATTGACGTCATTGGTATGCAAAGGAAAGTGAGATAGTTTGTGGTTTACCTGAAATTGAAGCACAGTGAAACCACACGAAACCAAAGGATGTTCTTCAAATTTTCGGAAGCTCTGTCAGGTCCTTCAGGATGGAGTGTTACAATATTCTGAGCACTGGCCTCCAAAAATTTGAAGAACCTCCTTCAGTCCCGTTGGTTACACTGTGCTTCAATTTCAGGTAAGCCACAAACTATACCTCTTTCCTTTCCATACCAATGATCTCAATGATATATACTTATGTATGTGGTGTGGTAGTGTAAATCAATTTTCTTTAATATATATATTTGCAAGTAATTTTGTTTACAATTAATTCTAACTGCCTCCTTTGGAACCTTTAACTGCTCTGAAAAGTATTTAAAAATTATTGTGTTAATATATCCTATTTTCATGACTTGCACATAATAACTGTTTATTAATGACAACTAACCTGTATTTTGTTGATTTGTATTCCCTTGACTAGTACTGCTGGAACCACTATTTCGGTTCACATTATTGTTGCTGCCCCACTGATTCTGGGGTCCTGAGCCACTTTGCCCTTGACTGTTGCCTCCCCAACCACCAGCACCAGAGTTGTTGCTTGAATTATTTGAATTGCCACTCTGGGGAGTAACCCAACTAGAAGTTCCACTGTTCAGGGAACTCTCACCGCCTCCACGTAAACCCAAACCAAGAGGTATGCCCCACCTGGCATTTGTTGCTGGACCATCAAGATATGTCAAGTTGGCTTTCGATAAAAGTCTTATTTGTTGCATTGTTTGATCAGGTTCCATCATTACAGATGGTTTACAAGCGTAATAGGACTCTGAATCAGTTGCACTTTGAGTTGTGAGCTTAACAGACTTGGCATTCTTACCATCTAAACAGATACTTTTTTCATCACTATTATAATTATTATCCTTATTATTAATAGTATTAAAGCTTTTTGGTGGGTCACTGTCATCACCCTGGACTTTTGAATTATTGGCAGACTTAGAGAAAACTTCATTATATACTGAAACTTCACTCTGAGACTTGGGAATGTTGATAAGTGGAGTTACACTCCAAAAGTTTGTTTTTTCAATAATAGTTTGATTTTGCTGCTGAAGTTTTATTTCTTCCGAAACACTTGAGAAATTCTTAAACTTATTAGAATTATTATCCTGATCTAAAAGAGCACCAGTAAAAACTTTCTCATCACACACTTCGGTCGTTACATTTTTGTTTCCATTAATTTGAAGATTTAAGTCATGTGGCAAGGTACTGATTATCAAATCACTTGTTTCCTCTTGAACATCTACACTACTAACATTGATAGAAGATTGCTTAACAATATTGTGAAATTTGTCTTTATTTTGGACTTGGCTACTTATAGAATATGGACTTTCAATGGCCTGAGTGACATGGGTGGGCTCCACATCATTTATAGTGGTAATAGCAGTAAAGCTGATGTTGTGACTTTGTGCACACTTAGACAGACTATTGCTGCTGGAAGAACCAAGGTGACTGGCAAACATTGCATTGATGCCCTAAAACAAATTCAAAAGAAATTTAAGTGAAACCATTTTATCATGTTCATAGCAATATACAAATACATGATCTACTTGCACTGACAGCACAAGATATTAAGTGAATAAACAATACTGTAAAAGCTAAAATAATAAGACAATTAACTAATAAAAATTTGGGAATAAACTACAATAGCTAAACAGTCAGAAGACAAAGAAGATGAAAATTAACTGATTGATTACTATTGTAATCCACAATTTCTTCCAAAAAAAGTTCTGAATACATTGATAAATTTGATTGTATACACTTCTAAGATTAGCAGAGATTATATTCCAAAAATTATTAAATTAATGAATTAGTAAAATAATTTTCAATAAATTTAAAAAGTGTTGCCTTGCTTCCAAGCTATTTGTAAAATCTTTGAAGAAATTTTGATTACACTATCAAATAAATGATCAAGGTCTCTATCTATTTATTGTTCACCTGAAGAAGCTCCAAATTAGGGATTACACAGTGATAAACATTCTCACTGCATTACATTGTTGGTTTATAAGTCTTTCTCAACTGTTTGGCCATTATATATATATATTTCAATCATTATGTAACTATAATTCTATAGTCATCATAGCTTGCAATCATTACAAATGATTACATCAGCAAGGGTTATTAAATAAAATTAAGGTTTCTAAGTAGATTTAAACTTTTTTTTTCATATTAAGAGATGAATTAGTGTTATTACCTGTTCTGCACCGTGGCTGGTCGCAAGGGACGGAGGCTCTGCGGTGCCACAACTTGAGCTGGATATCACAGATACTGAGAATATCGCCTCAGGGGAAATAGTAGAGCGAGGGTCAGCTCCAGCCCTCACTCGAACCTCCCCTGGGTTCACCTGGCACAAGGCCTCAGACTTGGAACTGGGGTTGGGGTGGCGAGTACAGCCACAGGATTTGCACCCTGCACTAGATTGATTGATGCCCGCAAGGAGACTACTGTCACTGCAGTCCCCAACTGGGATTGTCATAGCTGCCAGGGATGTGGTGCAATGCTGAGACTCACGCGCTTTTAAACATGGTTGCAACACGGAAGTTGCAGGATCTTTGGAATATGCAGAATGCTGCTGTTGAGTTGTACACACAGGTTTCATCTTCATTTGTGCATATTGTGATGGTGAAGTGTGACAGTCAGTCAGAGCTGCCATTGGAGCAATATTATCACTTTTCTCATTGGTGCAGTCAATTGTGTCCTACAGAAAGAAAAACATCTGATAATGTGTTATACATGCCAACCAAATTTAGCAGACAAGTAAATGAGATACTGTTCTTACTATATGGTTTAATATCATATCAAAATATCACAATTGACTTGACAATGTAGTCAGTGCTCTACAATAATATGCGGGGGTGGACCCTCGAATCGTCGACAGGGAACGCCAGATATGGTTGAGGGTGTGAGCAGGACAGACGGCTTTGCAAGTGAGAGAACAGAAAATTGCCACCACATCCAGATATACGTGGAGGTATATGGAAGGGAACCTGGACTTGTGTGATGTATATTTCAACCAAGGGTATATTCCGCCCACCTGCCTGACCATGATGGTATTTTGGTCGCCCATAACACAGGAGAAGCCAATGTGAGACGAGGTACCAACGTCAAGAAAATTCTTCAAATTTTTGAAGGCTCTCAGCCTCCTCCTTCAGAAAGGAAAATTTGAAGAACAACCTTCAGTTCCTTATGGCGACACCACAATTCATTTTCAGGTAAGCCACAACCTATCTCTCTTTCCTTTCCATACCAATATTACAATTATTTTTGACAATGTCATATCCTTACTAATATCATATATATATATATATATATATATATATATATATATATATATATATATATATACTAAAATGTTTTAGTAAACACTTGCTTGAATATAAATTTTATTTGTATTATTAGATTTACTCCACTGTAAAGAGTAAATCTAGATTGAGAACAAAACTTTGGCTAAATTTTTACGTTTTTTGTGATAAATTACTTCAGACTAATTTGATTGTGTTCATTCATTTATAATCTTATTGAAGTCGGATAAAAAATAACAATTAATATGAAATTTGCTTGTAATCAATTAAATTATTGTTTACTCTTATGCAAAAGTATGAAATGTAATTGCTTTATGTATAAATACAAATGTAGTACTTACCCTCAAATTAGGCACTTGGTCAATAGGAAATGTGGAACTTTGTTGTGCGGTCCAGCAAGTGGCCACACTTCCGACTTCGTTGATAGACACAAAGTCAACAGACAGACTCTGCTAACCGTTCTGGCACATCATTTTTACCTACAGCATCCTCCTAAAATATAAAAATAAAATTCAGTATATTTAAAACTATTAACACTGGCCAAAAACCATAAAAGCATGGTAGCAAAACAAGAAAATTGGACAATTAAATAATTGAACGTATCCAAATGTTTATATGGAAACTAAACCAATCCATAAAAGTTAATCTCCGTCAAGGAAGAAATAATCTTTCACAGAACAGGATTTATTAAAACAACAAATAAGTACACTGCAGCTATTCAATTTATTCCATTCAATTCCATTATAGGTTCCTTGCAATTCACAACAGCAATTGTAAGTCAAAGAAAACTATTAAAGACCGTACAACACACTAGAAATTTTGATATGATATTTAATTATCACATTAAGTATTGTGCAAAGTTCCAATTCTAAAATAGTAATGGAAGAAAAATATATCACACAAGAAAGAAAAGAAAAAATTAGAACAGAATAAGCATCAACAGTAGTGTGACATGCAAAAAAAAAAAAAAAAAAAATTTTAAGGAAATTTGCCATTTACATGTTACAAAGAGTATGCTAAATGCGAAGGGACAGGTATTGATAAACGAGTAATTGGTTGGAGTCAGGAACTCTTTCGTAAACGCCTTCAACTTTTAAAAAAAAAATTGACATTCAGTTTTTAGATATCAGGAATTTAATATAGGACTGAGTTTGATTAATTTACTATAAATCTTACACCTCAGGTTTAATCAGTCACGAATTAAAACACGTACACGTTTCTCAAGTATTTATTCGATTTTGACGTAAATTTCGTATATGAATGTGGATAAAAATGGGTCAACCGAATATTTTAAAATTCAGATTTTTGGACTATGTTCCTGTAAATCTTGGATACGTTAACGATGTTACCAACTCATTTAGTATTTCTTAGTGAGCTTATTGATACTTGCACATTTACAGTCAAATTTTCATATAAATCACGGTACATATAAAAATATTCAGAAATATTTATCAGCTTGTCATTAATGGTATGAAAATGATATTAAGTTTATGCATAAAATATAGTCAAAGTGTAGGAAAATTGTAAGTACCATCAGAAAATGTTTCCATTGCGTGAATTTACGTTTAATATATTATTAATGTAAAATACAACCGTCATAATAATTTTACCTTACAAGAATATGTAGTTCCAAATATCATAGCAATAAATATAGAGACAACATTCCAAATTATCTTATTGATAATATATGAAAAGTTGAGAAATTGAAAAACAATTTATCACATTAACACACATCCACCCGAAAACTGAAGGTGAAAAAATATTTTAATTACAATTTTGTATATAAATAACCACCTCAGAATTACCAACAAAACAGAATACCATTAAAATATGAACATACCTCACAGAAAAAATTATCAGTGGTCATAATGGGACATGTTGGTAGAGATCTGAAAATAAATTTAAAAATCGTCAGTTGATTTACATAGATGTGTATAATGAGCATATTATTCTATTAATAATTATAACCCAATTGACAGTGATTGTATAAGGCTAAAAACAAACAGCTGTTGTATCTGTTGGTACAGATCCTGTTTCATTATACGATACACATGGGAAAAAGTAATAATTTAATCGTAAAAATATACAGCTAAATATAATATTTTTTTTCTCCGTCTACATTCGTCGCCTTTCAGTTTATCAACAGCTGCAAAATGGTGTTTTCTCACTTATCTTCGGATACAAATACATAATACTGCAGCGCAGTTTTGAGTACTTCGCCCCTGTATTAATTGATGCGCCACTCAATATAAACAAACAGTCGACGATTTAGTAGCGTAAAACTTGAATAATAAACTTACTACTCTGATGGCCGAACGAGGAAGCCAAGACGAAGTTGTCTCGGGTGGAAAATCGTCCTATAGCTGCAAGTCTCAGGAGGCTGTTCGCCTAACGCGGTTAGCACCCCTCCGGACCGTATTCCGACGCGTTCTACCGACAAAAATACCAAGCACTACTGTATTTAAAATCGTTTGCTACTTTCTAATACATACAAATCGGCACAGTTTCCGTAACGCACTACGTTGTTATTTTACGAGACACCTGATTATAAAAACATTCGTCCGATATTGATCGTCTGTTACGTGGCATAAAAACTGCCATAAGCCGTTCTTGAAGCTGCGGCTACTCCCCGCGGTCGAAAGGGACGGGTGGGGTTTATTTTCGCTTCCACGTTTAAACCCGACAAACCGAGCAGAAAACACTTTAAGAGATTTTTATTTATTTAAATACGTCGTTCTACACTTCCCGGTTTTGCAGGCTGAAAAGACAAAAAAAAATTCTGGGGGGGCCACTTTAAATTGTGAGAATTATACCGATTTGGATAAACAAGAACATGATTTTCGATCGACTGAATACGGATGAGAAAATCGACGCACTTTTTTTTTTAAAAAAAACCTAAATTAAAATACCTTAAATATAACTCCACAGCTTGAAAAAAAAATAGTTTCCTTTCGAAGCTAAATAACTGGGGAGTTACACGGGGAGCAAAGTAATATCAATATTTTAGTACCGTTAATGCACATATCACAGAAATGGTCACGCTATTTTCACTTCTAGACTAAGCTCATTTCACAATCTTCACTAATCAATCTCTCGAAGATCTCGTTTTGGTCATATCGCCTCCAGCGCCCGGATAATCCGAGATAGGTCGGAAACTGCCGACACGAGCCCCGAAGCGGCGTCGGTGTCAGATGTGAGAGCCTCCAAGCGGGCTTCAAACCCCCCTTCCTTGTCTGTCTGTGAGGAATACCTTGTTCAAAATTACCCCGATCCTGCTTCCACCGCAACACTAGCTTGAAAGACGTTCGAGCGAACTGCGGCGCTCGAAGTGGCAACAACGCCGGCGCGAACGGGTTCCGGTAACTCCGTCGCTGCTCACCTTAACGTAGGCTACGCACCCCCGCCTCGCCGTCCACGAAAAAAAAACACACACACAACAAACTCACCAATTAGCTCTCCAAAAGGTTAGCAACAAGTCACGAACAGAGAATAATGCGCGCAGCACACACTATGGGGGCAGCAGTTAGCTTTACGTGAATGCTGTTGAATAGGCGACATAACCAAGTGGAAATTAAAGTTCAATAAAAGGGGGGCGAAAAAAAGGAGTCAGGTATCGAACAGATCGAATGAAAAGTACACAGACCCTTTTCGAAAGACAACTCCATGGGTACCGAGTCTGAAACGGTACTACAACAACAAAATAACGTTACATAAATTAGCCCATGGTCATATTTTTAACTTGTTTGCTGTTATAACATAATTCCAGAACTTGCTTTTCACCTGATTACATGTATGTTACTTGAACACAATTTTTAAAGCCACTTGGAAGTTTGTTGTGAAGCTGTAATCCAAGTACCAAAGTTTCCACTTGTTTTAATTTCAAGTTCTTGATTGAAATTCCGTTAACTGGTAAAATGAAATGTCCCCCCCCCCCGCCCGAAGTTTACTAAAAATAGCAAGCAGCCTTTGTACTGGGCCGTGACAATCCTCCTTTGACCATTTTAACATATCGTTTGCGAATAACTAACTGTACTCTGGACTAATCTGAAGACCCATTCCTCATACTTGAAATTCTGTACCTGAAGAAAGGCTTCCAGAAACGTTGTTGTGTGGTGTTAATGTCATCACTATTGTATGTGGTGGCATGTCTTCCTTAGTATCATGGCCACCCATTCCTCATACTTGAAATTCTGTACCTGAAGAAAGGAACGAGGCTTCCAGAAACATTGTTGTGTGGTGTTAATGTCATCACTATCGTATGTGGTGGCATGTCTTCCTTAGTATCATCATGGTCATGTTTGTTAACAATAGAAGCACAGCTTCCACGATGATGTGGAAGAGACACTTTTCCTTTAATCCTCTTCATGATAACAAAATTTATTACCAGTTTTACACTGTACAGAAGCTGCAACTTAAATCTGTTATGTATCATTTTTTAACCTAAAACACTTGCTTGAATATAAAGTTTTAATTGCATTTTTAGATTTACTCCACTGTAAAGAGTAACTGTACCTTGAGAACAAAACATTGACTAAATTTCTATGTTTTTATTTTTATTTTGAAGATAAATCACTTCAGACTAATACATTTATAACTGTATTGAAGCCAGATAAAAATAACAATTAATATGAGAAGCAAAGCTTCCACGATGAAGTGCAAGAGAGACACAGTTTTACACTGTACATACAAGTGTTTTTTTTATCATAGTCATACTTGAAATTCTGTACCTGAAGAAAGGAACAAGGCTTCCAGAAACGTTGTTGTGTGGTGTTAATGCCATCACTAGTTGTATGTGGTGGCATGTCTTTCTTATCATCATCATGGTCATATTTTTTACTTGTTTGCTGTTATAACATAATTCCACAACTTGCTTTTCACCTCATTACATGTATGTTACTTGAACACAATTTTTAAAGCCACTTGGAAGTTTGTTGTGAAGCTGTAATCCAAGTACCAAAGTTTCCCCCATCACTGATTTTTTTTTTCACAATGGTTCCTATAAAAAAAACATCAGTTTTTCTCCTTGTGTATGTTTTCCTTTTACACAATAATGTGTAACTAATGTTATTCCTGAAGAGGGAAACCCACAGTCAATATTTTTTTTCCCTATGTCTAAAGAGTGTTTTGACAACTTTCCACCCTTCGTAGTTCTTCTTCAGAACTAATAAATACTCTGATGAGGTATTTTGAGGAGGTACATGACCCCCTATAATTTTCTTAAACTCAGAATCAAGTGAATGCATTTTTTTCAGGGTAACAGGCTGCATGAGGGTGATCTACATGGTGGCAACTCCCCTTTAATAGCATAGGAAGGGATTTGAAAGGGGGGATGCGGAAGGGTAGAGGAAGGCAGCCAAGGGTTAACTAAGGACCCCGGGCTATGGTTTAAGGATCCAACCCCGGGGCATTCACCTAAAAGTAATGCAGGACAAACGCTAGAAAACCTGCATCAGGTACGTCGGGCTCTTGGGTACTTGTCCCACGCCCTTCCCTGGATGGCGGGAGAGGGGGGTTTTGCTGTGGGGTCACAGCATTGCGTTCTCTGTGCATTGAGCGGTTTTAGGAGTCAGCTGGCCGAGTGTTCCAATGGGAACAACGAAAAACTCTTACCGTATACCCCAAGGTCTGTGACCCCGGAACATTCACCTCTCAAAACAGGCCTCGGCTTGTGGGAACCTTAGTTCAAAAACGGAGAGAGGAGGAGGCATCCCCAAAGGTAGTCCCTTCCTGTCTCTGCCTGCGAGAGAACAGCTCTCGCAGACTCAATCCTGCAAGTGAATGCATGATCCTCACAGCTCATTCCAAGTACAATTGAATCTCCAAGGAAGCCTGCGAGAGGATTCTCTCGCAGGTGAACCTTCCCAGAGAGCTCTGGAGGAGGCTGCCTTTGGGGGGATGCCTTCACAACTCTCTAGTTCTTTTTTAACTAAGGTTCCCACATGCCGAGGCCTGTTCTGAGAGGTTGTATGTTCTGGGGTCGCAGACCTTGGGGAATACGGTAAGAGTTGTTCGCTATTCCCATTGGAATAGTCGGCCAGCTGCCTCCTAAACTGGCCAAGGCATGGCGAGAGGTAAGCTGCGTCCCCACTGCAAACTCCTGTCTCCCGCCATCCAGGGAAGGTCGTGGGACAAGTACCCGACCTACCTGATGCAGGTTTTTCTAGGGTTTCCCCTGCATCACTTTTAGGCGAATGCCCCGGGGTTGGATCCTTATTCCGTAGCCCGGGGGCCCCTAGTTAACCCTTGGCTACCTTCGTCCACCCTTCCGCATCCCCCCTTTCAATTCCCTTTCCTATGCTATAAGAGAGGAGTTGCCACCATGTACACAGCCTGGCTACACCCAAAAAAAATCCAAGAAAACATTTACCAATCACAAAATCCATCCGCGCGATATATAAAGATAATTTATGTCCCAGTACAGTTTATTATGAAGAATTAGAATGAAAAATTCAGTCAAAGACAATTTCATTTGTACAGCCTGGACAAAAAAACAGTTGCACCTACAATAAACTTTCACTCTTTTGTTTTTAAGAAAAATTTTAGTGTATTTAAGAAATAAATAAACATCAGCAAGTCAGAAAAAAATAATTTATTAACGTTTCGTCGCTTATTTTACGACATCATCAGGTTCAAGTTCTGCTGACTGCCGTGGCCGGAAATACGGTTGTTTAATTTTACATTAATTACCTTTTTTTTCTTTCTAAAACTTAAAATTGTCTGATGTTTATTTATTTATTCTCAGTACTCAGAATATATTGGAATTAACTGAATGAAAATAAATAAAAAGACAGAACAACAACGTTTCTGTAATCCTTGTTCCTTTCTTCAGGTGCAGAAAATATGGATGAAGCTTTTTTTTTTAGTTTTGTCAACAGACTAGTGCAGTTGTGTCGCTCTAGGCTCTTGTCAGCACCTGAACAAAGGGACAAGAGACGTTGTGTGGTATCCCTTATTTCGTGTGTATGTTGCTGTCTTTCTTATTATTATATGTCGTTGATGTTACGTGGAGGGGCTCATGTCCGCATCCGAATGCAGAATAATAATAATTAGGGGGGGGGTTATTATTAATGACTTGGTAGGTTATCGTCGTCTTCTCTTTGGAAAAAAAAAGAGAGGGGGGAGAGAGAGAGTTAGAGAGAGAGAGAGAGAGAGTTAGAGAGAGAGTTAGAGAGAGAGAGATAGAGAGAGAGAGAGAGAGTTAGGGAGAGGGAGAGATAGAGAGAGGGAGAGATAGAGAGAGAGTTAGAGAGAGGGAGACGGAGAGAGAGAGACGGAGAGAGAGAGACAGAGAGAGAGAGATGGAGATAGAGAGGGAGACAGAGAGAGAGAGAGAGTTAGAGAGAGGGAGACGGAGAGAGAGACAGAGAGAGAGATAGAGAGGGAGACAGAGAGAGATAGAGAGAGAGAGAGTTAGAGAGAGAGAGAGTTAGAGAGAGAGAGAGAGTTAGAGAGAGGGAGGCGGAGAGAGAGACGGAGAGAGAGACAGAGAGAGAGACGGAGAGGGAGACAGAGAGAGATAGAGAGAGGGAGACGGAGAGAGAGAGACGGAGAGAGAGACAGAGAGAGAGATAGAGATAGAGAGGGAGACAGAGAGAGATAGAGAGAGAGAGTTAGAGATAGAGAGGGAGACAGAGAGAGATAGAGAGAGAGAGAGTTAGAGAGAGGGAGACGGAGAGAGAGAGACGGAGAGAGAGACAGAGAGAGAGATAGAGATAGAGAGGGAGACAGAGAGAGATAGAGAGAGAGAGAGTTAGAGAGAGAGAGTTAGAGAGAGAGAGAGTTAGAGAGAGGGAGACGGAGAGAGAGACAGAGAGAGAGATAGAGATAGAGAGGGAGACAGAGAGAGAGATAGAGAGAGACACACACACAGAGAGAGAGAGAGAGTTAGAGAGAGAGAGAGTTAGAGAGAGAGAGCGCGTTAGAGAGAGAGAGAGAGAGAGCGTTAGAGAGAGAGAGAGAGAGAGAGAATACCAAGATGGCGTCGCACGTATCCGTAACAGGGTAAACACACACACACACACACGCAGAAACCAGTGTAAGTTATCAAACCACGTGGTCCCTTATCAAGAATTCGTGAGGTCCTCCGCGTGTTTGTGCCCCTGTTTTCCTGTTTTGAAACGACGCCATGTTGTGGCGCATATACAAATTAGTGTAGGAAAAGTGTTGGGACATTCTTTTGTATTCCAGGAAAGGCTCAGCTCCGTATCTCACGACTTTCACCACAACTGCTGCTCTCTGCCCCCCTCCGGAATTCTCATTTTACACGCAGCAGCCGAATAAGAACATTTTCTACGACTCGCCTTGTCGCCATATCTCAACGGGTTTACTCCACTAGACGGTCGTCCATGAAGTCTTCATACCGTGTATGATTAAATTAATATTCCGTCGAGTAACGTAAATGTTTATTTTCTTTAAGGGAACCAGGCTACATGAGAGTAATCCACGTGGTGGCAACTCCCCTTTAATAGCATAGGAAGGGATTTGAACGGGAGGATGCGGAAGGGTAGAGGAAGGTACCCAAGGGTTAACTAAGGGGCCCCCGGGCTATGGTTTCAGGATCCTACTCGTCATTCGCCTAAAAGTAATGCAGGGAAAACCTTAGAAAAACCTGCATCAGGTAGTTCGGGCATTGGGGTACTTGTCCCACGCCCTTCCCATAGCGAGAGAGAGGGGGACGCAGCATTCTCTTCTCCGCGCCTCGCCCAGTTTAGGAGGCAGCTGGCCAACTGTTCCAATGGGAACAGCGAACAACTCTTACCGTAAGCCCAATGTCTGTGACCCAGGAACATGCACCTCTCAGAACAGGCCGAGGTGGCTCGGCTTGTGGAAACCTTAGTTCAAAAGCGGAGAGAGGCGGAGGCATCCCCAAAGGTAGCCCCTTCGTGTCTCTCCTACGAGGTTCTGCCTGCGAGAGAAAAGCTCTCGCAGACTCAATCCTCCAAGTGAATGCATGATCCTCACAGTACAATTGAATCACGAAGGAAGCCTGCGAGTGGATTCTCTCGCAGGTGAAGCTACCCAGAGAGCTCTGGAGGAGGCTACCTTTGCGGATGCCTTCACAACTCTCTGGTTTTTTTTAAACTAAGGTTCCCACATCCCGAGGCCTGTTTTGACAGGTGTATGTTCCGGGGTCACAGACCTTGGGGGCATACGGTAAGAGTTGTTCGCTGTTCTCATTGGAACAGTCGGCCAGCTGCCTCCTAAACTGGCCAAGGCATGGCGAGAGGTAATCTGCGATCCCACAAGCAAACCCCCTCTCCTGCCATCCAGGGAAGGGCGTGGGACAAGTAACCAGGAGCCCGACCTACCTGATGCAGGTTTTCTAGGGTTTTCCCTGCATCACTTTAAGGTGAATTCCCGGGTAGGATCCTTAAACCATAGCCTGGAGGCCCCCTTAGCTACCTTCCTCTACCCCTTCCGCATCCCCCCTTTCAAATCCCTTCCCTATGCTATAAGAGGAGAGTTGCCACTATGTGGATTACCCTCATGTAGCCTGGTACCCTAGAAAATTTCAATTTTTAATAAAGGTTTTATTAAAACAGTACTTTCATTGCAGAATTCGTCATATGTGTAAAGAAAAAGCAATGGATGACAGAGGACGCAACATAAGGCAATTGTATACAAAACTGATATTATTTAAAGGTGAATAAATTTATTCAGTGCCGTAAATGTGTTATATTTACTTAAACCTTTAAAAAAAATGTTGTTTCCGGTGATTTGTCCGACATTGTAAAGGCCAGCAGAGGACAGGGGAACGCCCACCAGCCCATAGACAACATGGCGGCTCAATTTGCTTCAAATATGGCGGCGCCTCGTCCAGTCTATGTTGCTCATACATGTGTGTCTTGGGATGGGAGAGTCCAGCGTTTCAAAGAGTGTCTATATTCGTTTCCAAGGAAGAAAGAATCAGAACTGGGGGGACCAGAGTCGGAGCCTTGCAACAGAATACAGATATTCCTTGAAACCCTGGACTCTTTCTTCTTCTTCTTATAAAAACAACTCTCTTTAACATTTTAATGCGCAAGGTTGATCAGCCAGCACAATGTGTGTTATTTTCCGGCCATTCTCAATGGGATTTTTAAAACCACATCATGCATTGGAAAGGTAATTAAATTCTATAACACGCTCATTTTAATACAAATTATTTTACCGGCCAGCTTTGTGGAGATGGCAGCACTGGACACACTGCGTTCTTTACGTAAAATGTCGTAAATTTGACGAACGATTTCTACCGAATCGTTCGACCCGAATTTAGTTCTCGAACACGCCAATTAATTACACGCACAATTTTTTTTAGGGTACCAGGCTACACGAGGGTAATCCACATGGTGGTAACACCCCTTTAATAGCATGGGAAGGGATCTGAAAGGGGGGATGCGGAAGGGTAGAGGAAGGTAGCCAAGGGTTAACTACGGGGCCCCCCCGGGCTATGGTTTAAGGATCCTACCCGGCAATTCGCCTAAAAATAATGCAGAACAAACCCTAGAAAAACCTGCATCAGGTAGGTCGGGCTCTTGGGTACTTGTCCCACGCCCTTCCCTGGATGGCGGGAGAGGAGTTTGCTGTGGGGTCGCAGCATTCCCTTCTCCGTGCCTCGACCAGTTTACCAAAAGTAAATCGTGGTGGACTCTCCCTTGGCTGTCGTGGCCGAAATAAATATTATGTTTTAGTCCTTCAGAAGTTTTTTTGTGCAGTTACATACAGTAGGGTTAGTTCTTCTTGTTCTTCTATGGTTCCACAGCCCTCCAGTAGTAGCTTCCTCCAAACTTCTCTGTCTGAAGCTCCAGTTCCTTCAAATCCATCATCCTTTTTTTTTTTTCATGTCCTTCTCTACTTCGTCTGTTCCTTGGTTTTTCCTGCCTTTCTTTTACCTCCCATATCATTGTGTAACGCCTTGAAAGGCCATCCCTTCCTTTCATATCCATTCCATTCTCTTTAATCTAACGGCTGTTGCGATGCTTGGTTCTTTATATAGGTCATAAATTTCCTTATTTATATCTGTGTGTCTCCATATGCCAGTTTCTTTTTTTGGGCCAGGGTTATTAACGGTAACTGACTTACTATTTACAATATATATTGTAATACCAACTAAAGAGGCTATTAATTGTTTTTACTATAATTGAACTGTTGGCTGTACGGGTGCTTAAAGACAACAACCGCAGCGTGTCTTTCCTTGTTAACGATGGAGACTGGAGACCGCGCGCTTGGAGAACTCAGCCTGCGTCGAGAAATGATTACATAAAAGAGTCTGCGAGAGATACAACACAGCAAAAGTTTGCTGATCTAAAAGCATGAATAGGGCTGTCCAGGAAGTATATAATAGTTTACATAAAACGCAGTTTTGACGGAGAGACTCATAAAAAAAAATATCGCAGTTTGGAAGCAGAAGTTTTGCTTCACAAAATGAACTAATTTTCGCGTAGAGAGACTTTGAGGAGACCAACGTCCGAGGGCTGGCTGAGGGTGAGATGATCCAGGTTCCAGGATAGCAGAGATCCAGAGCAACTACCGCGTGTAGAATCAGTGAGTAATGAATGGCCTGTTTAGTGCGTGTTGACTTCAAGCTACAAGAGTCCCAGTAGCACTGTCGTGAGTACACAACAATTATTAATGACTGTAAAGGATAATTAAAGGGTATTCGTTCGCGGTTTTCTTTTCATTCCTTTTCTTTTATTTCTTGTATTTTAATATTGTATTCCGTTAACCTTAATGAGTTTGGATTGTTAATATTTTAGTTCATTGTATTTGTTCTTCCTATCAAACCCAGTGACGACCCTGAGATAAACAGAAATTCGACGTAGTTGATTGTAAAAAAATATAAAGCTGTGTTTTCGTAGAACGCCACGAATTAATAAAATAAAATTTGAAATATTTGTTTGTTAAGTTGATGGAATTCGGCAGGGCTGATCATGTGTGATTAGCAACAATAAAATCTTTAAATATTAATTAATTTTTTATTTAATTCCTATTAATTCAAGCCATCAAGTCGTTTATTACAATATATGTATGTATGTATGTATGTACGTATCTGTATCTCTGACATAAATGAGAAAGAAGAAGAAGGTGTAGCCAGGCTACACGAGGATAATCCACCTGGTGGCAACTCCCCTCTTATAGCAAAGGAAGGGATTTGAAAGGGGGGATGCGGAAGGGTAGAGGAAGGTAGCCAAGGGTTAACTAGGGCACCCCCGGGCTATGGTTTAAGGATCCTACCCGGAAATACGCCTAAAAGTGATACAGGTAAAACCCCAGAAAAACGTGCATCAGGTAGGTCGGGCTGTTGGCTACTTGTCCCACGTCCTTCCCTAGGATGGCAGGAGAGGGGGTTTGCTGTGGGGACGCAGCATTCCCTTCTCCGTGCCTTGACCAGTTTAGGAGGCAGCTGGCCGACTGTTGCAAAGGGAATAGCGGACAAGTCTTACCGTATGCCCCAAGGTCTGTGACCCCGGAACATGCAACCTTTCAGAACAAACGGAGGTGCCTCGGGGCTTGTGGGAACCTTAGCTCAAAAACGGAGAGGAGGAGGCATCCCCAAAGGTAGCCCCTTACTGTCTCTCCTACAAGGTTTTGCCTGCCTATAGGATATTCTTTTTTTTTTTTTTTTTTTTTTTTTTTTAGGGCAACAGACTACATGAGGGTGATCCACGTTGGGCAACTCCCCTTTAATAGCATAGGAAGGGATTTGAAAGGGGGGATGCGGAAGGGTAGAGGAAGGTAGCGAAGGGTTAACTAGAAGGCCCCCGGGCTATGGTTTAAGGACAATTCGCCTAAAAGTGAATCAGGGGGGAAAAACCGTGAATAAACCTGCATCAGGTAGGTCGGGCATTTGGTCGCGATTTCAGTCTTGACGTAAACATCATGCAGTAAGTGTCCAATGTAAATGCACCTTCGAGTGCCCTTTCAAAAATTGAATTTTTCGCAAAGGTTGTGTTTCGGGGGGAGGGGGGTTCAAGATAAAACTAAATTTGAATTTTAAAGTACGAGAACGTTCTAGAAGGAGGCTGCAAAGTGTCTCCACTAAGGTATTACAGTTTGATGAAACATTAGTCGCGAGGCCGTAATGGAGAGCTTCCACAGTTAACGCCGCGTGACTGCGACAAGGTCTGGAGGTGATAATGAGACAGTCGTAAACAGTGGCCACTGAAATACCAACACGTATCCCCACACAGTGGCCATCCAACTACATTACTATAGCTTATAATGTTAAGGGAGGGCAGGTAGTCATCAGGGGGGGGGGGGCGAAGAGAAGACACGAGCAGCATCACGTACGTGGCCGACCTGGACCCGCGCCATTTGCCTTTCTTTCCTTCTTTCCTTCCTTCTATGGAAACTCAGTTGAAGAGACGACGCCATTGAAACGCAGCGTTCGAATACTAAAAAGGTTGGACGCTTACTGCATGATGTTTACGTCAAGACTGAAAGGCCCGACCTACCTGATGCAGGTTTATTCACGGTTTTCTTCTGAATCACTTTTAGGCGAATTGCCACGGGGTAGGATCCTTAAACCACAGCCTTGAGCTCCCCTAGTTAACCCTTGGCTACCTTCCTCTACCCTTCCGCATCCCCCCTTTCGTATGCTATGAGAGGGGAGTTGCCACCACGTGGATTACCCTGTACATAGCCTGGCTAAACCTTCATCTTCTTTTTTTTTTAAGTTTACAAATTTATAAATGTGTTATAAAAGGAATACAGTATCATTCGCACTACATTCTTGCATTTAGCTGGGTAGTTACAATGTAGGTTATCGCCTTCGTGTGTGTGTTCGGACTCTCTCTCGTACATGCTAGTTCATTCCCTGACGAAGACAGTTCATTTGCTGTTCGAAACGTGGGAGTAACTTCTACTTTGATTCTATTTTACTCCTCACTGTCACCTTCACTAAATAAACCTAATCTCTCTGGTTTACCTTTCTTATTTCTTGTACCCTTCTTTTTTTTAGCTTCGTTTCTTCCTGTGTTGATTTTCTCTCAGTTGTTCCTAAACGGTTTTTCTTCCTGTATCTGAGACAATGGAATATCCTATAGAGCAGGTGAACCTTCCCAGAGAGCTCTGGAGGAGGCTACATTTGGGGATGCCTTCACATCTCTCTGGTTTTTTTTTTAACTAAGGATCCCTCATGCCGAGGCCTGTTCTGAGAGGTTGCATGTTCCGGGGTCACAGACCTTGGGGCATACGGTAAGAGTTGTCCGCTATTCCCATTGGAAGAATCGGCCAGCTGCCTCCTAAACTGGTCAAGGCTTGGAGAAAGGAATGCTGCGACCCCACGGAAAACCCCTCTCCCGCCATCCAGGGAAGGGCGTGGGACAAGTACCCAAGAGCCCGACCTACCTGATGCAGGTTTTTCTAGGGTTTGTCTTGTATCACCTTTAGGCGAATTGCCGGGTAGGATCCTTAAACCATAGTCCGGGTCCCCTAGTTAACCCTTGCTCTACCCGTCCCCATCCCCCCTTTCAAATCCCTTCCTATGCTATTAAAGGGGAGTTGCCACCATGTGGATTACCCTCAAGTAGCCTGTTACCCTAAAAAAACAACAAAAGAAACGAGTAGATACTAATAAATCTATGAAGGATAATGGAAAATATAGCCGATTTAAGAACAGATACTGTTAAAAATGGCCGATTCAAGAACAGAAATTAATAAAAATATGAAAGATAATAATAAAAATATAGCAGAGTTAAGAAAACAAATACTAATAAAAATATGAAAGACACTAATAAAAGAACACTAATGTTAATAACAGATAATAATAAAAATTATACCAGATTTGAGCACAAGAAGTGATAAAAACATGGAAGATTTAAGGTTAGAAAATAATAAATTTAGCAGGAGTACAGAAGTGATAGACAAAAGTTTAAATAAAAATATGGCAGAATTTAAGGCAGATCCAAGAGAAAGGAGAAAGGAAAAATAAAGGGATAGTAATGATAAAATTCGCAAAGATAAAATAAAATCTACGAAAACATTGAATGAGAAACAAGCGAAATGTCAAAGAATACTAAATACTACAATATATACATATACATATAGGTACGACTACCTACGTATGTCGACACACTGATTATTTGCACGTTGAAACTAGCCCGACGGATATCGCGAAAGTTGACAGGGACAGTGCAGTAAACATGACAACAAAAAAAGAGAGAGAATGGATTAAAGTTGATAGACCGAAAAATTGTCATTGTAAGTTCTCTGTTGTTGCTGTAAGAAAAATAAACGTGAGTCGGTAAGGGACTCGAACAGGGGAAAAGCAGGGGAAAAGGAACGACGAGAAGATACAAAAAAGGCATCGAAACGTCGTCATAATGTAAATTAAAATAAAAAAGTGTCTGTATGAGGTCATCAAATGTTTTATTAAAAAACCCCCCTCAGTAGGAAAATACCTGAAGACGATGCCAAAAAAAAGGCATCGAAACGTCGTCATAATGTAAATTAGAATAAAAAAGTGTCTTTATGAGGTCATCAAATGTTTTATTAAAAAAACCCTCTCAGTAGGAAAATACCTGAAGACGATGCCAAAAAAAGGGCATCGAAACGTCGTCATAATGTAAATTAAAACAAAAAAGTGTCTGTATGAGGTCATCAAATGTTTTATTAAAAAACCCCTCTCAGTAGGAAAATACCTGAAGACGATGCCAAAAAAAGGCATCGAAACGTCGTCATAATGTAAATTAAAACAAAAAAGTGTCTGTATGAGGTCATCAAATGTTTTATTAAAAAAAAACCCTCTCAGTAGGAAAATACCTGAAGACGATGCCAAAAAAAAGGCATCGAAACGTCGTCATAATGTAAATTAAAACAAAAAAGTGTCTGTATGAGGTCATCAAATGTTTTATTAAAAAAAACCCTCTCAGTAGGAAAATACCTGAAGACGATGCCAAAAAAAAGGCATCGAAACGTCGTCATAATGTAAATTAAAACAAAAAAGTGTCTGTATGAGGTCATCAATTGTTTTATTAAAAAAAACCCTCTCAGTAGGAAAATACCTGAAGACGATGCCAAAAAAAAGGCATCGAAACGTCGTCATAATGTAAATTAAAATAAAAAAGCGTCTGTATGAGGTCATCAAATGTTTTATTAAAAAAAAAACCTCTCAGTAGGAAAATACCTGAAGACGATGCCAAAAAAAGGCATCGAAACGTCGTCATAATGTAAATTAAAACAAAAAAGCGTCTGTATGAGGTCATCAAATGTTTTATTAAAAAAAAACCCTCTCAGTAGGAAAATACCTGAAGACGATGCCAAAAAAAGGCATCGAAACGTCGTCATAATGTAAATTAAAATAAAAAAGCGTCTGTATGAGGTCATCAAATGTTTTATTAAAAAAAACCCTCTCAGTAGGAAAATACCTGAAGACGATGCCAAAAAAAGGCATCGAAACGTCGTCATAATGTAAATTAAAACAAAAAAGCGTCTGTATGAGGTCATCAAATGTTTTATTAAAAAAAAACCCTCTCAGTAGGAAAATACCTGAAGACGATGCCAAAAAAAGGCATCGAAACGTCGTCATAATGTAAATTAGAATAAAAAAGTGTCTGTATGAGGTCATCAAATGTTTTATTAAATACCGCCCTCTCTGTAGGAAAATACCTGAAGACGATGCCAAAAAAAGGCATCGAAACGTCGTCATAATGTAAATTAGAATAAAAAAGTGTCTGTATGAGGTCATCAAATGTTTTATTAAAAAAACCCCTCTCAATAGGAAAATACCTGAAGATGATGCCAAAAAAAAGGCATCGAAACGTCGTCATAATGTAAATTAGAATAAAAAAGTGTCTGTATGAGGTCATCAAATGTTTTATTAAAAAAAACCCCTCTCAATAGGAAAATAACTGAAGACGATGCCAAAAAAAGGCATCGAAACGTCGTCATAATGTAAATTAAAACAAAAAAGTGTCTGTATGAGGTCATCAAATGTTTTATTAATAAAACCCTCTCAGTAGGAAAATACCTGAAGACGATGGCAAAAAAAGGGCATCGAAACGTCGTCATAATGTAAATTAAAACAAAAAAGTGTCTGTATGAGGTCATCAATTGTTTTATTAAATACCGCCCTCTCTGTAGGAAAATACCTGAAGATGATGCCAAAAAAAGGCATCGAAACGTCGTGAAATTATAAATAAAACAAAAAAGTGTCTGTATGTGGTCATCAATTGTTTTATTAAATACCGCCCTCTCAGTAGGAAAATACCTGAAGACGATGCCAAAAAAAAGGCATCGAAACGTCGTCATAATGTAAATTAAAACAAAAAAGTGTCTGTATGAGGTCATCAATTGTTTTATTAAAAAAAAAACCTCTCAGTAGGAAAATACCTGAAGACGATGCCAAAAAAAAGGCATCGAAACGTCGTCATAATGTAAATTAAAACAAAAAAGTGTCTGTATGAGGTCATCAAATGTTTTATTAAAAAAAACCCTCTCAGTAGGAAAATACCTGAAGACGATGCCAAAAAAAGGCATCGAAACGTCGTCATAATGTAAATTAAAACAAAAAAGTGTCTGTATGAGGTCATCAAAGGTTTTATTAAAAAAAACCCTCTCAGTAGGAAAATACATGAAGACGATGCCAAAAAAAAGGCATCGAAACGTCGTCATAATGTAAATTAAAACAAAAAAGTGTCTGTATGAGGTCATCAAAGGTTTTATTAAATACCTTCCCTTTAGTAGGAAAATACCTGAAGACGATGCCAAAAAAAGGCATCGAAACGTCGTCATAATGTAAATTAGAATAAAAAAGTGTCTGTATGAGGTCATCAAATGTTTTATTAAAAAAAACCCTCTCAGTAGGAAAATACCTGAAGACGATGCCAAAAAAAAGGCATCGAAACGTCGTCATAATGTAAATTAAAACAAAAAAGTGTCTGTATGAGGTCATCAAATGTTTTATTAAAAAGACCCTCTCAGTAGGAAAATACCTGAAGACGATGCCAAAAAAAGGCATCGAAACGTCGTGAAATTATAAATAAAACAAAAAAGTGTCTGTATGTGGTCATCAATTGTTTTATTAAATACCGCCCTCTCAGTAGGAAAATACCTGAAGACGATGGCAAAAAAAAGGCATCGAAACGTCGTCATAATGTAAATATGTCCGTATGAGGTAAAGACGTATAGTTAGGTTGTTTGGAGAGACCTGCGCAACGTCTGGAGAGAGCGTGTGGCCTGCGCGGTCAGCGACCTCGGAGGCCCAGGGTCGTTACCAGTGCGAGACAGCAAGGCGCCGGAACAGCGTCGCCACGCCAACGAACGCCCTTACCCTCTACGAAACCCATCAAATTCATCATTTTCAACCTCGCCAGTCAGACTAGGAACCTGAGGAGGTCGTCGAATAATACGACGAAACGTTTGTTTTAATTTTATACGTCAGTAGATCCTCAGATTATTTAATCTGTACCTGCACCTTAACATTCACTCCATGAGCATACGTCATTGATGGTATAATCCAGTGTAGTAGATTATATGAATGACGAAAACTACTAAATAAAGTAGTAGTAGAGATTATTAAATAATAATAAAAACCTTCCGCGTTTTTCTTAATGAAAAATTTCCCTTTTATATTTATTTTCCACTCCCCCTCCCCAACTATTTATTATGTTTTACGAAATCTGATAAAGTTTCGAACTTGACTACGTTGTTACCATTATTTAAGGTTCAAAATATGTAAAAGAGTGTTTGAAGTTAAATTAACTTGTTATATAATCTCTGATCGCAACAAAGGAAAGTAAATGAGTTGGCCACAAACCAAAGGAGTGAATAAATGGGGAGAAACAATGTGCAGCCAACGCCAGCGAGAGTTTCACTAATCAGATAAATAAATAGCCCCAAATACGGACACGAGGATGAAGTGACGATAATAACGAACGAACAAACACCACACACCGTTTACTGCGACCCTTGTTTGCTTTCCGTCAGGTGACGACGGACTCGACAGCAAAAGCGGAGCGTTTTTAATCACCTGGCGAAAAGCAACAAGGATCGCGGTAAACGTTGTGTGGTGTTTGTGTTATTATCACTTAGTCCTCGTGCCCGTACTCATTTACCTAATTAGTGGTCCTTTTTAACACACACACACACACACGTATTACATGTCTGTGTCAGTGGGTTTCCATTCTCCATGACCTCGACAGTGTTATTATGTTATATCTAAAATACCTCACAACTGTCGCCCACGCTGAATTAAAAGCGTTGTAATGTTAACGGATTGTATCGTATATATATATATATATATATATATATATATATATATATATATATATTGTAGTGAATGACGACCTTAAGTGGCCGCCCTTGTGTCCACCGCGGGCCTGAGGAGGCCTGAGTATGAATACATTAGGCGTGCACGTGTTTCTGCCTGAGAAGGCCAAAAGAAATCGCGGGTTCGCGTCCCTTTTTTTTTTTACATCGTTTGTGGGGGCGGAGTAGATATAAAGACTCCGAACCCGGGTAAGTTATACACAGACGCTGGGAGACGGGGACGCAGGCAGACGGGGACGGAGACGCAGGGAAAAGCAGGGAGACGGAGAGACGCAAGAAGAGACGCAGGCAGACAGGGAGACGCAGGGAGACGGAGACGCAGAGGTTTTGAGGGACGTCCATCGCGGGGAGGCCGAAGAAGGAGATCGTGTGCTGACGCCACAAGTAAAGTAAGCATCACAATATATGTAAAGAACATTCAAAAGTGGAATTCTTTTACACAGTGAGGAAATAGACTCTGTTCTTGGATAGCCACCGAACCGCCCACATTACCCTGTTGAGAAGGAGGACTTTTTAATCAAGCCGGACCTAATTTTAATTTTATGCAGACCAATGCTGGCGACCAACAATATTGTTTTTAATGTATTTTTGTATTTTTTGTAGTTTCAATGTAATAAAGTTTATTTTTTTTAATATGAAGTAATAAAAAGGCAAATCATTACAATATATATATATATATAGTCCGCGGGCCTGAAAGGGAATTAATTAAAAGTGCACGTGCGCCGGAGAGGCCCCAAGAAGCCGACGGTACGCGTCCCCTTTTTTTGCATCGTTTGGGGGGGGGGCGGAGTAAGGGTATATACTCGGCACCCGGGAGACTGACCAGAGGGAGGACTGAAAGTGAAGTGACAGAGGCGAGAGGGTGCAAAATTTGGCGAGCTGTAACGTGTGGAGGTCCATCGCGTGGAGGCTGAAGAAGGAGATCGTGGGGGGGCTGCTACAAGACCAGTGATCCGCTGCAAGTCGGCTGATGGATGCTACATGATAAAGTAAGGGTCACCATTAATGTAAAGTGCCTTCAGACACAGTACGGAACTGAGAACTGCTCATGAATAGCCACCGAGCCGCCCACATGACTTTGTAGAGGAGGAGGATCTCATTAACCAAGCCGCAGCTAATTATTGTTAATTTTTTACAGGCCATATACGTATATAGCTGCTGGCGCCCAATCAATTTTTGTATGTATTATTTATATTTTTATGTAATAAGTTTTTTTATACATGGTAATAAAGTCTAATCATTACAATATATATATATATATATATATATATATATATATATATATATATATATATATATTGTAATACCCCACTCATCGAATAATTATGATTATAGGAAATTAAATTAAACACGTTATTAAATTTTATCAACAAAACAATTTTATTAATCTAGAATACATTTTAATAAATCAGGCTCTGTACCCTCAGGGTCTTTACTGGGTTGATACGGAAACCGGAACACAAAATTTACAATTAAACAAATGCAATTAAAATAAATGTCAAACGAAATGAAACGAAATCTGACTCTTTACCCTTATTTAACAATTTACAACCATGAATACCGAAAAAATAAACTTACAATCTCTCTGGTCCTTGCAATTTGGATCTCTCGCATACCAGCGCACACACTCTCTATATATAGGCATAAACAGCTCACACTTTGCTTTCACAGCCACCTCTTCTTGATGACGTCACCCTCACGACGAATTCCTCCAAACAACCAACCCTGCTGACAGACAGATTTCCACGATGAAACTCCTACCGACTGCTGACTGATGATTCCTCTCGGCCACGTAAATTGGCCTCCACCAACGCCCTCTCCTGAATGCAAACTCACTGATTTATAAAATTGTTTCGGCCACTTTAACTTGGCCCACCATCAACGCTCTCTCCTGACCCCTCTGACTGACTGACTATCTATATAAAATTGTCTCGGCCCCCTTTAACTTGGCCCTGCGTCCACCCTGCGGACCTCCACCAACGGTCTCTCCCAACTGTCTGAGGTCTCCTGTCCAAGTGCTCTTTTATCTGCTTTTCCCCCCTCTCCATAATATTCCCTTGTTTTCACAGTTTTTGAGTTTCCACGTTCGCCAAACAAACCCCAGCTGTTGGCTTTCTCACGCTCCGAGAGCCACTCAATACAATTAACATAAATATTTCCCTTTATTTTGTTTAATATAATTCCATGTCCATAAAACTTCTGTCATCATGCATTTAGGGTTCCGTCGTCCAGATGTTGGTCACAACCATTAGCTCTAAGAGCCGCCCAATTATAGTCCTCCCCTTCTGTAAAAGCCACTTATCCATCATTTTATTATTATCTTCTTTTTTTTCTATAAACCATTCAAGAATCTCCAGTCCGAGTTGGTAAACAAATTGGATGAAATAAGAACAAAATTCATGTCCTTCTTAACTGGGTATTACAATATATATATATATATATATATATATATATATATATTGTAATATTTATAAAATAATATGAATGTGAATGTGGCGTTTTTAAATGAAAGAACTTAAGTGAAAACTATTAAACAAGATTTATTATCAATTTTAAAACAAGTATAAAATACACAAAATATTTGGGATCTCAGGGTCTTGAACTGGGTTTGATAAATGGCAGAATTTATATAATCAAAAATTATATTTACCTTTTATGGAAATCAAATGCGTCTGAACATAGACGAAATTTGTTGTGGAAGAAATAATACTAAAGATTGAATTTAACAATTTCAATTTTATCAAGTATTAACGATCTCATTTTATCGATAATTAAATAATTAAAGAACGATCTGACTTTTATCTTTTAAACACGGTTTACAAATGATTTTAAAGTTTTTCTCTACTTACGGCCGCCCAGGTCTCATTTTTAGCTTTTCGTGCACAATTTTGGGGACGTCACTGATTCTAAGTTCTCACAGACTCTAATTGGCGTTGTTTGTCAGTTGGTTTAACACAAATTGGTTGGTTCTCGATGCTTTACTGCAACCTGGATTTGTAGATCTCGTGACTTTAGTTGACAATGGACTTCATTGGTTTGTCTATGGCCAGCCAGCATGATGAATCTACACACTAGTTGCTCTGTCTCCTTCCCGACTGAATATTGCTTTACTTTTTAATATTTGAAAGCATGTTTGGGACTGGACCACATTCTTTCGTTCTGACTGCCGACTGTAAAACTTTTCGTCTGGTCTATTCGCTGTCTGCTGCCCGACTGTACTGTTCAAATTTTCATGACTTGGAATTTTGGTCTTTTCTCCTTGCTGCTTACTGCCCGACTGTCCATTTCCTGACTGATCGTTCGTCTCGCAAGTTTTTGAGCGCGTAGAACCTTCTCGACTCATCAACAATGTTTTCTTTGCCTTGCCGGTTTGTTGCGGCGTCCGCTCTATATGCACTAATAATGAGTCCTCTACAATTCAACTTTTCAATTAGAACAATGCCTTAATTACCAATTACTACAATATATATATATATATATATATATATATATATATAATAACTATGTAGAACATTTTCGGGGGTTATCGTTGACAGCGTAGTGTGTGTGTGTGAATTAAAACCAGTCACGGCAACGGCTAGTTGGATGTGTGATAGTTTTTGACGATAAAAATAATTTACTTTTCATACTTATTTTATTATCTGAGAGAAGTGTAACGCACAAAGTCCTTGTTCGTGCAAAAAGTGACTGAATGTTCAGTTCTGTAGCAAAAAATTCTTACTGTTAATAGAAGGCAGAGAGGTTCAGATATTATTGGAGGTTAGAGAGAAATGATAGTTGTTGGTGGTAGAGAGCAATAACAATAGTAAGCATAGCAGTTATCAATTACCTGCTTTGAATTATGGGTAAACGAAACGTAAACGCAGAGCTGAGCAGAGCAGACATAGAGAGAGAGAGAGAGAGAGAGAGAGAGAGAGACAGAGCTAGGCATCGATCCCCTGGCAGCTGGCAGACAGACTCAGTCGTCGGGGTCCTGCATGGTTTGTTTTTCCGCTGACCGGATTTGGTGCACTGGGTCTAATATTCAGCCTTGCGGTCACGTAGAGGGCGCTGCTTTATTGATTTTCGCACGGTATTGCATCCGCGGCAGTTGCATTACATCAACAACGCTGCTGCTCAGTTCGTTTTCCTCCCGACCACGCCGCACTGCACACACACGGACATTACCTTCACATTCATTGTAAAGACGGAAATCATCAGTCGGTCAACGAAAAGAGTTCATATGCGACAAAATACAGTCAAGAAAACCCCAATTCTTTCACGCACGTCTGTTTAACTGAATGCACGACCACAAATACAGACCAAATTATATTAATTAATAAAATAAACTGCTGGCACTTACGCGTAGTTCATAATTTTTACTCCTCGTAAATGTTGAAACATAAAAAAAAAAGAAGACTGACACACAAATTAAATATTTTATCGATAGCTAAAGAAACAAAGAATAAAATCTGCACGAGAGAGAGAGAGAGAGAAATAAAAAACACAAACAAAGATGTGACAAAGCAACGTGTTCAGTCTCCCGTGTTTAACATCTCTGACAATGACAGCAATATTAATATAATAGTTGTACAGTTTAACTGCCACGGTTACCACACAAACAATAAAGTATTGTAATTTACAACAGCAATAAAATAAATAAATCCTTATTAAAATACTACCTGAAGGAAGCCCCAAAGATCGATACAAATGTTAGTATTTTCAAAGACATGTAATTCTATAATTTCTTTGTTTAAAATAAAATAAGATCAATGAGAGTGATGACAAACACAGCCTACATTGTGAGTATTACTCTCTACACTCACCTCTGGAATTAATGTAATGAATTGTAATAATTATATAAATTTTAAAGTGGGTATTCAACAGCTTCTATGTTCATTAAAATTATTTTATGTTAACCTTTTTTTTTAAGTTTAAAAATATATAAATGTTTTAAATGCACTAAATTCTTGCATTTAGCTGTGTTGTTACAATGTAGGTTATCGCCTTCGTGTGTGTTCGGACTCTCTCGTACATGCTAGTTCATTCCCTGATGAACACAGTTCATTTGCTGTTCGAAACGTGGGAGTAACTTCTACTTTGATTCTATTTTACTCATCACTGTCACCTTCACTAAATAAACCTAATCTCTCTGGTTTACCTTTCTTATTTCTTGTACCCTTCTTTTTTTTCCCTTCGTTTCTTCCTGTGTTGATTTTCTCTCAGTTCTTTCTAAACAGTTTTTCTTCCTGCATCTCAGACAATGGAATATCCTATAGGGCAGGTGAACCTTCCCAGAGACCTCTGGCGGAGGCTACGTTTGGGGATGCCTTCACATCTCTCTGTTTTTTTTTAACTAAGGTTCCCTCATGCCGATGCCTATTTTGAGAGATTGCATGTTCCGGGGTCGCAGACCTTGGGGCATACGGTAAGAGTTGTTCGCTATTCCCATTGGAATAGTCGGCCAGCTGCCTCCTAAACTGGTCGAGGAACGGAGAGAAGGGAATGCTGCGACCCCACAGAAAACCCCTCTCCCGCCATCCAGGGAAGGGCGTGGGACAAGTACCCAAGAGCCAGACCTACCTGATGCACGTTTTTCTAGGGTTTTCCCTGCATAATTTTTAGGCGAATTGCCGGGTAGGATCCTTAAACCATAGCCAGGGAGCCCTAGTTAACCCCTTGGCTACCTTCCTCTACCCTTCCGCATCCCCCCTTTCAAATCCCTTTCCTATGCTATAAGAGGGGAGTTGCCACCATGTGGAATATCCTCATGTAGTCTGGTACCCTAAAAAAAATTCTACAAAGCTGTCTGCGAGGGCTATTCTCTCGCAGGCAGTACCTGCGAGGGATGTTCTCTCGCAGGCAGAACCTTGTAGGAGAGGCACGAAGGGGCTACCTTTGGGGATGCCTCCTCCTCTCTCCGTTTTTGAACCAAGGTTCCCACAAGCCGAGGCACCTTGGCTTGTTTTGAGAGGTTGCATGTTCCGGGGTCACAGACGTTGGGGGCATACGGTAAGAGTTGTTCTCTGTTCCCATTGGAACAGTCGGCCAGCTGCCTCCTAAACTGGTCAAGGCACAGAGAGGGGAAAGCTGCGTCCCCACAGGAAAATCCGTCTCCCGCCATCCAGGGAAGGGCGTGGGACAAGTACCCAAGAGCCCGACCTACCTTATGCAGTTTAGGCGAATTGCCGGGTAGGATCCTTAAACCATAGCCCGGGGCCCCCTAGTTAACCCATGGCCACCTTCCTCCCCCCTTTCAAATCACTTCCTATGCTATTAAAGGGGAGTTGCCCTCATGTAGCCTGTTACCCTAAAAAAACGATTTTTTTGTATCTAATGTTTCGAAATGGCTTTACGGAGGATTGATTTATTGACCAAAAAACGAGCTGTAGGATATTATTATCAGTGTGTGTGCGTTTTTTTTATATACATAAAAAACAAAAACGAGCTTGTGATTGAGAGCGCCCACATCTTTCCCCAGTATCTGCAGTTTGCACAACCAGTAACCAATATAAATGTGACGCGCGAGTCCCTCGCGGTTTGCTAAACCGATACAACATAGCGCAGCAAAAATAGCAATGGTGGACTCGTTCCGCGACACCGGCAACCCAAGAGGAAGCTGTAGTTAACACAGTCACCAACCACTAGGTCAGTTGTTACGAAGATAAGGGGGGAAGTTGGCAGCTTTATGCTCTTTGTGCAGGACAATGACGTGATCCTTGACCGATGTAATTATCTTTGGTAACGACCCTAAGTAACCAACTACGGAGAAAAGTCTCGCTTCGTGAACGTTACATGCGCGTCAACTTTAGCGACGTCGATTTGTCCTTTAAGTATCGATCTCTGACTGTGTGTGGTCTTAGCCGCTACGGCGTAATCCTATACATATATATATATATATATAACAAAAATGACGCAGCACGGAGACGACAGTTTACAAAACTGCTTCTGCTGTAATCGGACATGTTACATTTTTAATAATTTGCTACGCGCAACGTCAAGGAAACTAACCTTAAAATACTTCGGTCGGAGTCCTTCAGTTCTAACATTTATTCTGCTTTATTCATTGCAGTTAATATTGTTTTATTGTCTTCTTCCTTCACTTTCATTTTCACTGGCAATTAATTACATGTTACACACACACACACACACACACACACGATATTGGTCTTCAGGTCTTGTTAGTCCAAAGACAAACCAGGCTGAGGTGCCTCGGCTTGTGGGACCCTTAGTTCAAAAGCGGAGAGGAGGAGGCATCCCCAAAGGTAGCCCGTTCGTATCTCTCTTAAAGGTTCTGCCTGCGAGAGAACATCCCTCGCAGGTATGCATCAGGTTTTTTGTTGTTGTAGAGTAACAGGCTACATGAGGGTAATCCACATGGTGGTAACTGCCCTTTAATAGCATAGCAAGGGATTTGAAAGGGGGGATGCGGAAGGGTGGAGGAAGGTAGCCAAGGGTTAACTAGGGGCCCCAGGGCTATGGTTTAAGGATCCTACCCGGCATTCGCCTAAAAGTAATGCAGGGAAAACCCTAGAAAAACTTGCATCAGGTAGGTCGTGCATTGTGGTACTTGTCCCACGCCCTTCCCATAGCGGGAGAGGAGTTTGCTGTGGGGACGCAGCATTCTCTACCTCCGTACCTCGACCAGTTTAGGAGGCAGCTGGCCGACTGTTCCAATGGGAATAGCGAACAACTGTTACCGTATGCCCCCCAAGGTCTGTGACCCCGGAACATTCACCTCTCAAAACAGGCCTCGGCTTGTGGGAACCTTAATTCAAAAACGGAGAGAGGAAAAGGCATCCCCCCAAAGGTAGCCACTTCGTTTATGTCTCCTACAAGGTTCTGCCTGCGAGAGGAAGAATTCACCTGCTAGCCTAAGTCGTATTCAACCAAAGTAATTAAAATAAAGCTGTATAAAAGCAGCGATGATAGTAGTTGTTATGTATGAGAGAGAGAGAGAAAGTCCTGGCCTTTGTCAAAGAAGAATGTGAAAATATTAAAACGCTAGGGACCGTACTGATGAACAATGAACGGCAATGATATAGATATAGTAGCAATGGCCAGGACACGGTGTTTAGAATGGACGATAGTAGGGTTATAAAGCAAGTTGAAAGTGGGAAGGTGGAGAAGGAAAGGAAAGCAAACGGACAAAGGGGAATGGACTATAACTCTTTAGAGGGGGCCAAGGCTTTCAGTGGGCCAAGAGCCAAGGCGTAAGTAAGTGAGTGAGTACTTCTTCTTCTTCTTCTTCTCGTGCTCTCGAAACAAACATCTGTGGAGAGCAGTGGATTTCGTTAACTTTGTGGACGTCGTGGGACGTCGCAATCAATCCCCATATAAACCTTTGCAGTGGTGGGTTTTTAAACGGTGAAGTAACGGATAGTTTATTAATTATCTAACTGAACTTGGACAATTAAAATAAAATAAAATACAGTGTTCAGTCAGCCTGACAAAACAGTCTCATCCCTTAATCTACGGTAGTTCCCCCCAGACGCGTCGTGGCAGTTACCTTCGTTGATGTCTGGCAACCCCTCGATCACTCCTGGTCCTCTCGAAACTGCAAGTTGGGGGCTGCACGTCTTGTTTGTCCTTCTGTCTCTCTACTTTTCTTTTCCAGGCCCCTCGTTGGACGTCAAAAATCGATCGTCTTTGGATCGATCTTTCCTGAACCAAGAAATGTCATTGGTTCAGGCAGTCCACGTGGTAATTCAAATTTCTGGGATTTTAAAGCGAACGTTTCCCACGGTGCGACAGTCCAGGTAACTTCCAAAGGTCCACACCATACGTGTCCAATTCCAGACTGAAGGGATTATCTCCCCGTCTCGGCGGCGCCTGCTCAAGCTCTCAACCCTTGATAAAATCTAATTATATTAAAATGAAACATATATATATATATATCAATAATGAAACTACACCTTGTTTAGACAACACGTATATTGGCAGAGTCAATAAGTCATGACCTGTTTTGTCCTAGGAATGTTCAACCTAGTCTTGAAAGTCGCTGACATGTTGAGCAAAAAATCAATATTTTATTCTTCGAGTAAAAAAGGAAGAAGAAGCAAGAAACGGATGGGGTGGGACCCTTAAAAGGCTTAAAAAGTGAAGGAGAAAAATTACAAGTAAACCTGACGGATTAGATGGAAACGTCCAGAAGAAGAAGAAGAAGGTGTTGGAGTCTCTACGGGTGTTCGGATGGTTTGGACTAACCTCTAATATGTCCATCTACTTTAATCTTATTTCTCAGTTCGTCTTTGGGCACATTTATTACTTCGTCGCTGTCACCTTCGTTCAATTAAATTTCACTCGTCCGGTTTATCTTGTTTCTTGTGCTAATTGTTTTCTTTCTCCCCTCAAATCATTTTACTCAGACAATGGAATCTCCGTACTGCAAATGTTCACATGTTTTACGTATTGACTTAATTTCACTTTATCCAGCGTACAGATGTCTTCGCCAACGACTACGTGAAGTGTGTAAATCTTAACACTCTTCCAGTGGAAGCCGCGTGTTGATGGAGGTGCAGAGGTAAGGATGACGTCACGGAATTGAGGCAGGTGCGGCCACTGAACCTGGCTGGCCTTGTTACGTCTAAGAGCGCTGCCATTCCTCAGCCACGAAACGCGGCCACCACGGGCGTAGTAGGCAAACTCTTCATTGTGACAGTCTTTCTTTCTCTACAAGAAAAGATTTCTCTTTCCAGAGTGGGGGAACCCTCCCTGATGGTCGCACACACACACGCTGTGTCACCTTGATATTCACGTAGTATAATTGTACGAAGGCAGTGTCGGAACAAGGTCGTCAGTTGTTTTATTAATAGTCTACAACCTCTGACGAGAGTATCTTTGGTGCAGAGATCACAGACGTACAGGGCGAGGCTTCTCTGGTTCCTTTGTATACAAATTAATTAACTTTGAAAGTAAAACGGTAAAACAATAAATATTCATCCGCGGGCAAGAAGAGTGTCCAAGAAGTTATAAGAATTGAGAAGGACGTCCACGAAGGCAGGATAATTTTAATCTCCAGAAAACAGTCCATAGGAAAACTGCCCATGATCCCATTCATTAGTCAGGGTACGGTTGTCCTCATACCTCAAAAAGAAAGTGTTCATCTCTCACCCAATTTAAGGGGCAATCGAGACATTAGGTCCATAATTATGATGAAAAACCCCAATGAGGATGTCTTTGTGGATGACAGTCATCATCATAGATGTCGTCTGGATGTTGTTTAGAATCAAGTGTTTGTAGATCCTTTTTTTTTCACGTTTCATGCCTAAAAGGGCAGATTCAGCTTTTTCAATACCAAAGCCCTGAAGAACAAGATGGCGGCGTACCTGCTTCACTACACTGAGCTATCCCTAAAGTTAACTTACTTTTAGTAATAAGAAAAATAGACGAAAAGAAGTGTTGATATAAATACCACACAACTTCTGGAAGCCTCGCGACACAACTGCACTGTTGTTAGTTGACAATCTCAAGGGAACTGTGCAGTAGTCTCGCCCTATGCTCTTGCGCCTCTGCTGTTATTTAAATATAGAGTCAGATAGTTGTAATTGTTAACATTTAAAGTAGTATTTGGCTAACAAGGTATCTTCCATGATTAAAATTATAAATAATAATACACAGCCTTTTAAAGTCAGAAAAATATTTATAATTATTGAAAAAAAATTAAAAACGTTTCGTCGCTATTTGCGACTGCTTCAGATATACCACTGTCAACAAAAAGTAAGGGTGAATTTATTTATAAACTATAAATTCTTTATTTATGGTTCCAAATCAGTTTCATCCCCCTTCAAAGTCATCCCCGTCCGATAAAACGCACTTTTTCCCAGTCCTCGAAACAGTCTGAATAGTCTTTTTCCCCCCGGTGTAGCCTTCAAGACCTTCTTCGATTCGGTTTTCATCTCCTTAGTCGTGTCACAACGACGGCGCCCCCGCATTGACCTCTTGAGGTTGCTGAAGAGCCAGAAGTCGCACACGGGGGTTGGCAACGCAGTGTGACGTGGTGCATCATCGTGGTGAAGGAACCAGTTGTTGACAGTTTGGAAGGACTTGACACCACGACTGTCACCATGACCTCAGGTGTCGTAGGCGTAAATCCAAGCCTCGTCTCCAGTGATGACGCATTGCAAAGTCCCACCAATCGAGACTTGACGCGTCTGAGACACAAAACATTCTTCAAGGTGGGCCAAATGATGTTCCAACACCATCAGCGAGATCTCTAATTGTCCATGGACGTGGCCCTCGTGGGTAGACGTTGATGGTCGTCTCTGAACTCGTTGTACCACTTATAAACGTGCCACAGTTTGATCACCAAAGGCCTTCAACGTGTCCCCGCACAAGAAGATTCCTTATGCAAGTTCTTTGCTCAACAAAATCACCCATTGGCAAAATTCACACACTTTTGGTTCTTTACATAAAAGAACACACACACGTGTAACTCTGAGATAATTAAACCTTTTAACAAACAGACGCTTGGCAAATGTTACAGACAGTCCTAAGAACCTTATTTACCTGCCTTCCTAATACCCCGGGGAGTTTTAAATTTCACCTTACTTTCTGATCACAGTGGTATGAAGTTCATAAACTTGAAGGGGTAAAATTTATTCATGAAGGGTAACTTGTTAGCTAGATGTTAAATATTATGTATAAAATGAGGATTCTCAACTGTCTTTGTGGATGACAGTCATCATCAGAGACATAAATTAATTACTGTCGCCTGGATGTTGTTTAGAATCAAGTGATTGTAGTTTCATGCCTCACTGGGAACCGACGCCGTCTGTCTTCCTTCATCATAAGAAATCTGTGGGGACTTGATCTTTGGTGCACGTGGCCAACGACAATATTAAGGTTTATCTGAAGCCTTGAGGTTCTTCACTTTTCATTAAAAAAGAAACCTAAGTTGATAAAAGGAGGAAATCGTAGTAGGTACAAGACTCTGCATGGCTACTACGAGAGGCAGTGGAACAACACTCCACCACAGTAATGGTATGATGGCAACGAACTCTCGCGGGAAGAACCAGAGTGGCAGCGCGGGGATGGTCTCTCATGTTCCTGCTTCGATCATGTCTGTTTACTTGACGCATCAACACCCCTAAATCAAGAGGCCTCGATCATGACGAAGTGGAACAAGAGATTGGGGACATGATTAATGCCCCCCCTGGGTCAGGATCCCCGTGGAGCGGCGGCCGTGAGATAGTCGAGGCTCAAGTTCCGTCTCCAGAGGCGACTGCACAATTAATAACCCCGCATGCACTTGAGGACGGTCACTCCAGTACTCAGGTTTACAATCAGCTGTGACCGTCCGTAGAATTACTGCATTATTCTCAGATTTGAAAATGTCGAATTAAACAAGGAGCATTTTTTGGAAAGAAACAATCAGCTGTGAATGGGAAGAATCGTCAATTGAATGCAGAATTGATAAATATTATGTCTTATATAGACTGTGGAATTAATTTAGTAGCATTTATGGGAATAGAAGTCATCCATGAATGGGTAGAGGTGTAGCCCCTCTTACAGCATAGGAAAAGGAGGGATGCGGAAAGGTAGAGGAACGTAGCCCAGGGCTACGGTTCAAGGATCCTACCCCGCGGCGATTCGCTTCAAAGTGATGCAGGGAAAACCCTACATGAGATACGTCGGGCTCTTGCTACTTGTCCCACGCCATTCCTTAGGATGGCAGGAGAGGGGGTTTTCTGTGGGGTCGCAGCTTTCCCCCTCGCCGTGCCTTGACCGGTTTAGGAGGCAGCTGGCCGACTATTCCAATGGGAGCAGTGAACAACTCTTACCGTATTCCCCAAGGTCTGTGACCCCGGAACATGCAACCTCTCAAAACAGGCCTCGGCTTGTGGGAACCTTAGTTTAAAAAACCAGACAGATGTGAAGGCTTTCCCTGGAAAGGTTCACCTGCGAGAGAATTCTCTCGCAGGCTTGCAGTCTCACCGTAAAATTTTTTTTAGGGTACAAGGCTACATGAGGGTTAATCCACATGGTGGCAACTCCCCTTTAATAGCATAGGAAGGGATTTGAAAGGGGGGATGCGGACGGGTAGAGGAAGGTAGCCAAGGGTTAACTAGGGGCCCCCGGGCTATGGTTTAAGGATCTTACCCAGCATTCGCCTGAAAGTGATGCAGACAAAACCCTAGAAAAACCTGCATCAGGTAGGTCGGGCTCTTGGGTACTTGTCCCACGCCCTTCCGATAGCGGGAGAGGAGTTTGCTGTGGGGTCGCAGCTTACCCCCCGCCATGCCTTGACCAATTTAGGAGGCAGCTGGCCGACTATTCCAATAGGAATAGCGGACATCTCTTAAATGAGTGGCCGGTAACCTGGAATCAATTTGATTGCTCACTTAATGTCTACAAGCACATGAAACTGCTTTCTGGTTGTCCTAAGGAAGGGAAACTTGAGCCGTACGTTTGTAACGTGTTTGTTATGAAGGTGTCGTCCTCCGCCTTCCTGTTGCTTTCATATTTGCTTGTTACCTTTCTTTCAATTACAATATATATATATATATTTCTTTGATAAAAACCAACTATATATAAATTATTAATATTATACGATTGATTATACCCTTAGTTTAATAATAACATACAAGATACAATAAAAATATATAATGACTAGCTGGGGGGTGCCCGGCGTTGCCCGAGATGTCATTTATCTATAACCCCCGATATGACTCCAATTTCGGCTGCTTTTGCGCAATTTTTATGTAACGCTACTCGAACCCTAATCATTATAATTAACTCTGAAAAGTATTTCTTCAACGCAAATATCTGCCGTGTTTGCACCCCGCTACCCCTGCATCTAAAGGGGGATAAATGCCAATTTGAATGTCGTAACTAAACACAGTGACTTCCATAACCTTTGATTTGACTCCAATCTCGGTTGTATTCGCGTTATTTTACTGTAAAGCATCTCCACCCCAAACCCGAAGGGTGTCCTTTTCACAGGGCGTAGGGGATGAAAATTGTATTCAGATAACATTGGTAGAAACACTATCAATATCTTTGACCCCTAAAAATATTTATCCGACTCAAATATCGGCTGTTTTAGTATGTTTAAATTTTTCCACCCCCGCTTCTGGGGGTGGAAGACGCGTCTCACCCCCCGACAGTGTTTGTTTCCTGGTCGCAAAGACACACGTGTACGAAATTGCTCGACTGGTGTAGATTTGTATTTTATTTAGAAAACGTTTGTATGGGAAATAGAAAAGGGCTGTTTTTAGGGTTTTCCCGGAAATTATTCTATTTTTTCTCGCCTTTTAAACCTTCCCTAGACCTCCACGAACATTTCAAGACTAAGATAAGATAAATCCCTTCAGCCGTTCTCGAGTTTTAGTGAGACTAACGAACAGCCATTCATTTATATATATATATATATATATATATATATATATATATATATATATATAATGATATTAGGTTTCCGGTTTTCATGTTAACCACATTCACCTGGTGTTTCTTTAGCTCCCAGCAGCTTGGCCACTTAACACTCAAACATGTTACCCTGTATGTGTGATGATGTAACCATGGTTAGGAAAAGCTCCCGACGACCCTTGTAATGTACTTAATTATAATATTAATAACCTATAGATACAGCCCTTCATCAAATAGATATTATATACATAGTAACAGTGAGGAGGAGGGCGACAAGCCCCCAGGTTGGCCTCCCTGCGTGCCGTGTTTTGTCAGCATGTCTGCTGGAGAGTTCGCAGCATGGCGGCCTCCGCCATTACGCAAGCGGTACATGAATACTCTAGCACGGATGTCACAACGACGGGTCCTAAAAATAAAATACAGCTGCAAGGGTCCATTATCATTTCTCTTTGCCTTTTTTTTTCTCGTGTCATCAAAGAAGTGTTCTTAATTACTCTCGGAGTCCAGGAGGCGATCTCCTGCAGAGGCGACCACGACCAGAATCCAAAATAACTGAAGGATTTGAAAAATCTAGCAGACAAAATTGTGGATTACTGGACTCGGAGGAAACTTACGAGCACGCTGCTTCTGCAGAGGAACCACAGAGGACAATAAATGCTGCAGCGATGAATAGAAAAAATTAATAATAAGGAATATTGCCAAATACAGACGCAATAAGTGAACGTTGGCCCTTTGTTCAGGTGCTAAGAAGAGCCTAGAGCGACACAACTGCACTCGTCCTTTGAAAAAAAACAACTCAAAACCCAAATTTCTACATTTACAATACCTTCGACAATATGTTAATAGATTATAATTTTAAAAACTGAAAACACGTAGAACCTGAAGAAAGGAACAAAGATCCTAGAAACGTTGTGTGGTATTTGGCTGTCTGTCTTATTAATATTAACCCTTTGTTTGGATTCATAAGACGCGGAACATATATATATATATATATATATATATATATATATATATATATATATATATATATATATATATGGGCATGAATATTCTCGGGTGCAGTTACAGGACATGTGGAGGACACTTTAGAAATGCCGAGGCACTGTTTTGAGAGGTGCATGTTCCTTGGTGCATACGGTAAGAGTTGTTCGCTGTTCCTATTGGAATACACGGCCAGCTGCCTCCTAAACCGGTCGAGGCACGTGAGGGGGAAAGCCGCGACCCCACAGAAAAACCCCCCTCCTCCGCCATCCTAAGGGAAGGGCGTGGGACCAGTACCCAAGGGCCCGACCTACCTCATGCTGGTTTTCTAGGGGCTTCCCTGCATCACTTTTAGGCGAATGCACCGGGGTGGAATCCTTAAGCTACAGCCCTAGTTAACCCTTGGCTACCTTCCTCTACCCTTCCACATCCCCCCTTTCCTATGCTATAAGAGGGGAGTTGCCACCAAGTGGATTACCCTCATGTAGCCTGTTGCCCTAAAAAAAACCCCTGCCCTTCCGAGGATCTGCGAGGGCTGTTCTCTCGCAGGCAGAACCTTGTAGGAGAGACACGAAGGGGCTACCTTTGCGGATGCCTCCTCCTCTCTCCGTTTTTGAACTAAGGTTCCCACAAGCCGAGGCCCGTTTTGAGAGGTGAATGTTCCGGGGTCACTGACCTTGGGGGCAAACGGTAAGAGTTGTTTTCTGTTCCCATTGGAACAGTCGGCCAGCTGCCTCCTAAACTGGTCGAGGCACGGCGAGCGTAAAGCTGCGTCCCCACAGCAAACTCCTCTCCCGCTATCGGAATGGCGTGGGACTAGTACCCAATGCCCGACCTACCTGATGCAGTTTTTTCTAGGGTTTTCCCTGCATTACTTTTAGGAGAATTTCCAGGTAGGATCCTTAAACGATAGCCCGCGGCCCCCAGTTAACCCTTGGCTACCTTCCTCTACCCTTCCGCATCCCCCCTTTCAAATCCCTTCCTATGGTATTAAAGGGCAGTTACCACCACGTGGATTAGCCTCATGTAGCCTGTTACTCTACAACATATATAGAAACTGGTCGCAGCTACAAGCTGAGGTCACTCGGACTGCTTTGAGAGGTGTGAGGTCCAGGCGTCGCAGGCGGTAAGAGTGGTTTCTGTGCTCCCATTGTAACAGTCGGCCAGCTGCCTCCTAAGCTGGTGGAGGCGCGTAGAAAGGGGAAGCTGCGTCATGTGAAGGTCGTGGGAGAAGTACCTTATACAGGTTTCCCTGCATCACATGCCAGGGGATCCTAGTTTAACACTTGGCTGCCTTCCCTATTAACAGAGAAATGGCCAGACTTTGGATTACGCTGACAGATGCGAGGCTTGTCTTTATCTGCGAAGGAATATTATTTTCTTTCAGAAATGTTGATAATTAAACGGCGTTTCCAGAGTTGGAATCATCGTCGTTCGTTGCCTGAAGCACAGGTAACAAGGTTCAGCCTCCACTTGTCCGCGACTGCCGCCAGGTCAGAAACATTTGCACGTCGCAATAACTGACGACAGCGAAAGTGTCGCATTCATAAGGACTGCAAGGCTGTGTGTTGAGGCTTTATCTTATCCAGGGACTTGAGGGTCCCTCGTCGTGCACTGACGCAGACAATGTCACAACGTATTGCAATGGACGTGCTTTCCTCAGGATTGCAGCAAGAGTAGGAATATTCCTTGCTTCGCTGCTCCGCTTGTCACGTCAACTATTCTACGAGCACTCGCGTCCTCCTCGCCGCACACTGAGGAAGGTGATTCACACACGTGTGTGTGTGTGCAATGTTTGATTATCTGTAATCACGTGATGTGAAACTTGTCCCGGATCATACAACTAAGCGACTGCACGTGGAGCCTGCGCTCTGAGCAAAGGAGGGAGCATTGTGAAGACTTGCCACGCGAGTGCAGTGCGTGGGCGACGAAGCTCCCTGACCCGAACAGGACTCGCTCAACCGTTACCTGCTGGTTACCTGCCTCTTATATTTAGCTCGCCTGCACTACTTTCTACGCCATCACTCAAACTGCAACACCAGAGGAGCTGCCTCCTTCCAAGTGACTCGGACATTCTTCAACATCAATGTTGGGACCCGACCTCATCTCAATTGTTTCGTAACATCCGCTTCCACACCACTGTCATTACTAAAGCACACTTTCATTTACCTTCAATCTATATTTTCCTATTATATTCTATATAATTTCCTATTTAAATCTTTTTATTCTCAGTAATATATTTTCATATTAGTCTTCGTGACTTGTCCAGTTTCCTCCGTAGGGGGCTTTGGTATTCGGTAAACGAATCTAAGTAAGTCATTGATTTTCTGCTGCTGTTTCAATTAACTCCCAGTTGAATAAACCAAATATTAACAAGAAATTCCTCTCTCCGTTTTTGAACTACGGAGATATCATCCTGCGAGGGCTGTTCTCTCGCAGGCAGAACCTTGTAGGAGAGACAGGAAGCGGCTACCTTTGGGGATACCTCCTCCTCTCTCCGTTTTTCAACTAAGGTTCCCACAAGCCGAGGTCTCTTTTGAGAGGTGAATGTTCCGGGGTCACAGACCTTGGGGGGCATACGGTAAGAATTGTCCTCTGTTCCCATTGGAACAGTTGGGTAGATGTCTCCTAAACTGGTCGAGAGACGGAGAAGGGAATGCTGCGTCCCCACAGCAAACTCCACTCCCGCTATGGGAAGTGTGTGGGACGAGTACCTAAGAGCCCGACCTACCTGATGCAGGTTTTTCTAGGGTTTTCCCTGCATTACTTTTAGGCGAATACCGGATAGGATCCTTAAACCATAGCCCGGGGGCCCCTAGTTAACCCTTGGCTACCTTCCTCTACCCTTCCGCATCCCCGCTTTCAATCCCTTTTCCAATGCCCTTAAAGGGGAGTTGCCACCATCTGGATTACTCTCATGTAGCCTCCTGTTACGTAAAAAAAAATTGAACTAAGGATCTCACAAGCCCAGGATTGTTTTGAGGTTTTGAGAGGTCGTTGGAACAGTCGGCCAGCTGCCTCCTAAACTTGTCGAGGCTCGGAGAAGAGAATGCTGCGTCCCCACAAGCAAACCCCCTCTCCCGCCAACCAGGGACAAGCGTGGGACAAGTACCCAAGAGCCTGACCTACCTGATGCAGGTCTTTGAGGGTTTGTCCTGCACTTCTTTAGGCGAATTGCCGGGTAGGATATTTAAACCACACCCCCTAGTTAACCCTTGGCTACCTCTAACCTTCCGCTGTTAAAGGGGAGTCGCCACCACTTGGAGCCTTTACGTACCCACCATAACCTAAAATACTATTAAGAATGTTGTGGTTGTGATTATCTCCGAGGAGCCATCGACTGTGCTTATTTTTGCTCTGGATCACAGAGTAATAATAAGAGACTGTGTTGGACGCAGTTGCAGTGATACGGAACAGGGGACGTATCTCCTTCCGCAGGAAGCCCTTCCCGAGAATTACAAAACAGGACGTAATCGCACTCGCTGTTGCAAAATATCATTCCTATGGCGGAACGGATTCGATAATCGATAACCTGGCCTTTTCTACGCTTGTACAAGTCGATATTCATCGGCAACTGAGACTCTTGTTGCACTTAACAGACGTCACGTGTCCGTGGGCGTTGTCCTAGATAACAGCACAGGGCCTTCTTCTAACAATAATAATAATGTCCTGCCACCAACACGGCAATTAACTTGGCTGAGTTTATTTTCAAAGTTGAAGTTAAATAAATACGGATGGCGTTTTCCAGGAAGTCCTCGTTGAATCCTCGGCGGCGATCGCTTCGCAAGGCCGTGAGAAACACAACGCCCCGCTGGGAGGGAAAAAAAGTGCTCTCGAGTGGAAAGTTTGCCGATCTAAGGTTTCACACATGGATCTTCTTCACACCTGGAACAAGATCCCAGCGTGACGACATACAATTACTTGTCTTCCACTTGACTCACACACGTGGTTGAACAGGAAGCAATATAGTCGCGTGCGTGTCATTGGACAAACAAATTACAACTCTCCTTTAATAGCGTAGGAAGGGATCTTAAAGGGGGGATGCGGACGGGTAGAGGAAGGTAGCCAAGGGTTAAATAGGGGCCCCCGGGCTATAGTTTAAGGATCCTACCCGCCATTTGCCTGAAAGTAATGCAGGGAAAACCCTACAAAAACCTGCATCAGGTAGGTCGGGCATTCGGTACTTGTCCCACGCCCTTCTGATAGCGGGAGAAGAGTTTGCTGTGGGGACGCAGCTTTACCCTCGCCGTGCCTCGACCAGTTTAGGTGGCAACTGGCCGACTATTCCAATAGGAATAGCGAACAATTCGTACCGTACGCCCCAAGTTCTGCGACCCCGGAACATTCACCTCTCAAAACAGGCCCCGGCTTGTGGGAACCTTAGTTCAAAAACGGAGAGAGGAGGAGGCATCCCCAAAGGTAGCCCCTTCCTGCCTCTCCTACAAGGTTCTGCCTGCGAGAGAACAACCCTCGCAGACAACCTTTCACCACATAACCCTCTTAGCCACATGCTTGTCTCTCTTTTTAGACATAAACAACAGTCGCTGCTTCCGTCATCAAGACAGATTTTTCGTGTACTTTCCTGACAGTATTGTCCGATTATTTCTCCATTTCGACAAATGATATTCTGCCTGACGCGTTCCAATCCTCAAAGTTCTGCGAATGGTCATGACACGCAGGGTTGTGGTCACTGAGTCTGAGTCAAGTCTGCACCACTCAACAGATGACCGGATTATTCACGCTAGTTTGTCAACGCCGACGGTTCCCAATGCTTGGACTCCTCATGTGAGTATTTGAAACATTATCAACTGTCGTCGTTGTTGCAGACACGTTTGGAGCCTGTGTAAGTGAGGTTAGGAAACCCAGAGGAGGAAAGGAAACTGTGGCTAAACAGGAAACCACATTCCCAGACAGCACAACAGATAAAACACCTTTGCGCCACGTACAGGGAACATCGGCGAGAGCGTTCAGCTAGTTCGTGCTCTTTCACAGACTCAAAGGTCGTAAAATCTATTATATGGGTCTATAAATTTCACGAGAGTTTACTCTGGAGGCCGTGGCCCGTCTATATGTCAGCTTCCGGTCCTCGCTCATGGAACATCAGACGTTTCATCCTCCATTTCCTAAACATTCCGTTGTTACTGATAAATGCGACGTTTCAATGGCAACCTTCATTAACCGGTCCATCATCTCCGGGCTACAGCGACAACAATGAGCCACACACGTGAACTCATCTACAGCTGAAGCCACTGAAATTAAATAAGTGTTAAGTCCGGATGGAAACCCGACAATACTGACCACGCTGTTACAGGACTCCACGACGAGAAGAGGATCCACGTGCATGATACTAACTACCATGTGCATGCATCCTAGCCCTTCAACCCTTCTAACTATAGCTGAGGTTTTTTTAACCCCGGTAGGGAGACCCTTCAGGTTGAATCATCGGCACTACGCTCTTCATTCTGTCTCTCTCACAAGCTATCTGCGTGAATGACCGTATTAAAGAATGTTATGCCCTCAGGTGCGGATCAGACCAGTCTACGAGGGCTATTCTCTCGCAGGCAGAACCTTGTAGGAGAGACAGGAAGGGGCTAACTTTGGGGATGCCTCCTCCTCTCTCCGTTTTTGAACTAAGGTTCCCAAGAGTCGAGGCCTGTTTTGAGAGGTGAATGTTCCGGGGTCACAGACCTTGGGGGGCATACGGTAAGAGTTGTTCTCTGTTCCCATTGGAACAGTCGGCCAGCTGCCTCCTAAACTGGTCGAGGTACGGAGAAGAGGAATGCTGCGTCCCCACAGAAAACCCCCTCTCTCTCCTGTTATTGTTAGTTATTGTTAGTTAACGTTCGTATTATTTGCGTGCAATCGTTGATGTATATTCCCATTCTCGCACACAAGCCTTCGCTGTTGGTCGGACCCTCCATATGACTGTGAGTACGCAGCATGCCTCGACCAACACTAGTTGGCAGCCAGTCGACAATGGAGCATTCTTCTCTCAGAACTGATTTAGGAGTAACCTTAATTCAAAAGGAGAAGAAAAAGTGGGGGAGAGCGAGAAGAGAGAGAGAGAAGTGAGACGGAATAGAGAGAAAAGAGAGAGAGAAGAGAGAGAAGGGAGAGAGAAAAAAGAGGGAGAAGAGAGATAGAGAAAAGAGAGAGAAAAAAGAGAGAGAAAAAAGAGAGGGAATAGAGAGAGAGAGAAAAGAGAGAGAGGAAAGAGAGAAAGAAAATAAAGAGAGAAGAGAGAGAAGAGAGAGAAAAGAGAGAGAGAGGAAAGAGAGAGGGAAGAGAGAGAATAGAGAGAGAGAAGAGAGATAGAAGAGAGATAGAAGAGAGATAGAGAAAAGAGAGAGAAAAGAGAGAGAGAAAAGAGAGAGAAAAGAGAGAGAGATGAGAGAGAAGAGAGAGAGGAAAGAGAAAGAGGAAAGAGAGGGAGAAAAGAGAGAGAGAAGAGAGAGAAAAGCGAGAGAGAAGAGAGAAAACAGAGAGATGAGAGAGAGAGAAAATAGAGAGAGGAAAGAGAGAGAGGAAATAGAGGGAGAAAAGAGAGAGAGAAGAGAAAGAGAAAAGAGAGAGAAAAGAGAGAGAGAAAAGAGAGAGAAAAGAGAGAGAAAAGAGAGAGATGAGAGAGACAAAAAAGAGAGAGATATGAGAGAGAGGAAAGAGAGAGAGGAAAGATAGGGAGAAAAGAGAGAGAGAAAAGCGAGAGAGAAGAGAGAAAACAGAGAGATGAGAGAGAGAAAAGAGAGAGAGGAAAGAGAGAAAAGAGAGATAGAGAAGAGAGATAGAAGAGAGATAGAGAAAATAGAGAGAGAAAAGAGAGAGAAGAGAGAGGAAAGAGGGAGAGGAAATAGAGGGAGAGAAGAGAGAGAGAAGAGAAAGAGAGGAGAGAGAGAGAAGCCTCCATATGTGCGGCTAACTCTCTGGGACACGTGTGTAAAGGTCTACAACACGACGAGGATCACCTCAAGGAAACATTTGGTCGGTGACATAGAAAATTAGGGAACAGGGTTTAGGTTAACGTCAGTGCAGATAACATTTACGTAGAACTACGATTAGATAAAGGTGGAAGCACTTGAAGATGGCCTACAGAGGAAGATTAGATACGAGGCCGAGCTGGTCAAGAATGTTACGAGCAAACGTTTCAGCGTCTGTTGTACTTCCCTTTGAATATCCATCCTAAGTTGTGTTGTGCAACCAAAGTAAAATTCCACTGCTGTGGTCATGATCTTACACTTTAATACCTTTTATTGTTCAATATGAGGCATCACGCATTTCAATACCAGTAATAGAAGGACGGAGGAAAAGCAACTCCTGTGAGCAAGCAGCTGACGGAACAATGAGGCTCACTTAAAGGGAAATCCGATCTAAATATAAATTTTCCAAGGTAAACGAGGAAGAGGGGAAGGAGCTTCCTTATTTAACAAACTATCCTAATACGCCAGAGGAGTCACCAGGATAATCATCAGGACTGCAAAATATCTCCATGACGCTCATCAATCAGCATTAAACATAAATATACAACAGAAACAAACAATAATTCATTCAAAATCCCCCATTTAAAATCAGTTATCATAATTAAAAGTATTTCATCACTGTGACAATCTTCACATGTCCCACTTTATTTAAGACAAATAATAGCCTACAATGATCCTCCTACAGCGACAACCTTCAATCCCATAAATGATAATTACTTTCACTAATGTAGTAATTATTACATTTATATATTAAAATAATAAACCATAATTAAAACCAACGTAATAAGTAATCCACATGTTGCTATTTAAAGCTGATACATATTTTTAATATTGCAGTAATTAATAATTAATTATATTATTGGATACTGCAACCTACATATTGATTGGACATGTGAATGTGATCATGACAAAAGCCGAAAACTAGAATGAAATAAGAAAATTCTGGAAGACTTAAACACGTGACTTTGAATGAATTAAGGTATTAAAAATCATACTTAATAATAATAATAAATTTTTAAGGGTAACAGAAGGCTACATGAGGGAAATCCACATGGTGGCAACTCCCCTTTAATAGCATAGGAAGTGATTTGAAAGGGGGCATGCGGAAGGGTAGAGGAAGGTAGCCAAGGGTTAACTAGGGGGCCCCCGGGCTGTAGTTTAAGAATCCTACCCCGCGGTAATTCGCCTAAAACTGATGCAGGGAAAATCCTAGAAAAACCTGCATCAGGTAGGCCGGGCTCTTGGGCACTTGCCTGGATGGCGGGAGAGGAGATTGCTGTGGGGACGCAGCATTCCCTTCTCCGTGCCTCGACCAGTTTAGGAGGCAGCTGGTCGACTATTCCAATGGGAACAGAGAACAACTCTTACCGTATGCCCCAAGGTCTGTGACCCCGGAACATGCAACCTCTCAGAACAGGCCTCGGCTTGTCGGAACCTTAGTTCAAAACCGGTGAGGAAAAGGCATCCCCAAAGGAAGCCCCTTCCTGTCTCTCCTACAAGGTTCTGCCTGCGAGAGAACATCCCTCGCAGGTATTGCCTGGGAGAGAGTAGCCCTCGCTGTAATTAATGCTTTAATGTACAAAAAGTAATAATTAAGGGACAAGCGTGAAACATGTGATTGTGGAGGCGATCGACTTGGTTAAAACTGAACCATACGTGGGATAGACTCCCCCCCCCCCCCCCCTACAACGTGCAGTAACCGTAGCTCGTATTACACGTGAGGGAATGTACTATCGTGACGCGGTCGTCATCCATGAGCCGAGTCACATTAACATAAGCACAAGGAGCTCTAAGATTTTTTTACGTATTAAGCATTTAATTAAAGTTTACAGATTTGTAGAAAATTCACTTTAGTGTATTTTTCTCTAACCGTGTCCGTCTATCCAGGATGTTTATTTGAGAAGCTGATTTTTATTATTAAGTAAGTAGGCTGCTCTGCGAGGGCTATTCTCTCGCAGGCAATACCTGCAAGGGCTATTCTCTCGCAGGCTGAACCATTTAGGAGCGATACGAAGGGGCTACCTTTGGAGATGCCTTTTCCCAATACCCGACCTACCCGATGCAGGTTTTTCTATGGTTTTCCCTGCATTTCTTTAGGCGAATGCCGGGTAGGATCCTTAAACCATAGCCCGGGGGCCCTAGTTAACCCTTGGCTACCTTCCTCTACCCTTCCGCATCCCCCCTTTCAATCCCTTCCTATGCTATTTATGGGGAGTTGCCCAATGTGGATCACCCTCATGTAGCCTGTTGCCAAAAAAAAAAAAGATGCCTTTTCCTCTTCGTTTTTGAACTAAGGTTCCCACATGCCGAGGCCTGTTTTGAGAGGTGCATGATCCGGGGGTCACAGACCTTGGGGCATACGGTAAGAGTTGTCCGCTATTCCCATTGGGAACAGTCGGCCAGCTGCCTCCTAAACTACTCGAGGCACGGAGAAGGGAATGCTGCGTCCCCACAGCAAACCCCTCTCCCGCCATCCAGGGAAGGGCGTGGGACAAGTACCCAAGAGCCCGACCTACCTGAAGCAGGTTTTTCTAGGGTTTGTCCTGCATTACTTTTAGGAGAATTGCCGGGTAGAATCCTTAAACTATAGCCCGAGAGCCCCTAGTTAACCCTTGGCTACCTTCCTCTACCCTTCCACATCCCCCATTTCAATTCCCTTCCTATGCTATTAAAGGGGAGTTGCCACCATGTGGATTACCCTCCTGTAGCCTCCTGTTACCCTAAAAAAAATTAAGTATGATTTTTAATACCTTAATTCATTCAAAGTCACGTGTTTAAATCTTCCATAATTTTATTATTTCAGTAAAGTTTTCGGCTTTTGTCATGATGACATTCACGTGTCCAGTAAATGTGTAGGTTACAGTATCCAAGAATATAATTAATTATTAAGTATATAAACATGAGAAGATGAAAGAGGGATATTTGGCAACACTGAGGGAGTTGCAGATGTTAATCTGACTGCAGAATCTAATACTGCAACATTATGCAAATAAACGGTATTGTGGTTTATATCCATACGCTTAGTGGGAATAAAATGTCAAGTGATATATCCTTATGTTGGCTTTTCATGTCCTTTTCATTTGTCCTATGTAACAAACATTTGTTTATCTCATATATATATAAATGTAGATTCTTCAAGAACGGAAAAAAGGCATTTTTTAAAACAACTAGTGTGAAGGTTAAGATGTTGTAGTCCTCTCCAGAGATGTATTTAAGTAATTGTTGTTGTACTTGGGGATGGGGGGGGGGGGTTGCACAGTGACGCATCCGACCTCCTGTGCACACACGATGTTGGGGAATTTAGCGGATCTGGGCCAAGCCGCTTGCTTCCTTCCTGACACGCGCCCCTCTGTTTTGTTGGCAACAGTGATTGACAGAGGTGGAGCTATTCTCACCGCTGGGGGGGAGGGGGGTAGAGGGGGGGGGTTACGTAACGCGCTAGCGAATCTACTCTATCAGATCAGAAATAGACGCGGCCCAGTCTCTCAAATCTTAATTTCCATCGCCATGCACGCACAATCAGCACACGTTACAATATGTGCACGTGAAGTAGGATGTGTCTGACAGGGAGAGGGACAGGGAGAGGGAGAGGGAGAGAGAGAGAGAGAGTATGGAATGGAGGTCAGCGTAGAAAAGTCCAAAGTGAAAGTCCTGGCGTATTTCTGGAAGACAAAAACAAAGTACCCTTGGAAGTCTTTTGACTACTAAAGGCTGCAACACAAAGGAAATAAAGTCAATGGCCAAGACGCCATCGACCAAAAAAAAATATCTGGAATGTTTCGAATGTAATGTAATGGAAAAGAGCGGAAAAAAATAAAGTGGACAACTAAAAGGGCTCTAAGAAGGACCAAGTAACGTCTTGACTAAAGTTTTGTGAAGAGAGGCAAAACGGAAGGAAAAATTAAAGGGGTACCACATGGATGGAGGTCCGGGTCATCGTGGAAGAATGGAGTTGACTTGAAGGGAGTTAAGAACCGAACCAGAAGATTGAAAAGAAGAAAAGCAACCGATCTTGTGTAAAGTGCAGAGTATAAAAGCAGAGCACTGTGTGAGAGTGAAGTCAATACAAGACTCTGGTTAATAAGTAAATACATTAAGAAGAAAGTTAATGATAAGTCTCTAAAGACTGGTTTTAATGGTTACTTAATATTTACAAACTCATAATCAGCTTTTGTATATAAACATGGCTGAGCTACTATTTACTAACCTTCACAGCCTAATTCCTATGAATGAGAGGTACAACGAGTACAACGGCGAAGGTTGCGGTGGTCCCGGGTCCGATTCTCGGTTCCTCCGAGTTTTTTCTATCTTACCAATGTATTCAATTAGACCTAATTACTGTAACGGCACGTCCTCACAGCATTTCCTCCGATGTTGACGTGTTGCTTTATGTTGGCGACTTGCTTCCGAGTGATTGTTGCCCGGTCGATACCAAGAGCTCAACGTCCACGGACATCCTCAACCGACCTACGAGACCGCCCAGTAAATTAATTAGGTCAGGGCATCGCCAGCAACACGCGTATCCCCACAATCTTCTTCTAATAAATAAAACAGAGCGTTTGATTGTTTGTATGTATGTATGTAATTGTGTGCATGTTCCTTATACAAATCTACACCGGTGGAGCGAATATCACCAACATTTCGTACACGTGTTCTTTGCGACCAGGAAACAAACACTGTCGGGGTGAGACGCGTCTACCACCACCAGAAACGGGGGTGGACGGGGGCGGAAATATATAAACATGCTAAAACAGTCCATATTTGAGTCGGTTTCGAGGTTTCGAGGACTGGAAAAAAGTGCGTTTTATCGGACGTGGATGACTTTGAAGGGGGATGAAACTGATTTGGAAGAATAAATAAAGTTTTTATATTTTATAAATAAATTCACCTTACTTTTTGTTCACAGTGGTACGTATATATATATATCAATCACCTCCATTTATGGACATGAAAATATTGTTAGTTTGGAGTTTAAAGTTTTCGAGGGCTGATGAAGTTTACTCAAGCGTTTAAGGTTTACGTGACGAGGACGACGAAAAAAAAAATTATCCCAAATGCGCATATTACGTTCGTCCTTGATGGCCGAATCCTGCCAGAGCGGTTCAATTGTGCAATGTTTCCTTCCTGCAGAATGTTCACAGTGTTCCTTGTAGAGCGGCACGACACAGACATCAGTAACAATAAAATAGACATTATCCGCTTCCATCGCTAATAAATATTATTGAAAACATAAAAAAAAACGTCTGTGGTAGTTGATAATTAGCAAGGAGATAATGAAGTAAAAAGGCAAAAGTAGGTTGTTGTTCCCTCTGTTGTCGTTCAAGGAAAACAAGGACCCACACTGTAGCAAACATTGTGTGATTGCAATTCCGGTTGCACGACACAAACCAAGAACTGTTCTTATATAATGTCCCATTAATCTAACGTTGATGAGTAGACAGAACCAAAAACAGTCTCCAACAAGTTTATACCTTTATTAAATAAATAGTTGGAAGCTTTCAACTCATCCTTCTTGTCTTATAATTAAAATCACATTAACTTTAAAAAGTATTAGTACCTGTAGCGTACTTAGTCACTACTATAAAACTAGTCAAAACAGACTATTTATTTAATAAACTTGGAGACTGTTTTTGGGTTTTTTTCTACTCATCAACGTCTACGTCAAGAGTCCTTTTTACCATAATTAATCTAACGTACCAGCAATTAACGTATAAATCGATACTATAAAACCTCTAAACAATAGTTAAGCTAAGTTATTAATTTAACTGGACTGTGGCGCCTTTCCTTCACAATGAATACTCTACTAATGTAAACACCCCGAGGACATTGCCTGGAATTAAGCCTGTTTATTGCCTACTTCGATTTTTTTTTATTAGATAAAACTTTTATCTTAGGATTATCTGTTTCTACAGAAACTTTACAGTATATACAATTAAAATCCTGTACATAATTAACCTGGGAACTTGGCACCTATGTTAATCCACTAATTAACATAATTTTGCAATTTTTTTTTCCTGTAACTTAATTTGTGTGTCTGAAGGGCGTACATTGTTGGGTTATGAGGGTTCGCTGGTGATGTTGAACTTGATGGGTCTGCGGCTATGAGGATGGGGTGGGTTAGGAGGTGCCACAGTGTCCTGAGGAAAGGGATGAGGTCGTCAGGGCGTTTTCTCTTGAGGGTTGCCGTGGAATTGCTGGACCGTGGTGTTAGGATGGTATGAGGATGAGGTGGGTTAGGAGGTGCCAGAGTGTCCTGGGGGAAGGGATGAGGTCGTCAGGGCGTTTTCTCTTGAGGGTTGCCGTGGAATTGCTGGACCGTGGTGTTAGGATGGTATGAGGATGAGATGGGTTAGGAGGTGCCACAGTGTCCTGGGGGAAGGATGAGGTCGACAGGGCGTTTTCTCTTGAGGGTTGCCGTGGAATTGCTGGACCGTGGTGTTAGGATGGTATGAGATGAGGATAAGGTGGGTTAGGAGGTGCCACAGTGTCCTGGGGGGAAGGATGAGATCGACAGTGCGTTTTCTCTTGAGGGTTGCCGTGGAATTGCTGGACCGTGGTGTTAGGATGGTTGAAGGTAATGAGGTTAAGAGATTTGGTGATTATTGAGTTGACTTGGGGAAGTTTAATGTCGTGGTGGATGATGGAAGGTACCAGGGAGAGTTGGTGATGGTGCGAGGGATTATGTTTTGGCTGTTGCTCCCCATATGGATGAGGCCCAGGACCAGGTGGGTTGAATTATGGCGTTTTGTGTGGGGATTTTCTGTTTAGCAGAGGATATAAGGTTGATTATGGAGAGGAGGTGTTTAATGTGGGGGTTTCCAAGAGAGTTTTGAATCGAAGAGGAGCCCCAGGAAGGAGGTTTCTGTTTTTGTGGGTGTTTCGGCGTTGTTCAGATAGAGAGGGGGGGGATGTGCGGAGGAGGATTTTTGGACAGTGTGAATGGGACGGTTACTGGTTTGGTGGGATTTATGCCACTGTTTTGACCAGTGTTGTAGGTGGCTGAGCGCTGACTGAAGAGGTTGGAGGTGAGAGAGAGGAGGTTTGGTAGCAGATGGCGATGTCGTCAATGTTGTGGGAGATGATGTTGAATAGGAAGGGGGACAATGACGCTTCCTTTGGGGGACTCCTGCAGGGGTTGGGAGATGTGGTTGTTTATTTTGATGGAGAAGGTTCTGTTGGAGAGGTAGTTGAGGAGTATTCTATAATTGGGTGTCATTTAAGTAATCTTTGATTTTTGAGAGAAGGGAATTTTGTCGAACACGCTTTTTCTATGTCAATAAAAGAGTGGTGATGCAGGATTTGCGTTGTTCGAGCCTACTTAGTTACCAATTTGTTACTTTTGAACTGTCAGGATTAAGCATACAGTTTTTTCAAATCTTTTGCGTTAGTCTACAAGAATTTACCAAAATTAAAATGAAACGGAATATTTACCTCATCTCGGCTAATGACATGTACAAAGATTGAAGTTGTTCAATAAATAGTTCTCGGAATTCACACTGGTTTTTGCATATATATATTAAGACGCAACTTCGCCTAGAAGATGACGACAGTGCTTTCAGTCGTCGAAACGTTGCGTCTTAATATAAATATATGCAAAACCCGTGTGAATTTCATGACATGTATGTTTTATTTCCGATCAGGCATCTCCAGATCTACCTTGGACCCATGTAATACTCTTAAATTAATTCCCGCCGTGTAATTACTTTCTTTGCCCTGCATATCTTCGCGCCAGTAAAAGCGAGTATTACTAAATATATATATATATATATATATATATATATATATATATATATATATATATATAACTATTCGCGTTTTACAGTCGCAGCCTTCCTACGACCACGTCCGTATGAATGAAATCAACACGTTGAATCAGTTGAACCTTTGAAGGATGATGAAGACGTTTTCTTTCAATATTTGAGCAATTTCTGCGACGCAAAACGTACGCACAAAAAGATAAACAATAATATCTTTGAAGGCGACAGTCAATTGTGCGCTTTAGTGGCACGCGTTATGAATCTCTTTTCTTTTTTTAAAAAAAAGAATTACGTAGTTCATCTTTGTGATTCCTACGAATGTGGTTCATTAAATTTATTATTACGAAAAAATAATTGGTTTAAGTGTGCGAATATGGTAGTAGTTGGTGAAACAAGACTTTTAAAAATAAATAAATTCACACAGTGACGAGTAAACTGGTACGCCTGATGGTACGTATATACATATATATATATATATATAATTGCTTTCCTCGAACGTCTGGTCCATTTATTCAGAACGCCAACTGTGGTGATGGCGTTACGAGCATGTGATCGGGAGAATCACTCGTCGCTTGTGTTCTAATACAAACTTCTCCATTCACTCGACAACACGTCACGCTTGCATAATGACAACTTCGAAATTCTTTCTTTTATACTAGGAATACCATATTTTTCTGACCCCCCCCTCCCCCAAAACGATGACATATTGCAAGAAATAGTTACCGGAAGGCGACGGAGGACGAATATATGAACAAAAAAAATAAGGTAAAAGTAAAATAAATATTAAAACTTTATTTATATTGACTGGTAGTGATGGATGCTACAGGAAAATCTTATTTTTCTGACCCCCCCCCCCCTCAAACGATGACATATTGTAAGAAATAGTTACCGGAAGGCGACGGAGGACGAATATATGGACAAAAAAATAAGGCAAAAGTAAAATAAATATTAAAACTTTATTTATATTGGCTGGTAGTGATGGATGCTACAGGAAAATCTTATTTTTGTACCAATAAATATTTTTTGTGGGGGTTGGGGTGGGGGGGGGGGCAAGAAGCTATCTTGATAATGTCACCATTGTTTGTTCTTTTTACAATTCACATGAGCATTCAGTTCTGTGAAAAGAGGGACGTTTATGTGACTGTATCGCCAAACCCTGTCGTAGTCAGTCCCAAGCAGGATCAAGCAAGTCCTCGCCTTATTCCTTACCCGGCTTACGTGTTATATTAAAAAGTAGAAAAGTATACAGACACCTCGTCGCAGGTAAAAAATCCCAACCTTTTACAATATTTGCTTTTGTCTGAGGGAATACTCAATATTCAGCCTATCCTCAATACAAAAAAAATTCAGGATTCTGACATTAGCACCTGTGACCCTGCGCTTTCTCCAGGCAGTACAATAGTTCTGTCTGGACAATGGCTATTGTCCAGGCCTAGGTGTCGCTTGTTTTCCGAAGATTCCGAAACCACCGGCCCGATCTGAACGACATTTTCAATACTGAAGCCTGAAGAAAAAGACAGAACCGTACCTGGTTCACTACACTGAGCTATCCCAAAAATTAACTTATTTTTAGTAATAAGAAAAATAGGCAAATACAGACAAAAAAAAGAAGTCTTGATATACACGTTTCTGGAAACCTTGTTCCTTGCGACACAACTATTTAGTTGACAATCTCAAGGGAACTGTGCAGTAGTCTCGCCCTATGCTCTTGCGGCTCTGCTGTTATTTAAATACAGTCAGATAGTTGTAATTGTTAACGTTTAAGGTAGTATTTGGCTAACAAGGTGCCTTCCATGATTAAATTATAAATAATAATACACAGCCTTTTTAAAGTCATAAAAATTTTTATAATTGAGTAAATAATTAAAAACGTTTCGTCGCTATTTGCGACCGCTTCAGATATATGACGTTTATATACCTGAAGGGGTAATTTATTCATGAAGGATAACGTGTTAGCCAAAATGGTAAATATTATGTATAATATGAGGATTCTCAACTCTCTTTGTGGATGACAGTCATCATCATAGATGTCTTCTGGATGTTGTTTAGAATCAAGTGATTGTAGATCCTTTTTTTCACGTTTCATGGCTAAAAGGGCATATTCAGCTTTTTCAATACCAAAGCCATGAAGAACAAGATGGCAGCGGACCTGCTTCACTACACTGAGCTATCCCTAAAGTTAACTTACTTTTAGTAATAAGAAAAATATACAAATACAGACAAAAAAGAAGTGTTGATATAAATACCACACGCTTCTGGAAGCCTCGCGACACAACTGCACTGTTGTTAGTTGACAATCTGAAGTGAACTGTGCAGTAGTCTCGCTCTATGCTCTTGCGCCTCTGCTGTTATTTAAATATAGAGTCAGATAGTTGTAATTGTTGACATTTAAAGCTGTATTAGGCTAACAAGGTATCTTCCATGATTAAATTATAAATAATAATACACAGCCTTTTAAAGTCAGAAAAATATTTATAATTTTTGAAAAAAATAATTAAAAACGTTTCGTCGCTATTTGCGACCGCTTCAGATACCTGAAGGGCTAATTTATTCATGAAGGATAACTTGTTAGCCAAAATGGTAAATATTATATAGTCAGATAACTACCACGATCTTGAGGATGCTACCGTTTTATATTTCACACGCAAGTCATAACTGACGATTCGTGAGTGTTTACTGTGTCAAAGACTCTACCCCCTGTCACTTGATATTGCTTAGGAAAGGTTCAGTAACTTGGTAGAAACTGACCTGACAGAAACAACTTAATGTAAACTACGAGGCGATATTACATGTTAATAATACTCCACCGCTGGCTGTCCTCTGGGCCTTCCAGCAAAGGAAACCTTACCCTAAGCCAACTATGTGGACAATGCAGAGATATTTACACTCCACTGCGTCAAGTTTTCGCCAGGAATTTTCTTCCCCTAAACACAAGTATTCCAGACCCGTCTCTGTGGAGTGACAGGGGAGAGAAAACTTTCCCCTGCACCAGCGCTCCCCACATCACGGATAGATCTTCATTTAAATTTGCTTTTTCATTTGTCCTGGAATTATTTACAACATTTAAAGAACGAGCTTCGGAAGATTAACCATGACCTGGCCTCGGAATTACGAATTTAGCAGCATTTCTCGGGATTCTTCCCCTGACGAATTAAGGTCTTTCCTCTGCGTGCTCTCATAAATAGAGTTTTATTTATTTTCTATACAAAGCCGTTAATATAGGACGAAAAGTTAAAAAAAAACAAAGCAAAGGTTGACAGTACTCAATACCTTCCTTGGGACGTATCTGACTGTAATATTCGACTAAAAATATGTAATACAAAACGATTAACTGTTATTTTAAATTCCTCTACTGTATATTAGGATAGTAAAAATTAAAATGAATTCGATTTCTACTGTCCTTTCCATAGGGTTTCATTTGTTTTTTCACGTCACGGCAGTATTATGTGTAATATATATATATACATATATACGATGCCATCGCATTCCCCGACATTTGTCCGCAGCAAAGTGCAATATTTCAGGACAATGATGGGGGGGGGGGGAAGTGGTAATTAAATGAGGGAGAATGTTCGTTTCTCTGCAGGTTGCAGAATAATTTCACGGAATTTTGGACAATTTACGACCTTGAGAGGCTCAATTCACAGGCGCGTGAACATGTAACGAGACCGATTCCGTAGCAGCAGTGTGCATGTAACCACGCTTATTTAACGGCCTTGCATAATAGTTATCGCGTTGTTTACAGGCGCTGCGACGACGAAGAAGCTCCTCCGCGCTGTCGCAACTGCGTCCAATTTCTGGCCGCTTGCCTACGAGCAGACCTGAAGCGGCGGGAGATACGGGATTTATTTTGGAACTATATGTTCATCCTCCTCCTCCTCGTCGTCCTCGTCCCAACAGCAGTAGATTTACAGCACAACGGAGCACAGGTGCGACCCCAAGAGCCATCTGTTAGCGACGGGTTCAACTACAAAGTGCGATCTCTCCCATTAACTGCGTCGTATGAATGGACCGGATCCTCGCATTCCTGATCCCACACTACGTGGTTCACAATAGGCAAATCTCGTCATCTAAAATTTATTCGACTTCACTCCCAAATATTCACAAACACGAGACTAAATTCTAATTTTCAATTACATTTTAAAATATGGAAGCAAAATTATATGGTGCGGTCCAATAACCCTTGTGCAAAATTAACAAATTGTGGATCAAAGGCGATGTGACGTTTTATCAATTTATTTGCCTGGCTTGCAAATTTCTAAATCAAGATTTGCAAATACGTTTGAATCTTCGAACAGCCAAAATAGGGCAATAGGCAAGAATTCGGAATATCATGAAGTTGTTCAATTGACTCCTGCTGACATATTTATCTCTTCCTTAATGTGTATTATGTCCATATCTGTAACCCTACGGTCAATAGAAAACACTTTCTCCTTATTACAGCTCGTTCCCTCAATTATATTTTAGCACATTCACTGTCCAAAATATCTCTAATTCTGCTCCTTAACTTAAGTTGTCTGTATTTGTCTTTTCGTCTACAAATTCTCCTTCATAAGCACATCATTTTTTTGTGTGTGGCGAATGTGAATTCTGACGTGAAGAATGAACAATCAAATTCCATAGACACATGAAGCATTCACATTTGCTTAATTTTAACCTGAAATTTACAAGTATTTTAAATACTTGAGTGTCATCAGTATGTTTTGTTTATTTTTTATAACCACTGACAATGGCTGTTGTGTTGGCTACTTAGAGAGACACATTTAAAGCTTACAAAGACTGAAAGTAATGTTGCCCCTCAAATGCCATCTTTAACAGGACCACTAGCAAAATACAGGATACAAAACTGTTGTCTTCTTCAGAAAAAGTGCCCATGTGACGAGGGAAGAAATTTAATTGGAATTAAGACCGACAGCTATAAATAAAGATAAAATTATATCTGAATTTAAATTAAATTATAACATACAAGCCAATAGTCGTTTCTCATTGAAAATTAAAAACTTCCAATCACTCTCTTTTTTAAAAAAAATATAATTATATATGCATTTTTTTCATTTCTATTGCTATTAAATTTTATTGATTAAATTGAGAACCTGGAGATGGTGGGGGGGGGGGTATTAGAGTTTATAAATTTTAAAAATAGATTAATCCTTTCTTCAAAAATAGATTAATCCTTTCTTTAAAAACAAATAAATCATTTAATTATAAAAATAATTTTATTTCAACCTTTTCTATCAAAATTTCAAAATAAACATGTATTACAAATACACATGACATAGTATTTCATCCCTAAACAATTGATAAATATCATTTCCATATAAAATCTTAAAATTCATAACAAGGTGTACATCAGAAAATGTTCTACACAATTATTTGTACTATTTCAATATACCATATAGTCCTTTGAAAGTAATAAAAAGAAAATTTGAAAATATTAGAGTTTGGATTCTTTCCAATACACCACATCTCTCCACCAGGATGGCCTCTCAAAGACCTGAGGTGAATTATATAAAGAAGCTTGCATGTTTCTGTAAACATTACCGTCACTCTGACCAAGAACCGAGTTTAGGACAAAGTCCGGAGGCGCCAAAGAGTCAACAATAGAAATAGCATTATCCTTCAAATCTGAACACAATTGCAAAATGCATTCCCGTATGAGCCTGGCAGGTTCAGAACCATTTGCATACCCACCTGAAAATTGTAACAGCATAAATAAAACCTATTGAGTAATCAAGCCCAATAAAACCTGTAGGACCCAAATATTTACGCAAATAATAATGTAAATTATATTTTAATAGCGACAACATTTCAATAGTTAAAAATATAAGTTCTAGGTTATAAATGTTATGGTACGAAAACAAAATTCACGCTTCAAATCTGGGAATGTATATTCTATGTTAAGTTTGCATCTATAATTCTTCTTCTACAGTACTATAAATCAAAATAATATTGTAAATTAAGTGATGAGATCATGTTTACCTTGATATAGCAGAGGCAGATGCTTTTCCAAATTCCAAGAACCAAATAGAGAACACAACTTGAATAACACATTTTGTAAATTACTTTCTGGATTAATCAATGTTGCATTTTCATAAAGCATTAACATCATATTATACTGGAACAAGCGAGTATACAAATAAAATGGCATATTGATATCATATTAAAATGTCTCGTAAGATTAAATTTCCAAAATCCAATATTATCGTGAAAATATAAAATTTTGTCTGATATATTCCAATGGCAAATATACAACTTATTCAGTTACACTACCCGACCTGCACTCTTAAAATAAAAAGCAATGGAACTGACAGTAAAACTGAGACTTACTTGTGCATATACGATTGCTAGTGGTCCTGTTAAATATGGCATTTGAGGGCCAACATTACTTTTAGTCTTTGTAAGCTTTAAATGTGTCTCTCTAAGTAGCCAACACAACAGCCATTGGTACATTGTCAGTAGTTCTAAAAAATAAACAAAACATACTGATAACACTCAAGTATTTAAAATACTTATAAATTTCATCATAAAATTAAGCAAATGTGAATGCTTCATGTGTCTATGGAGTTTGATTGTTCATTCTTCATGTCAGAATTAAATAAATCATGCCTTAGTTAGGAAATTAAGAAGTGTTGTCCACATTGGCTTTATCACAAACTCTTCTCTGTTACAATACTTTAAATCAGACCATAATAAAATTCAATAAATATTTCTTGGAATTCACACGGGTTTTGCATATTTATATTTACACGCAACGTTTCGACGACTGAAAGCACTGTCGTCATCTTCTAGGCGAAGTGCTTTCAGTCGTCAAAACGTTGTGTGTAAATATAAATATGCAAAACCCGTGTGAATTCCAAGAAATATTTATTGAACAACTTCACCAGGAAAGACTTCAATCTTTGATCATTATAAAATTGTCATTGATGACTCACTTTCTGGTTTCATAATCTCTTCCGTGGTTGAAAATGAAAATTTTGCCTTAATAACAGATTCAAAATTTGAGAGGAAATGTAGAGTTCCAAGAGGTGTGTCAAATATATTTCTATCGCCTGACAGACTTCTTTGCCACTTTTGAAGCAACCATAAACCAGTTTTTAAAAGCAGTGAACTGTTATCATTTCCAAATATGTAGTATGAATCATTATCATCTCGTAGGATGCCTAGTCCTGCAACTAAGATAAAAGAGTCTTCAGGTACAGAAATGAATTGCAAAAAAGTAAAAGAAAAATATTAAGTTCTCATAATCTGCGTTCTTGATCTCCATGCAGTAAGTTTTGTAAGCTTATTGAGGCATGTCAAAAAATATTCAATTCAAAAATATGTGAAAGTAAATACAAAAAAATTCAATCAAGCTTCACTTAAAATGAAAAAAATTATATTACCCTTTTTTGTCTGTATTGGCTATCTTTCTTATTCAAGGTTTACTTAATTGAATTACTGCAAAAAGCATAACATATAAGAAAAATAATTCTAATTCTTAAAAAAGGTAAATTTACATTCAATAATAGGAAAAATATATCATAATATAAAGCTAACAGTCATAAGAGCCTTACTTTTAAGATACCCATGACCACCACAAGCCTCTCTGCAGTCTTGAATTGCATCCCTTGTAATCCATATTGCTACACACTTAACTGCAGACATAAGGGCACAAAGCTCTTCACACGCAATAGACTGCAATAAAAAAAATGAATGAATATAAAAGTTCACCAAATTTGTATAAGGCTAGTTCCATGGCACAACTGGGAAAGAGGAATAATACTAGAGTAACAGTCAGAGATTTGTTAATTATTTGAAATATTTTTGCTTTAGGTCCAATAGAATAATCATATTGCTATAAAAAGTTATAAAATTGAAATCAATTTATAATTAATGGTATAATATACAACCAATAAGGATTCAAAATTTAAATATTCAAATGAGTTGAAACTATAATTTATATTCAGCCATACAAAAGTCCAGGGCAGATATAATTTTAAACAAATTTCCTGAAAAGTATTAATATTTCCAAGATCTTTAACAAAATAAAACAATCAGAAATTTTTTTACCATGTTATTAGAGTTGTTGAAAGGTTCCCTTCTTAATTGATAGTCATTTACATACTTAAGAAGTATATTATCAACATTCTTCAAAACAAAGCTTGCAGCTAAATACGGAAATAATCTCCATTGCTGAAATCGCAAAATAAACCATTTATTATTAAAATAAAAACAATTGATGACCTTATAAAGACACTTTTTATATTATGACGACGATTCAGTCTTGCTTCAATCTTGTTAGCGTTAAGTGAATTGTGTGTCTCGGATCCCCTTTCCAAACTGTGTGAATTTAATAACTTGTTTCGTTTAGTTGAGCTAGTTTATTGTGTTAATCTGGTAAATACCTGAAGAAGACACAGAAAGGTATCAAAACATCGTCATAATATAAAAAATAAAAAGTGTCTGTATAAGGTCATTAATTGTTTTTATTAATTCAAAACAGACATTAATTAAAACTTTTATTATTAAAATAAACCATTTGCATACGTGTAAAAAATTAAAAATATATGTTTCAGTATAGATTTTGAATTTATTTTCTATATATTTTAAGAGGAAATCATATTAGAACATAAAATTGTGTTGAGAAAAATAATTATATGCGCTTAGTCATAAAATTAATAGAAAGTCATATAAGCTGAACAATAAGGTTCACCTGAAGTTGGTACTCTATAACAGGAAATTCTTCACCATTGTCAGATCCGAATTGCTTTCGTGCACCTGAATATCGCACTGCAATAGACACAGCGCATGTTAACAGAGCCTCACATATGCCTACTGAATGAATATCATTCCAAGAGAATCCAAGTTGTGAGAAATCTAAAAAAAATCAAGCTTAATATATTGAATTAAAGTAAGACTTAATATCAAACAATAGCCTACATACAAAAACTCACTATGATCGATAGATTTTTTAAAATAATTTCCATCAACAGAGACATCTCCATATTTGTTTAGCAAGTTTTTTTGTGGAATGCGATACTTGTCAAACATGAGGAAAGCATTATCAACACCGTTGATTCCAGTCTTCTCGCCCATATCACCAATAATTATTCCAGTTAGTGGCTGGATGGTTGATGAATCCCTCAGTGGAGCAACAAATCCATGAACTCCATGATCAATTCCATCAGGTGTAATTAGGCGAGCAAACACTACTGCATTTATGCCACAAAGCCCTACAACAAAGTACACTATAAATAAAGTATATTAAATTAAAACTGTATTTTCTATATTTGTGTGGATATGGAATGAAAAAACTATCATCAGTATTTTAAATATTCTGTCTATTATTTTAAAATGTACAATAATCACAATTCTCATATATTCTGGGAACTATCCAAATTTATATTTTTTATCCAAATACCCAGATATTAACTTACATGGGTTGTTTTAATATATAATTTATTAGTATATTTACATCCTCCAAAATTCTTCATCTTCAAAATTTTGATTTGTGTTAAACAACATTTTTGGCACAAATGTCCAATTTCATTTTATGATAAACCAATAATTTTCCACGGTCGTGACAATTTCTTTATTTTCTATACTAAATAATGCCATTTGTTTTGTATAAGCAACATCATGAAACCATTTGTCATTTTTTAATTAATAAAATCATCTCTACATTACAAATTATAACTAAAAAAAGAAACTATATAATTTGGTAATACATGAGAACAGCAGCAATTTCCAAGGTGTTTAATAACAGTACCTATAACAGGTTTCAGAAAAAATCTAAAGTCATACCAAGAATAGGTTGCCAGCATTTAGCAGCTTCAAAGTCTGGAGAATGCAAAACAAACTCCTTAGTCGCAGGATCAAATGAAGCAGTTGTCCTTATCTCATTTTTATTGTCACTTCCGATTTCAGTAAGTGCTATGCAGCCCTTAAAGTGGAAGAAAATTGTTATGCAGCTTAGAGAAAGGTATTCTGAGAGATTGAAATATGTTCTCCATGATGTTCATGATCATCATATTGACTGCAAGACATTTAATATTAATCAATTAATCATTGGACTCAATTTTCTGAGTTATGAACTCTTTTTCCTTTCAACATCAAGTGAGATATTAGAAAGTTTTATTACCCTTTGCAAGTCAGAAAGTAATTGTATGTGCCTCTTAGAACCAAATTCTTTAATGACATTCACATATGCATATGGCTCCAGAATAAATGTAATTCCAAGTGAAGTGTCATACTGAAACATTGCTATAGCAATGGCATGAATCTGCAATTAGAAAAAATTAATACACAAAAATAATTAAGTCCAAAAACAGCATCATGCATATACACAACTATTTTATTATTCAACAGAATGGAATTTAAAAAATTGATGTACACAACTTAATTACTATAAAACTTGTAACAATGCCATGGTCCAACCAGACATTCAGCCTGTGCTAATAACAATAAGAATATTTTCATTTTCTACTTCCAAAATGATTTTTGTTCAACCTATCTTTTTTTTAGGGTAACAGGAGGCTACATGAGGGTAATCCACATGGTGGCAACTCCCCTTTAATAGCATAGGAAGGGACCCAAAAGGGGGGACAAACCCTAGAAAACCCTGCATCAAGTAGGTCAGGCATTGGGTACTTGTTCCACGTCCTTCCAATGGTGGGAGAGGAGTTAGCTGTGGGGTCGCAGCTTTCCTCTCGCCGTGCCTTGACCGGTTTAGGAGGCAGCTGGCCGAATATTCCAATAGTAATGGCGTACAACTCTCACTGTATGCCCAAGGAACATACACCTCTCAAAACAGGCCGAGGTGCCTCGGCATGTGGGAACCTTGGTTCAAAAAACCAGAGAGATGTGAAGGCATCCCCAATGGTAGCCTCCGCCAGAGCTCTCTGGGAAGGTTCACCTATATTTCCTTTCTTTACACAAAAAAATAAAACTTTGCTAGTGACACTTCAGCTGCGAGAATTTTGAAAAATATACATCATAATGTTTATCTCTATTACTGCTTCAAAAAATATGTCAAATTTATAAATCTTCTAACTCATCACCAATGCAAATAAATATAAAAGAAACAAACAAATTAATTAAAATGTATTATTATTTAAAGATATAATTTATCAAATAATTAATTCATTGGCCCATGTATCGTTTCAAACTTCATTCAACTTTTACCAAAGCGTTTTTTCATCTTGTATTTATGATCCAATTTTTTTAAAAAACTCTGTTATTTATTTATCATATGTTCTCACACACATGCACCATGTAGCTTTCACAATTTCATAGTTTCCATTTACCTGAAATTTCCTATTTTAATAGTAAACTATAGAATAATAAATATTATTCACTGTTTATAAATTAATATAATAATACAGTCATTGTTTTTCCAGAGTCCAGAAATGTGATAATTTTGAATGCTAATTTGGAACATAATTAAATTGTTGAAACATTTTGTATTTTATTTTGAATACAGATTTAGTTTATAAAAAAAAGTCTTGCCTTGACAACATCTTGAAAATCATGGAGAGAGATAAGTTTAATTTTTTCCAGAAACTTTATGCGCTTGACTGTTAGTTCTCTGTATTCACTTCGACTGAGAGTAGTTGGAATACGTTGGAATAAGGCCTCTTTCTGCAAAGTATCCCAGATTTTCATCTAAAATGTTGAATAGAAATATTTGCACATAAGTATTAGAAACTAATACATATTAACTTCTAGAAACACTTTTTTGATGCAGCAAATTTTCATCTGTTAATATCATAAAGTTACTACAATAAGCCCCAATAAATAAACATATTTAATGTTGCTTGATTTGTGGTAATACCTTCAAGAGCAATGTTTCTTCAGTCTCCATATGTAGCCTTAGTTCTTTCCAGTTAAATGACGCCTTTCCTCGGTATCTGTCCAGAGGGCCATTTGGCAAATCAGGTACAAGTGCATCTGCCATTTCAAAGTCAGATTTCTGAAAATGAATTCCATGAGAACTAAAATTGATTTTGAGATGTTTCAATCCTCAACTATGTCAAAATGCTTATTCTGTCAAAAAAGAACAAAATACCACTATGGAAAGTTTTACAAATTTTGATCAAAGAATTGGTTCTCTAAAGTGCAACAAAAGAATAAATTCATATGAACAGTTATTGTTATGGAAACTGCCCGTCAAAAAGTGTGTTGGTCACCACGAAAAGCTTAAATCCATTATTACAACCACTACTAGAAAATGATGAAACAAGAAGACTGAAAAGAAAATGGCCAGCACATCTCTAGAGAAGATTTAGAAGTTCTCTTCGCTGGAGGGGATCTCATCGTGCCATAATGTATGATATGTCAAAGCTACCACATTAGCTTATAGATTAAAATGTAATCCGATTGCTCATAAATATAATATTAAAAAATATATGTATTAACAGTTATCATAATTCAAATTTGGTAATAGTGTTCAAAGATTGAAGACTTTCCTGGGTGCAGCTGTTCAATATATTGTTCTCAGAGTTCAACCGGGTTTTGCACAATTATATTAGAACGCAACGTTTCGACGACTAATGTTAGATTAATGTTAACTAATGTTAGACTAGAAGATGACGACAGAGAGCTTTTAGTCGTCGAAACGTTGCGTTCGAATATAATTTTGCAAAACCCGGTTGAACTCCGAGAACAATATATTGGTAATAGTGTGTTCGTGGCTAAACAGAGGATACCAGAAATTATTGAATTTATATAGAATATAACTTAATAATTTTTAGAAAATCTGATTTACTTCACTAACATTTGGCAACCTAAATTATAATTTAATTTTAAACATTTTTATTCTTAATGTATAATGCAAATTTGTCAATATATATTAATTAATTTAACAGACTATGACATAAACAGTTTTCTTAGCCTTGAAGCCAATCCCTAGCACGAGCCCATTGCAAAATAGTGAAGATGACGATTCTAAAGGCACGTAATCTTTAAATTCTTACCCAAAAATTACAGATTCATATCCAATTATAGTATAATCATGATAAATCCAAAACTGTATCATCTTTTTTTTCTAAATCCCATTATTCAATAGTAATAAATATCTAAATACTGTGTTTAGATCAACTGGCAGGAAGCGCAAAAAATATCAGTCAATTGCACATTTTCTCTCACATTTTTTTTTTTAAAAAAAACCCCATCTGTATTACTTATTCACTCCTTGATTTGAGCCCAACTTCTTAATTAACAGAAATTTGAGATTATGAAGAGAGAATTGCATCTAACCTAAAATTGTAGTCATACTGAAGGAACATTGGAAATACAGATTACCCATGGAAATAATATGGTTGTGTGTGCAAATAATATAGACACAAAGTGACATTTCTATTGCAGAAAAAATTGGTGATACCAGTTAATATTGGTAATTAGCTTCTATAACACAAATTTACAGAAGGATTTAGTACAGAGGAGTGTTTTGAAGTTTAAAAGTCAATATATCCATAAAAAAAAATTCTTTAGCAAGTCATTATTAAAACGGCGCTAACTAGAAGAAAAATTAAATAACATTTAACAGAAACTGATCAAATTATCGTTTATTGTAATTTAATCATTTCCAACTGGTTATTTATTAATTAAAATCATCTGGTTTTGTGAGCGAGACGATAACAAGTACGCAATATCCTGCCTATTCCATATATAATTCCAAAATATGAACGGTTGGTTATTTCTCTTAATGGCCCAGTAAAGAAATAAGTAATTTATATAATTATTTAAATATAAGAAGCATATGTTGTGCTAATTACCGAGTGTTTCGGTTTGCGGTCAGTCTGTCAACTGAGGAGGAACAAAGTCTAAAGCCTGAAAGCAGTGAGTGACAGGGCTGTTTTTTTAAGACTCGGGCAGAAAATAATATTATATCTCATTTTTTTTTATTATTCTTAACCGAAAATAAATTTTACTAATCATTGGCAGTGTCTACATTTATCAGACGATTGGGATGGTTAATGTACGTTGTATTATACAACAGGCTAATTGAAACAACATTGACACCACCGCCGCCTATTACGGAACACGAAATAATAACAAACAGGTTTGCATCAACTTTCAGTACTACAAGAAACTGTTTCTAAAATTTATAAAATACCAATTGTGTCGTTTCTCTGTTCTTCAGGACATTTTTTTTTCAAACAGAATTATTTTAATTTTATTTAATAAATGAAACTACAAGATAGAAGTAGAATTCCTAAATACAGACCACCATTGCGTTCTACTTTTAAAGTTTACTGTCTTGAATAATAGAGATATTATCAATGTAGAAAGAATTAATTATTAAATTTTCATAATCATAGACACACTTTAAAAAAATATGGATAATTATTTATTTACCTTTATTCATCGATTCTCCACGCGCAATTTTGATTTGCGATCGTTGCGTTTACTTTTGTGTAAGCTCTGTGCCTTGTTTTTGTACAAAGAATAACTAGTTGTCGATCACAGTCGTCGAGTGTTCGTTCGTTATTAAACCCAAGTGAATTATAAAGTAATTGATAAAGGAAGCAGAAGGTAAGAAGATTCACTGTTATTATGACTACACATTAATTGCTTTAGCTTCCATTGACTAATGCAGTGGATTCATTTACACTTTTTGCACACACCAGGGGACGAAAGTTCGAAGTATCTGCCAAGTATATAGTAATAAATTACGGTGTAAGGGTTTTTTTTTGTTAAAAAAGTTTTGTATCGACTCTTTGCAAAAATTACAATTTTGTTTGAAAGTAGATTAATTAAAAATATGATGATTGCAGGAAAAAAAAATTTGGTGTCCGCTCTAATTGTGGGAGGTACAGACAAGTGAAGTTGCTAACATAACGTCACTACACGACTAGTTGCATGCACAGTGACGTCATCCGTGATACTGCGCAACCCATTTTCAAGGAATCCGTACAGATACCGTAATATAAACAACTAAATTACAGCGGGTATACGTAAATAAATAAACGGCCTAGTCAGAAAATTTTCCGAGTAATGGATCGCACCTAACAGCTTCAATTGGGACCTGTTTGCTAGTTTACCGCATACATTTTATCAAAGCAGAGCATCGTGTAGTGACGTCATGTTAGGTTGGATGCGCAGTGACGTTGTCCGCACTACTGCGCATGTACTCCTTTATTTTACTTGGTTCTCTTATGAGAAAAAAGTTGTATATTTTGCACAGTAGTAAATGTTTTCCTAATGCGCAGTACTGAAGATTAGCTGCAATTTCGTACTCCATTGAGGAACGAGCGAGACAGCCCTGTCTGTTCCTGAGAGGTCGCTCGATTCTATTGAAACGTTCCAATTGCAGCACAATGTCTCAGAGACATTACACGGTGCCGGAGGCGTTCAGCCGGACGCAAAGCTTCCGGTCCGTCAATTCTACGTTGATGCCTTTAGTGCGGATCCGGAAGCGTCGCGTCGGAAACTGGATTAAAATCATAATCGACGGTCGAGACTACACGCCTCGGCCCATGACGAACGAATTGTTTCCGTCGACGGCCCTGGACGGCTCCTGGGACTGGGAGGTGGCGACAACGACCGGCAGTTCAGCGGAGTCGCAGGTCACTCTCGCCGGAACCTTGACGTCCGTTGCGGTGCTGGACGAAAGGACCGAAGTCCTGGACGTGTGGGAGTCTTCAGAAGCAGAAGAGGAGATCGGGCCGGCGCAGGCGACCGACGCGAAGCTGGACGACGCACCGGATTCATCCAGCGAGAGTTTCGTCATCTTGTTGCGGGAGTCGCCCACCTTTTTCCTGTTGGAGCTCCCCCTCCACTGGCTGTTCGACGAATCGGAGCTAGAGATTGGGTCCCCGGTAACGTCAGCTGACGCCGAGATGCAGACGATGGGTCCCAATCACAGGTCCAGCATGTGTCAGACTCCGCGCGTGATCCAGACGACCACAGGCGAAACGGTGCATGGCTGGAACATCTACGACTCGATGTGGCCGAGACGGCGTCGACATCGGTCGACAAAGCAGATCCAGCTGCCCAACGCCGATTCTGGCGAGCTGCCGAAGAGGCTGTTCGTGGAGGCGACGCTGTGGGTGGAGCGTTTGCTCTACACCACGAACCTCCAGTCGCGCCAGATGGAGTTACGCCGGAAGCCGCCGCCGCCGGTACATGGCATCATGTACAACCTCCAGCCGCTGTGGACCTTTCCCGCCAGTTATTGTGGTGGAGCCTGCGTCACGGCGATGACCTGGAACGAATTTCTGCCCGACGTTCTGGCCGTAGGTTACGGCAAGTTCAACTACAGCACCCACACTGCAGGCGCCGTGTGTCTGTGGTGCTTCAAGAACCCGGGAGTACCAGAGCGCCACTACACATTCGAGGAGCCGGTGACGGCGCTGACCTTCTCTAATAACTCGCCTAATCTTCTGGGTATCTCTTTCTACGACGGTAAAGTGATAATTGTGGACGTGTCTTCGCCCACGGAGAGGATCTTGGCGCAGTGCGACCGCCTCCGATCACTGTCGTTTTCGCCTATCTGGCAGCTCTGCTGGACCGACGACGGGATCGTTGCTATGGGAGACGACGGCCGCATCTGTAGGTAACCAAGATATTCCAAAATTTATTCGCGTCCACTCGGTGATGCGTTCACGTGCCAAGAATCAGATGGGCGTGACAAACACGTCTTGCATCTGAAGTTTGTGTTGGAGGTACATGTGGTCGCGGTACTCGCGGCGGCTTAACTGCGTCGAGCTGGCGACCCTGTTCGAGCTGAAGGGGATGAACAAGGCCCGCGCCAGCGCGCTGGTGGTGAAGCCTCGGACCGGACGCAGCATGGTGGCCAACGAGGACGGAGCGCTGCGGGTCTTCCACGACGACTTCAAGACGAGGGCGCGCTTGCTGCGGGCCCACGACGGTCCCATCTACGTGATTCAGTATTCGCCCTTTCAACCCAAGGTCTTTCTGACGGCGGGAGCGGACGGGCTCGTGCGCGTGTGGGCGGACGACGTCAACGAGCCTCTGGCTACGGTTGGCTTCTTCGGGGAAGACGTGCTGGCCGCGGCGTGGCACCCACGGCACGCGCCCATCATCGTCAGTCTGACGGGGACCCGTGTCGTCGTGTGGGATCTGCGGCGTCGCTCCGTCGGTCCAGCCTCGGAAACCGTCCTCGATTCACACGTCTTCGCCACGTCGCTCATTTTCCACGAGATAGGAAGTGTCCTGGCGGTGGGCGACGCAGTCGGCCTAGTTCACCTCTACTTGGTCAGGGATTTTCCCTATGAACCTAATTTCCAAACGGAGTCGCTTCTGGAGTCTTTGAGACGTTGGCTCGAGTCCAGACCGCACACGCTCAAAAAGTTTAAGGAAGCCATGTCTTCAAAAGAAGAATACTACTGACCCAGGCAGTCATTTGGACATTCTAACACTAGGAGACCTGATGACACGAGACCGAATGACCAATTCGAGGCTGCTCCGTGTGAAGATGTTTTCCTCGAGAATCTTTCGTAAGCATCAGCGATTGTTTTCATGTGTTCTTTCCACACAGGCTGGCGCTGACAGTTTTGTATTTTTTGTGTGTTTACTTTTTCATGTTGCTTAGTTCACCAGCCGGATGAAGTGAACTACTGGAATGAATAAATAGTATCTGTTTGCATTGGATGTGTATTATTTTAATATATAACCTATTTTGTGTATTGTGAAGTACTTTGTATAGTTAAACAAATACTAACTGGGTCTGGAAATTATAATTTGGAAAACAAATTGCTTTTACTCATTTTCAATGAAATAATTATATAATTTTGAGCACCAACTTCAAACCACTTAAAAAGAAACCTTTAAGGAAAAACTATCCACAACATATCAGCAATATTTCTAAAAATTGTTGTTAGTTATTTCTACCTAATTAATTTAATTTGTTAGCAGGAAACAATCCACACAACTTCAATTTCACCTAAAAACAAAAAGTTCACTAAATTTTACCAAACAGCACAATGTTTGATGCGAACCGTTTCAGAAAAATTAATTATTTTCTTATCACACAAAGAATAAAGCAGCTAAATATTTAAACAGAAATATAAAAACTGGGAATGAGTATTGTTATTAACAACAGACTGGTTAAAATGTTTCCATAAAGACATTAATTAAACAAATTCCTTTGAATGAATGGGACATTATTAAGGTGCTAAAGTCAGTGGTCAAAAAGTAGTCAATTTATTTACAACATTAAACCTCTGACAATGTTTATGCAGATAAAGATAGATTTAGATAGAAAATTTGTACTTTGTAAATTAATTCTGTAATATGTACACAATTGTCTGTTACTTACAAACAATAGCCACAAGTATTTTTGTTTCAGTCTCTTACATTGATTTTTTTAAAAACATGTTGTGTCTCCAAAACTAAATGGTATGTGAAGAATGATAGAAAAATACCAGCTTATACTTCAACCTGCCCGTGCATTTGTGCAAATAATACACTAAGGCACAAAAACTTGGTGATAACAAAAACCACTTGACGAGTGGCAATTTTTAAAATTCACATGCTTCTTGGATTCTTTTCTCTTTTTTGCTCTGGCTTTTCGAGGGAACAAACCACTTCAACCACGTCTTGGGTTTCAGATTCTCAAGGCTCGTGGATTTTGACTTCTTTAGGCCGTTGCACTGAACACTGGTCACCTGAAATATTATTTCATTTTTGAAACAACCCCATAAAATTTCAGTAAGTAAATAATTAAATATTAGATTAAATAAAGTTGCTACAATTCTGGTAAAATAAATATACTTCAAAATAACAGTGCAATGGATACGTAACTACAAAAATATATTTAATTTAGCAGGAATAGAATGTGTGGTACATATTTTGTTTAATAACATAAACAAAACTTTCACGTGTGCAAAATCCATCAATAAAGAACAACAAAGATAAAACTCAATCCAAATTCAGACTGTGACCATGATGTCATTAAACACACATCAAGTACTATAAAGAGTTCTTGTGTTTCTGGTCGGGTAACGTGACTTGAGCACAACGTTTCCATGGCTGACACCGCCATCGTCGTCAGGTGAGCTGTTGTCGAGATTCGGGCAGTGTGTGTTATATACTCTGTGGTGTGATCGTACCCTCTTTCAAGATTTGGCTTTACTTCAGCATATAGAAAGTGCGCACCAACAGAAAAGAAGTTGCTCGCGTAAACAATGGTATACGCCGGGTAGCGGAAGGCACCGTTATTTTTGTCTTGACACGGCGGGGAGAAGCTGAAGGGATGGTCAGTCGGATGAGGGGAGTCGCTCAGAGGACGGCAAAGAGGAAGCATCTGGAGAAGTAACGGGACGGACGGAGAGCCGTCGATTGAACAACTAAGCGGGACCCGACAACTGGCTGGGGTCGAAGATTCATGGATACCTGCAGGAAGAGAAGGGACGCTGACTGCTATTCACTGGAGGGACATGTGCGTGAGCAAATTCCTCGGTTAGCTTATTTTACAATTTTTTAAACATTATTTCAATTGCTATTTAAATTTTAGTTAGTTCAGATTCCACCCCAGATGAGAAATTAAACGTGCACACTTTGCATGTCACTGAAAGGCGTAATATTTGTAATGAATATAAATAAATGTGTAAATGTATAATTAATACTAAATTAAAAATTCTCATCAAGGATTTTCAGTAAAGACCTTACCACAACTCCGTCAAGCCAATCAGGAGTTTTCAGGTCTGGTCCGTAAGTAATATATGTGTGCTCAAATCACGTTACCCGACCGTAAACCCGAGAACTCTTTATACAGAATATACGTCGGGAAAATCTACGTTCTTTATTACACATAAAGTTATTCACAAAAGGAAACCAATGACATATGATACACTCTCAGTGTACTTACTACACACTCAAAGTAACACACAATTGTTTCCTGTTCAACATTGAAAAATATTTGAAAGAATATACTCAAATGCTTTTATTTCAATACAAAATATGTTGCTAAACTGGCGTTCCACATACTCAACTAAATTTTTTAAATCCATGTTAATGTCACTTCAAAATAATAAAAAATACACACCTTCTTAAACTGTACACTGCCAGACTCCGCAGGGAATATATTCTTTAAACTCTTTGTTTTATACAGGTCTTCTTCATCCAGAGACACTGATAATGAATCGTCCAGCTTGTTTGTTGATGAATGCAATTTTATGTTGCAATCTGAACTTGTAAGAGTTACATTTGCTCTGAAACAAAATAAATAAATGTATATAACTTTGGAATAAAAAAATAAGCATGTAATATGTTTTAATTAACAACAATTGTTTTTCCTGCAAAAAAAAAAATATTTCAGAGGGGTAAATGGAATGTTCTTAATCTCGGCCATGTAAGAATTATTGAACATAAACGATAATTAAGAACAAAAAGTAAGTAATTTGACGGGTACCTGTTAACAGATTTCGGAGACTGAATAGAATCGTGCAGCTTAGCCCAGAAATCCCACAGCCGGCCCAAGCGTGTGTAATCGAGGAGAAAATAGTAACTAAGTTCGGGAGGCAAGTGACAGCGTTCGTACAGAACAGGCACAACCTTCCGCTTCTTTTGATCTAAAGAACCATATGGTAAAAACTTTATAAACAGACTACATCACCATCTGCTAATTAATGATTGTAAACTTTAGATTAACATACTGATAGTCAAGTAACATATGTCACACCACCATTACACGAAAATTATGCCAACATTACTCACCAATTCCTAATGCTTGAGCAAATTTAACAAAGAACTTATTTGCTTCACTTTTCAAAAAGTTCGGAGAAACTACAACAATGAGACGATTACACCTTTCCTTTATAAGCTTCATTATTGCTTCATGTTCAAACCTCAAGCCTCCAATCAAATCCCTATCTCGCAGACACAACTGTAAACAAAAACGGGATTTAGAGATGGAATTTTTTTTGTCTACTAGCACATAGTTACAGGACAGAACATACTTTTAATTTGTATTTTTTTTCCATTTCGTCAACAATCTGCTTTGCAAAGTCAACATCTTCATCAGCAAATAACAGAAAGGCGTTGTACACTTGAGGTTCTAGTCCTTCTTCTAATCTGATAACATCATCTGAAACAAAGAATTTCAAATTACAACCTCTTGTGTAGGGGAATATTAATCTGGATTCATCTCACTTTTATTTCTGCCGTTCATTAAAACTAAACTTTGTAATGAATAAGTACATTATTCTTACCCACAGTCAGAATATCTTGATCTATTTCTGCATCCATAATGTGTGCTGAATTGATAGCCTTCTCTTTACTTGCAGAGTAAGCAAGAGCATCTTTCCCTAAATAAGAATAAGCAAAATTCAGTTGACAAATCATAGGTAATAATATACAAGTCCAGTTCAATAAATAGTTCTCGGAATTCATACGGGTTTTGCATATTTATATTTAGACGCAACATTTCGACAACTGAAAGCACTGTAGTCATCTTCGCCTAGAAGACGACAGTGCTTTCAGTCGTCGAAACGTTGTGTCTAAATATAAATATGCAAAACCCGTGTGAATACCGCGAACTGTTTATTGAACAACTTCACCGTGAAAGACTTTAATCTACAAGTCCAGTATTAATAAGAATAAAAAAAAATGCATCACAATTTATTATCTAAAACTGAACATTTAACTTATTTACAACATTGTAATTACCGTACATTCCTGTTTACACTGAGCACCTAAACACAAAGATAAAAAAGGGGGTGCACCTAATCCACAATTTGTCACTTCTCTATATAAATACAGACCAGATAACACTGGACAAACACTTTGTTAGATGACGACAGTGAATGTCATCAAAACGTCGTGCATGCATCTTTTCACTAGCTTAGAAGCTCGAGAAGATCATATTCCGTTTTTACACCGCGACAGACTGAATTCTTTATGTTTCCCAATGCATATTTTGAAAGAGAATCTTGTGAGAATGGCTTGCTTTTTCCATGGTTTTTGCCAATAGGTTGATTTTTATCATTATTATTAGATTAGTTTGACTGTTGCAATATAGATAATTGTGTCATTAACAAAGTGTGTAAGCAAAACAGAGCAAGGTAATACATTTTGACATTCAATAAATAGTTCTCAAAATTCACACGGGTTTTGCATATTTATATTAAGACGCAACGTTTCGACGACGGAAAGCACTGTCGTCATCTTCTAGGCGAAGTGCCGGAACCATTCTATTTCATGTTATATATCCTCAACAGTGCTTTCAGTCGTCGAAACGTCGCATCTTAAAATAAATATGCAAAACCCATGTGAATTCTGAGAACTATTTATTGAACAACTTTACTGGGAAAGACTTCAATCTTTGAACATTTTGATATGTTTACTGTTTCTGTGGAAATAAAAACTTGAAGTCTGTCATTGTTACGTAATGGATAAGATTAAACAAAATTGAGCTCAAATCAACTATTATATTAGTTCTAAGTTATTTGGTCAAAACATTTCAGTTCAGTCCATTTATTTATTCAGTTTTGCAATTCCATATAACAGCAACAACTTGTACCACAGCATCTTTTCATTGTTATTGTAGTATTATAAAAATATAATTAAATATCTATGAAAAATTAAGCTTACGTATAAGATCTTCAGTATCATCCACAATATCCCACCTATCCAGCTGTCGCAGAAAGGTCTGTAGCAGACCGAGCGAGCCGTCATTCCAGAATTTCAGTAACTGTTCGGTGGGATTCGGACTTGACTTCACAAGAGGCAGTTTTTCACCACTTAAACCAACCAGTTGGGCAAGCCCTCGCCAGTCCCTTCATAATTGGAAACATACAGCATAACAACAACACATATAAGGTGATATTTACAACAAAAAAAATCAGAATAGGAACACTTAAAATGGAGAGGAATGATTCCTATAGTACAGACTGACCTATTTAATTTTTAGTAACCCATTTGACACACAGATTGTTGCAATGGGATGGGCACACTTTACGGCCCAGCCCAGCTTACTCAAAAAGAGATATCTTATAAATAATTTATAAGAAGCGGATGTGTTAAATTCAATTCTAAAATTATATATTACATACAATATATTCAGTATCATCGACTATATATATCCACTATTAAAACATGAGATTTCTTTCATCACTAGTTACCTGGGTAAACCATCGTCTGTTGGAATTACTTTGGTTGGGTTTAAAAGATTACAAATTAGTTCTCTTGAAGCTTCTTTAAGGGCTTTCACTGGAATGTGCAAATAGTCAGGTCGGCTGTCAGCTTCGGCCCTAATAAACAATTATATTTTACATAAAATGTATTTACTGTCTAGAAATATCAGCAAAATTATTTTAAGATTATGAACTGGACTAGTTTGTAATAACAGCTTTGAAAAAAAAACACACGAATGATTTAAATTAAAATACTAATAAGGTTTTTAATTGTTGAGATAAAAAGAAAAATTCAGGAACAAGTTTGTTTTGCCTTACTTGAGGCAAGTATGAGGGTAATTAACATGGATCTTAAAATAATTAAAATTAGTATTCTGAAATGTCCGAAATATTACTTATTACTCCTTTTTCAGATACATTTTACTGCAAGTGCACGAGCAGGGATTTTTATAACCCTAAAACATCTCTCAGTTGCTGGAAATTAAATGACATTCCAAGCAGGACAAGTTACAAAGTGAAGAACAACACAAAAATCCGAACAATGTCAATATTTGATTGTGTTGCAGTTAAATGTAAATGAAAATCCATATCATGAATTTTAAATATGTTGAAAAAAAAAATCAATTAATACTAAGACATTTAATTTTTAAACTGAAAGATGATGCGGAAGACAAAAACCGTCGAAACGTCTTACATAATTAATGCCTTTTGCGTGTCGGAGAATGTTGTCTGTCACCCTGTCGTTCATTTAGTATATTATAAGTATTTTATGAAAGAAGGTTATGCTGATGATAACCATCCATTATGACATTTTACGTTCTTTGGATGGAAGATATCACACAATGGAAACCTGACGATTAAATGTACTTTGAATTACACACACGGAAAAAAGTTTTATTGTGAAGGAATAAAGTGTATAATTGTATTATGAAAAACACATATTGTTTATAATTAAATTACACGGGAACGTTTGTCGCCGAATTGGCCCTTTCAAGGAAGACTATTACGAGTCTGACAGGACAGAATTTAAATGACACGACATAAAAATAGCATTCATTGAACTTAACCTCAAGAGTTTACCATGAACTAGAAACCAGTTCGTGTAATTTATACATTACTGTTTTCCTGGCTTAATCAACAAAAACCATAACACTTTTGATTCACAAATTATACAATGATGTATCGTTGAATGGATTTGTGTGTTGATTATATAAACAACAAAAAAATTCGCCCGACCTGGAAGAGGAAGTCAGAGTTTGTTGAAATTTGCTGTTTAACCGTCGTAGTAACCGTGTGTGGGGGGGGAACCCGAGAACTCTCCTGCATAACTTAACCGGGAAAGCCTTCGATTGTTGAATACTGAACGCAATGATTACAAGATAATAAATTAATGATCACTTCATAGTTATGCTCACATTATTTAAGGGTAGAGGAAGTACTTAGGAATAGTAAATTATTATTATAAAAATAGACTAAGATTAAAATTACCAAATGCTTTGGGATTAGTTGATATCCGATTTTTTTTGGGGTGTAGACAGGCTATGTATAGGGTAATCCTCATAGTGGCGACTCCCCTCATATAGCATAGGAAAGGGGGGATGCGGAAGGTAGCCAAGGGTTAACTAGGACCCCCAGGATATAGTTTCAGGAACCTACCAGGCATTTGGTACTTGTCCCACGCCCTTCCCTGGATGGCGGGAGAGGGGTCGCAGCTTACCCCTCGCCATGCCTCGGCCAGTTTAGGAGGCAGCTGGCCGACTGTTCCAACGTGTCTGTGACCCCGGATTATACACTTCTCAAAACAGACTGAGGTGCCTCGGCATGAGGTAAACTTAGTTCAAAAAACCAGAGAGATGGGAAGACATCCCCAAAGGTAGCCCCCGCCAGAGCTCTCTGGGAAGGTTCACCTGCAAGAGAATCCTCTCGCAGGCTTCCTTGTGTGTGGTATAGCTAATTAAAATGGTCCTTATAAGATTTCCAAACCTGAATAAACTATCCAGATGTCATGGAGTTACTTAGAGGTCTTTTTATATACATTCCCCATTTAAATAGTTGTGAAAGCTTTTAATTAGTTTTCAGCGTAACCCAAAACATCGGTAAAAAAGTTTCAATGTCCATCATGTTTCAGACTATACAATGTATGAAATACTGTCCATTTACCCAGTTGGCCAACCAGGTGCACATTCGTCTGTCAGAAATTACTGTAATGACAGATCCCAAGTTTACCTTAAAATAAATAAACCATAAATTTAAAAACAAAGATTGATACATGAAAAACACACAAAGATTAATAATTCTCTCAGGATGTTTATTCCAATAACTTTCATATTTATAAATGTTGTTCTCTTTCACAATACAGTACAAAAAATTGTTCACGATAATTGTGAAACGAATATTTAAAAAATATATATATCACATTTTATGAGTTTCTTGAGATTGAGCAATAATTAAGTAATTTGTGTAATTGTATTCACAAGCATTTACATTCCAAAATATATGGAATCAAAATAAATAAGAACCACAAACTATGTGATGAATGAACTGTTCTCAAATATCCACAACAGATACAAGAGAAACATGGAGGTAAATCATAGTTTATGATTGTATATCTGCTATTATTAAATTATTAGTAAACAGGAACACACACACACTTCTTTTACAAAATTCAGATCACAATATCCTCTATGCTTCAATTAACGTAAGCAGCAACAATATGTAGTAAGCAGTAACACATACTTTAGTTACAAAATTCAAATCACAATTTCTTGTCTCTTTTTTTTGGAAAAGAAAATAATTAAAAAAAGCACAGAAAAATTGATGTTATTCAACACTTAATAATTTATGCAAAAAAATAATAATTTAAAAATAAAAACTAATTTACATCACACCACAAAAATTAAATTGTATATTTTTATAGTAGCATTAGACAGTAAATTGCAGAAAAAGTCATTATATCCCATTAAACAATAAGGAATGGATTTCTACTAGTTTCTTAGTTTTTTTTAAAAAAAAAAATCTATTGGTAAGAGAAAAATACTATGGTGAAAAATCCTGTTACAACAACCAAGACAAACAAAAAGTTCTTGTAAAATTGAATACTAACTAACCTATAAAGCTACAATGATTTTGTACATAACCTCTCCAATTAAATAAAAAGGGTGAAAAACAGAAGAAAAAAAATTCCCAGAATTATTGTTTTTCCCTAAATCTTAGAAGCCTTGTCAACATAGTTGTGATACAAGGAATCTGTTTCTGCTTATGCATCTGAAAACTGTCAGGGGTATTTGATTCAAAATCAATGGCTACTCGCTGACAAACAAATGTTAACAGAGTTAGGATGTCACAAGTACTTCCACGACGTTTCAATTCCCAACACAAGGCTTGCATAAACCAGGATCCATTAGTTGTATTACGCCACGAGAAATAACCTGTAGACAGAATAATTACTTAATTTTAATAAATGACAAAGTTGCCTCCAAAAACAAATGTCCTATGTCACATCCAGTGACCAACTATGCACCCAACTCTCTTTACCACAATAAAAACGTAACCGACTCTTTCCACACAACTACATTGCCTACAGGACTGCAATCAGACACAGACATAACATTCTCCACACAATACTCCCAATCTCCCCAGGATCACCTTGAGACGCCAACCTCCGTGATGATGATGATAATAATAATAATTTTATTCCATTCGACTTAATACAAGTAACATGAAATGTCGAGATGATAATAAATAGGTCGAAACAAAAGCAGCAAAGTTAAATAATTCGATAAGGTTTTACATCACATTTTAGAAATTCAGTTTCATTATGAAATACATGTGTATTTAATATTATTGTAAAATGTTTTTTGAACACTTCTGTTGAACTTGTAGATTTTACATTGGCTAGTAGGTGGTTGTACAGTTTTACAGCTAAGGCTTCATGGCTTCACCAGTTGCTCTCTGTTCCTTGTATTATAGCAGTGTCTTTGATACACATTATGATTTGAATGAATGGAGATTTCATTTTTTAATATAAATGAAACAGGAAGGGACTTTATATTCAGGTCGTGGAATACAGTTTTAGAGTGTACTTGTGGGGAGACATTTTTGATTACTCAAATAGCTCACTTCTGCATGATGAAAATATCATTTGAGAAACAGAAATTCCACAATAGGCATATTGGGCTGCATAACAGTTTCAGACACACTGTTTCCAAGTTTCTATATCAGAAAAGTCCCCTGGGATATTTTTTTTATAACTCTTATGTATGTTAGCTCCAAGTGAGCTTGCTATCCATTCAAAGGCTCAAAAGACAACAGCACTGTCATCAATATTCCCAATAGCTATTTACTCCCAGAGCCACACGAGTAACAATTTTTGCCAGTGCTCATATTCACCCTCCCTTCTTATTTGTCAGATGCTTAACTCCATCTCTGGGAACTCTCCTTCCACCACATTCTAAAGTTCAGGCAAAGTCTGGTCCCAAATATCCTCCAACTACTGCTTTTCCTGAACCAGAAACTCCCTTACTTGATTTCATATTTACTTGCCACCTCTAAATGCATGCATGAGTATGTATGTCAGTAAGAATGTAATGTGACAGTCAGGTACCCTGTCCCTCTTTCCTATCCTATATATATAGAAAGAGAAAGTTAATGGCCTGGTGGGGTGTCTACTGCTTATGGGAAACAGCTATCTGTGCGACAGTCAAAACTCCAAACTCTGCAGCCGACTGGTGTACAGAATTTAAATCTCTTTCCTGAAGAAGAGGTTTGAGAGCCTCCGAAAATTTGAAGAACCTCTTTCTGTCCTGAGTGGCAACGTCAAGCTTCAATTTCATGTAAGCCACCACCTATATCTAATTCCTTTATATTTTTTGTAATGCACGTATTTTAATTTAATTTTGTTTTTATTTTTCGAAAATGTTATTTGCTGTAGTTTGGAGGACCCTTTTCTTTCCCAACTGAAGACGCCGACCTGTTGCGTCTCAGGTAGCCGCACGTGGTTATTTGAATACCGAGATAGTGTACATCGGCTCATGGGAAAATCCCATGCGGCTAAGAACAACAAAAGCCTGTGGTATTAAGGACAGGAAAATGTCCAGCTCTGAGGTGGGAAGAGATTTTTTGGAACAGCTGGCAAAGAGACGTGAAAGGAGTTGGAATAAGAATGTTGTGGAGAGTGGTTGGAAGGACGTGGAAACAAGTGATAGGATCCCGAAGTGTATGCTTATCCGAGTAGTGGAAAAGCATATAGTAAATACACCTGCCCATCAACTGGCTGTAATAGGCCGTCTGCCGAATATTGGAGAACAAGGAACGAGACGCTCCAGCCAGCTGCAGGATTCAATAAGGGAAAAACTGGGACCTCCAACTATGGCAGATAACAACAGGAAACAGGAATATGCAGTACATATTTGGTGCGGGCAACTAATCGCTCCAACGTAAATCCACAGGTGCCTAAGATCAGAGTTTTAAACGATTCATGGTCAATAATTTTTTTTTTTGCTTCAATATAATAAAATACCCAGCCCAAGAAAATAATTCATTACATTATAAACACAATTTTATGATAAAATCACACAAAGGTTTTTCAAGAAACATGCAAACTAAAAATATAGGATTGATTAATAAATTCATACCAGGAACAGTAGAATATGCAATCAAGAAATCAGCTTGTGTTGGTATTTTGTAGGATAGAGGTGAACCATCTATTTCCGTCCTACATAATGTAATTCCTGGATCTAATTTATCCCCCTGGCAAGCCTACAATATAATAAAATTAATATTAAAATGAAAATTATATTATCACTTCTTAGGTTATTTTGTTATCTTTCAGAGTAATTAGTGTAATGTTTTGTAATTTATACTAGTAGTACAAGGAAAGAACTGTAGCCAGAGGTGCATGCAATCTAAACCAATACATAAAAATAATCAATTCATCTGAATGCAGCATTAATTATTAATCAAAAGTAACAGACATAATATGTTCTGTTCATAAGTCACACTAAGTCAGACAGTATTTCATAACCACCAAGATATTTATGCAACAGTTTTACCAAATTAAATATTCAAGTAACTCAAGCATAGTCTAATAATAAAAATTCTATATTGCCATCTGTTTCGGTTGAGTTTCAAACATTATTTATGACTTAATTATCATTAATGTGCATTATTCAGTTCATTTTATTATTGTAAATAACATAAAATTCAATATGTCACGAACATTGAAATGAAATATTGATGAAGTAATATCTTTAGTTTATACTTAGTATATGTTTATATAGTATATATCATTTACCTGAATAAAAAAAAGCTTTGGTTTCCCAGCAAGTTTAGGACATCTGTCGGCAGTGAATGGAGACCAAAGAAACTCAGGCTTATATGGACTATCTTTAGCATAAATTATTCCCAGTTCACCATGCGATAATATAGCCATAACGAAACAATCGCAATCCGAGTGATCTGATTTAGCAGCTGTTGAATGAAAGAATAACCAATATTTTATTTTATTAGACAAGCAATTATAGTTTTACTATTCTACTTGTTTATATATACAACAGTAACAAATCAACATTTATTTGAATCTAGAAACAGAATTTATATCTTACCTTCGTCAACAGTTTGTATAACTTCCTTGCAGCTAAGATCTTGAAAAACCTTCACCTCAAAACCGAGCTTAGTTAATGTATTTGACAGGTTCTCACAATCGACCTTGGTACCAGCACGAGATTTCAATGAAGGAATATCAAATACTTCATGGTTCAATATAATTGCTATACCACGTCTCTTGTGATTCATATTGTAGTACACAGAATCTATGTCAGATACCATTTCAGCAAATAACGCAGGCGCGTCATTACTGCAACAAAATATGTCTCATAGCATAATGAAATAACACCACATGGTTTTAATTGAAATTTTACCTAAACAGGTAAACCACACGGAAGTCTAGCAATTATATATGTTCCTCACTTTATTATGATTTGTATTTTAAATTAAGAAGGAACAGAAGCTGCACATTAGAATATAACAGATATAAATAAATAAAACATAGTAAGAATATGAATATTTATTCAGTGTTAAATTACAAATATTGTAGTATTTGAGAATAGGAAAGGATATGTGATTTGCTTTTAATAAATGTCATTATATATGTACATTTACGTTTTGTTTATAAACGATATATAAATATATATATTTTGGACAGAGATCAATATTAAATCGTTGTATTTGTTTGTTACTTACTTGGTATAATTTGGTAGTTGATTAGCGTGAGCATCCAAGTTGTCAACAACGGGCTTTTTATCACCAGAATCCATTGCTTAATACGTAAATCCTTCTTCGCCGTTAGGTTTGCGCGTTCTTTATTACCTTTTATACACTTCCGATATCTTAAAATAGATGAGATGCGCACGAAACAAGTCTTTGACTCAACAAAGTAAATTTGTAAAAATAATATATATATGTATATAAATTACTAGGCTAAATAACACCTATAGTTATAAAACAGTGGACATGACATTAGATTCTGCTGTGTTAACAACCTACAACTCATTTTTCAAACATTATTCAAAGATGGGAATCGGAAAGAACATATTTTCATTATAATAAAGATAATAATAAATAAGATAGTCCAGAGAGGAAATGAATTATGTATGTTTCATGTGTCACCTCGAATATTTACAAGTCATTAATTTCAATAATGTTGAAAATTTATTCTAATATAAATCACTAAAACGAATTATAATTCCATTTATATTGAATAGTAATAAATATAAACCTTAATGTATATATATATATATATATATATATATATATATATATATATATATATATATATATATATATTGTGTCTGTGTGTATTATAATGTGTGTTTCATGATTTTGTATTTCTAGAGTTTGATGTAACTTTTATCTCAAAGACCAAAATAAAATTTTTTTATGATCAGAATGTATGTATGAAATCTTTGACTATAAATATCTTGCTTGAAACCTACTAGATACATTTATGGGAGGCAAATACTCAGCTCTGATTGGCTGGACAGGCGGAACGCGGAAAATATGAAGAGTAGCTGCCTGCTGTTCGCCAAATTTCATGTGATGCTTTGAATTAATAGTTCTCGGGTTTTCAACTGGGTAGCAACACAACGTTTATATGGCTGATTCCGCCATCTTCTTCAGGTAAAAACCCAAGATTCCTATTACTGTGTTTATTTGAAATTTTGCTTTTAAATTGGTTAATTTTGTCAGCTTTTTTGATTTGTTCCTCGCAAATTTAAATGTTTCTTTTCAAATGCTTGTCTCTTAAACTGGTTTTATGTGTAAACAGATTTAATTTTAGTTAAATGTAATATTTTTTTTTTAACATGGAATATGATAATAGCATAACTCATATTTTTTACTATTATTTTTTGCATGATAAAGAATTTATTGTGGGCAAAGGCCCTAGAATTCTAAATTGAAAAGGCCATAGTATACAGCTCTTAACACGTTAAAGTCACAGGTTCAGTATTCTAAATCCATAGCAAGGATTCTTTATGTACATCCCACTTTAAATTCTGGTCAATCTATATTCCTAAAATTTTAGTATCTGTAGATGGTTGTATTAACTTATTATCGAACTTAAGTTGACCAATTTTGTTATTGGTATGCACTGGATGAGTTAAAGACCAGATGGGCTGTTTTCCCAGTATCACAGGGGTCCCAGGTTCGAATCCCAGCATGTATATTTGTGTGCCTCATCCTAGTCATGAATATTGAGGTTACAGACTGAAAGAGATTGGTTATGCTGACCACATGCCACCCCAAAATACTTGAATGTTTCATGGTAGAGGACAGTTCGACAGCTGTCATGGTAGTTAGTTTTTTTAAAATTTAATTATCCGTTAACTTATTATTTAAAAGATTTTCTCGTTGTGACAAAACATATATTATGGTTTTATGCAGTGATATTTACATGCGTTGTATTTGTGTTATGATAAACCTTGAGTGTAATTTGAATTTGTCCTTAGTTGGTTAAATGCGCAGGTCTTTTTCTTTTAAGTCTTATTAATATTTTTGGTGGGGGGAGGTTGTGGGTGGTTTGAGAAATTAACTGATTAGGAGTAGGATGGATCTGCGTAGTTGACTATTGAATGGGTTTTTTTGCTCATTGTACTATTGTGGGAATATTCAGGTCTGAATGGATTCGTGGACAGTTGATGTATCTTAGTGCTTTATTTTGGAATGTTGGGATTTTGTTTATGTGGCAATTAGCTGCTGTGACCCAGATGTTACACGAGTATTGTCAGATAGGGGATATTAGTGTTGTATAGATCTCTCGTGTTACATATATGGAAATAATTTCATTTTTTTACACATTAGTAGATTGCTTGGACATCAAATAATGAGTTATTAGTTTTGAAATTGAACAATAGGGGCAGAGAAAAAAATATTTAACTGATAAGTGAATTAGTTTACTTGAAAAATGACACTTTTCTTCTGTTTGAAACGTTATTTCTCTGTTTGAACAATTTTTAAAAGTAATACTGCAGAGTCAAGATATTATCTGGTAGATTATGTACAAAAAGTTTCAAGACAATGTCTTATGATTTGTGACACATAGAAAGGTTTTTTTTTGTATCTGAAAACATGAAACTGAAATAAACACATTTTTTTGAAAAAATAATATATTTATTAATTTACAGAGAATCATTTCTATTAAAACTTCCCTGCACCATATGTTTTTCCTTCCTTCTTTTGCTTTGTAGCTTCCTTTTTTTTTTAGACTCTAAAATTCAAACAAATACCATACGATATGCACTACACACAATGGAATCTACATGGCAAGGAAGCTTGCGAGAGTATTCTCTCGCAGGTGAACCTTCCCAGAGAGGCTACCTCTTTGGGGATGCCTTCACATCTCTCTGGTTTTTTTGAACTAAGGTTCTTACATGCTGAGGCACCTCGGCCTGTTTTGAGAGGTGTATGTTCTGGGGTCACAGACCTTGGGCATACGGTAAGAGTTGTCTACTATTCCTATTGGAACAGTCGGCCAGCTGCCTCCTAAACTGGCCAAGGCATGGCGAGGTTTAAGCTGCGACCACACAGCAAACTCCTCTCCCGCCATCGGAAGGGCGTGGGACAAGTAGCCAATGCTTGACCTACCTGTTGCAGGTATTTATAGGGTTTGTCCTGTATTCTTTTTAGGCGAATGCCGGGTAGGATCCTTAAACTACAGCCCGGGGGCCCAGGTAACCCTTGGCTACCTTCCTACACCCTTCCTCATCCCCCCTTTCAAATCCCTTCCTATGCTATAAGAGGGGAGTTGCCACCATGTGGATTACCCTATACATAGCCCGGCTACACGAAAAAAAAATGGTACAAAGTTCTGGAAGACAAGAAAGTGATTTATATCCTAATGACGTATAAAATACTTTGTAAATCATTTGTTACCTTATATATAGGCATCATAAAATGGAAAAAATTAAATGAAAATAATTTTTTTTAATAATAGACCAAAATTTCAGTCGCAGCGTCCCTTAAGGTGAGTTTTACGTTTAAGGGAGAAGGAGACTGTGGCAGATTTGTTTGGATTAAGAGAGATTCTCCTGTTAATTACCCATTTGTCTTATTTGATTTGATTAAGTGAAGTGATGTGTAATATTGGTTGTGCAGTCTGGGGGCTTGACGTAATCATCAGCATAGATGGAAATAAAGGTGTTTGGGGATTATTTGGATGTCAGGTTGAGGTATCCCTGCAGAGAAAGTATTGTTTAATTTTACTGAAAAGGATCTTGTTAGTCAAATAGTTGGTTATCATCCTCAAGTGGGAATCATTTAGCTTGTGCAGGAGGCCTGGATGGTATACTTTATTAAAAGCCAGTTCAGAGTCTGTAGATGTAGCTGCGGAGCCACGACAAGTACAACAAGATTATTGAATTAGTAGTAGCCGCACGCCCCGCTAGATGCCAGCTCTGGCGAAGATCCAGGGAGTATAAAACCCGCGTCCTAAACGAACGACTGACTCTCTGCTCGTGGACGAGTGCATTCAGCCGATTTCGCCAATGGTAAGCTATCTGCATCTCTGCGGAGGTGTGAGCTACTTGGCGGTAAGTTTGACTTTTGCCTCTTACTAACAAACTTTAGCCTTTTGGTGAAATCAACAGGCAGACTTTAATTTTACGTCAAAAAAAACCAACAAAAACTCGCCACGTCCTGAAATCCATTGAGGCCTATCTTGTTTAATATCATTAATTTTATTTATCTCTTCACAAGTTCCTACCGATTAAGGATGTTGTTTTTCTTTATTAAGAAATTGAATTTAAGCGTCATTCTCACGGTATTTTATCCACTTAGTGTGAATTATTGGCAAATGAGACTTAATTATATTTTATTATTTATTACATTAGTCCCTCGGGGTCGCGGATACGTCATAGTGTGAGCCTACACGTAAATAATAATTATTACAAATACTAAGTTTAAGAAACAAAATCGGTAGCGATATGTGGTGTGTACACACACATAAAGGCAATGTATGTCGTTAATTTAACGGTAATTATATAATTATTAATTTACAACTGCCAATGTCCAGGGATTCGCCCATGTATTTCTTTCCTGCCCTGTTAACATGTGTGATATTGTGCATGTGTTGTGATTAACAAATGTAGATGTCATTTTATCTCTTTTACGTGGCCTTGTCTTTGTGATATTAACAATAATTTTTTTTGTGTGTGTAACGGTTTTAAAGAACAAGAAGAGATCATCCATTTCTCGTAAAAAAATTATTAGTATCGCCGGTCTTTACGGTAAGGCGACTAATAATACAATAATCCGTCTCAACTTGAATATAATAGGAAAATAATACCCTTAATGGGCAAAAATATATGCAGTTACTGGGCAGTGACCACCCTTATAGCCTCCCCCCCCCCCCTCTTGGCAGTTTGTTGAGAAAATTGGATTGGGGAAATTTTTCTATAGGTGTTTTCCATTGTACAGAGTCAGATAGTTGTAATTGTTAACATTTAAGGTAGTATTTGGCTAACAAGGTGCCTTCCATGATTAAATGATAAATAATACACAGCCTTTTAAAGCCAGAAAAATATTTATAATTGAAAAAAAAATTAAAAATGTTTCGTCGCTATTTGCGACCGCTTCAGATATACCACTGTGAACAAAAAGTAAGGTCAATTTATTTATAAAATATAAATTCTTTATTTATTGTTCCAAATCAATGTCATCCCCCTTCAAAGTCATCCCCGTCGGATAAAACGCACTTTTTCCAGTCCTCGAAACAGTCGGAATAGTCTTTTTCTCCCTGGTATAGCGTTCAGGACCTTCTTCGATTCGGTTTTCATCTCCTCAGTCGTGTCACAACGACGGCGTCCCCGCATTGGCCTCTTGAGGTTGCTGAACAGCCAGAAGTCGCACACGGAGGTTGGCAACGCAGTGTGACGTGGTGCATCATCGTGGTGAAGGGACCAGTTGTTGACAGTTTGGAAGGACTTGACAGTGCACCACACCACGACTGTCACCATGACCTCAGGTGTCGTAGGCGTAAATCCAAGTATCGTCTCCAGTTTCACACATCAACGCCATGTTTTTGTCCCACCACCAATTGAGACTTTGAGACACAAAACATCCTTCAAGATGGGCCAAATGATGTTCCAACACCATCAGCGAGATCTCTAATTGTCCATGGACGTGGCCCTCGTCGGTAGACGTTGATGGTCGTCTTTCAACTCGTTGTACCACTTATAAACGTGCCATCCTTTGATTACCAAAGGCCTTCAACGTGTCCCCGCACAAGAATATTCCTTATGCAAGTTCTTTGCTCAACAAAATCACCCATTGGCAAAAATCACACACTTTTGGTTCTTTACAATAAAACACACACACGTGTAACTCTGAGATAATTAAACCTTTTAACAAACAGACGCTTGGCAAATGTTACAGACAGTCCTACCAACCTTATTTACCTTATATATATATATATATATATATATATTGTAATGCCAATTAATTAAGACATTAATTGTGTAATTGATAATCTAAATTGTTAGAGCAACATTCTTGACGGCGGTACCGAACACATAACAGAGCAACAATGAAGGAGAGTATTGTTTTCTTTGTTGGAAGAAGGAATGCGCGCTCCAAAATTACGAGACGAGAGCAGTTGGAAATCAGAGACGAGAAAATTGAGTTTGGACAGTCAAGTACAGCTCGTACTAAAAGTAGACGAGATATTATTTTAACATAAAGTTCAGTCTGCATTTTGGCTCCTCAGCGATCGTGTGGTCGAAAAAGAACTTTGCGAAAATTGGCGATTAAACACACGTAGCGAGAGACGAGGACTAAAGGGAAAGGCGAGAGCGAGAATCGAAGGCAGAACTACAAAACCTGCTAAGCTGGGCAGCTGTGAGAAGGAGGCAACCGAGGGAGCGGGAGACGAAGTAGAGGTTCCTGGTTCCTGATTTAAATCCAAAATATTAATTAGAATCTGTGAGTTTAAGTAGAAGCTGTGCAAACCCCCGCTATAGAGCTTCGTAAGTCCTGGACAGCCGTAAGTAACAATAGAAAACGATAAATTATGTAAACCGAATTAAAAGATAGATGTCAGATATCGTTCTTTTCTTATTCATAAAAAAAATTGTAAATTAAAATCCATCTTTTAGTAGAAGTTCGCCGACAATTAAATTTAGTCTTTGTTAATTGACGAGTAAATATTTTATTTTTTTAAAATAATTTTGTGTCTTTAATTATTTTAAATGATACAGACTTTATCAAACCCAGTTATGACCCTGAGATATTAAATTGTTCAAGTATTGATAATAAATAAATTCTTTTGTTTGTAAAATAATCTTTCATTCATTTGTTAAGCCACTCCTTTTGATTATTACAAAATGGCTTCCACAACGTGTGGCACGAATAAATTCATTAAATTAATTACAATATATATATATATATATATATATACTAGCTGGGTGCCCGGCGTTGCCCGAGCTGTCATTTATCTATAACCCCCGATATGACTCCAATTTCGGCTGCTTTTGCGCAATTTTTATGTAACGCTACTCGAACCCTAATCGTTATAATTAACTCTGAAAAATATTTCTTCAACGCAAATATCTGCCGTGTTTGCATGTTCCAAAATTTTCACCCCGCTACCCCTGCATCTGAGGGGGGTAAATGCCAATTTGAATGTCGTAACTAAACACAGTGACTTCCATAACCTTTGATTTGACTCCAATCTCGGTTGTATTCGCGTTATTTTACTGTAAAGCATCTCCACCCCAAACCCGAAGGGTGTCCTTTTCACAGGGCGTAGGGGATGAAAATTGTATTCAGATAACATTGGTAGAAACACTATCAATATCTTTGACCCCTAAAAATATTTATCCGACTCAAATATCGGCTGTTTTAGTATGTTTAAATATTTCCACCCCCGCTCCTGGGGGTGGAAGACGCGTCTCACCCCGACAGTGTTTGTTTCCTGGTCGCAAAGACACACGTGTACGAAATTTGGTGAAAATTGCTCGACTGGTGTAGATTTGTATTTTATTTAGAAAACGTTTGTATGGGAAATAGAAAAGGGCTGTTTTTAGGGTTTTCCCGGAAATTATTCGATTTTTTCTCACCTTTTAAACCTTTCCTAGACGTCCACGAACATTTCAAGACTAAGATAAGATAAATCCGTTCAGCCGTTCTCGAGTTTTAGTGAGACTAACGAACAGCAATTCATTTTTATATATATAGATATAAAAAAATAAACTTTATTCCAAGAAAATACAAAAGTACATTAAAAAAATATTGTTGGGCGCCAGCATTGGTCTGCATAAAATTAAAATTAGCTCCGGCTTGATTAAAAAGTCCTCCTTCTCACCAGGGTAATGTGGGCGGTTCGGTGGCTATCCAAGAACAGAGTCTATTTCCTCACTGTGTAAAAGAATTCCACTTTTGAATGTACTTTACATATATTGTGATGCTTACTTTACTTATGGTGTCAGCACCCGATCTCTTTCTGCGGCCTCCCCGCGATGGACGTCCCTCAAAACCTCTGCGTCTCCGTCTCCCTGCGTCTGCCTGTCTGCCTGCGTCTCCGTCTCCCTGCGTCTCCCTGTCTGCCTGCGTCCCTTCTTGCGTCTCTCCGTCTCCCTGCTTTTCCCTGCGTCTCCGTCCCCGTCTGCCCGTCTGCCTGCGTCCCTTCTTGCGTCTCTCCGTCTCCCTGCTTTTCCCTGCGTCTCCGTCCCCGTCTGCCCGTCTGCCTACGTCCCTTCTTGCGTCTCTCCGTCTCCCTGCTTTTCCCTGCGTCTCCGTCCCCGTCTGCCCGTCTGCCTGCGTCCCTTCTTGCGTCTCTCCGTCTCCCTGCTTTTCCCTGCGTCTCCGTCCCCGTCTGCCCGTCTGCCTGCGTCCCTTCTTGCGTCTCTCCGTCTCCCTGTTTTTCCCTGCGTCTCCGTCCCCGTCTGCCTGCGTCCCCGTCTCCCAGCGTCTGTCCGTCTGCCTCTCCTACCCGGGTTCGGAGTATTTATAAGTACTCCGCCCCCCACAAACGATGTAAAAAAAAAGGGACGCGAACCCGCGATTTCTTTTGGCCTTCTCAGGCAGAAACACGTGCACGCCTAATGTATTCATACTCAGGCCTCCTCAGGCCCGCGGCCCTTAAGGTTGTTATTCACTACAATATATATATATATATATATATATATATAATCAAGTCCCCAGCTTGATCAATTGTTAAGCAACAACGTGGTTTTAATGGGCTATTGAGATAAAGCAGCTTCCACTACAGTCGCTTCGTTGTTTGCAGTTTGTTTGCTCTCAGTGTAATTGACAGGTTCTTTTTGGCTTTGTTCTCATTCGGATCTCTGTTTAACGTGTTTTTTTTGGTGGCCGAGTTAATGACTTTGTTTTCTACAAGAAACGTATCTTGGACCGGGAAATTAGGTTCTTGTTTAAGACATTTCCTTCTGTTATATATTCAAGGGCGCTGTAATTAGAATATATGTTAATAAAACCTGATATACTTCACTTATACGTTTTTGATCATTGTTTGAATTTTAAGTAGCTAAATTTATAAATAATCTAATTTTTCTGAAGCTTATAAAAATATCATTGATGAAAACACTTTTTAAATATTTTATTTCCATGAATTGTTCATTACAGTATTATTGTCAGTTGGCAATTACAATAATTATGTGTTACATGAAGATAAAACAATTATTTACATATATAGTGTTCTACTTAATTATTTCTATTTACACAATTATTAATACAAGAGAAATTACAATTACATTAAGTTGGCTTCTTTATATGTGAAGATGTGAAAAAAAAAACCACCAAACATTTATTATCAAATTTACAAAATTATCTGTAACAAACACAGCGTTTCATCCCCCCTAATTGGGACCTTTCAAAGATGTAATTAAATTCAGTTATGATTTATTATGTGAAGGTGTCCGAAAATTGGGATGAAACGTTGTGTTTGTTAAATATTATGTTTTTAAATTTCATAATAAATTAAACTTTCATTTTCACATATTTACAAATGAAAGGAAAAAAAAACTTTTAAACTTTACATTTAATGGCATTTTACAACAATTAGTTATGTAGATTCATTATACAAGTTTCTGATACTATTTTAAATAATTATTTAACACTGGAAGTCTTTCATATTATAATAATAAGAGAAAATAGCCAAATGACAGAGAAAATGAAGTGTAGGATTTTAAGTTTGTGAACTGTACCGTGTGGTTGTGTCACTCCTTGCTCTTGTTTGCTTCAATCACCTGACGAAAGGAACAAAGTTTCCAAAAACATTGTTGTGGTATTTATATCATCACTTTATTTCGTCAGTCATTTCGCTATTTTACCTTACTGTTGTTATTATTATATTCAAAACACACGTATTACATTATCATATATATATTATCTTCTCAGATTCTTTCTGGAATTCCTAAGTTGCTCAACCTGCATTTCCCTTTTCTGTCGTGGCAGTCTGATGAACAGTATCATGTAGCGGGCCATTTTACGTTTTATTTAAATTAGTTCTAGCTCTATTTTTTTTAGGGTACCAGGCTACATGAGGGTAATCCACATAGTGGCAACTCCCCTTTAATAGCATAGGAAGGGATCTGAAAGGGGGGATGCGGAAGGGTAGTGGAATGTAGCCAAGGGTTAACTAGGGGGCCCCCGGGCTATGGTTTAAGGATCCTACCCCCGGACCATTCGTCTAAAAGTAATGCAGGGAAAACCCTAGAAAAACCTGTATCAGGTAGGCCGGGCTTGGGTACTTGTCCCACGCCCTTCCATGGACAGCGGGAGAGGAGTTTTCCGTGGGGACGCAGCATTCCCTTCCCCGTGCCTCGACCAGCTTAGGAGGCAGCTGGCCGACTGTTCCAATGGGAACACAGAACAACTCTCACCGTATGCCCCAAGGTCTGTGACCCCGGAACATTCACCTCTCATAATAGGCCGAATTGCCTCGGCTTGTGGGGAACCTTAGTTCAAAAACGGAGAGAGAAGGAGACATCCCGAAAGGTAGCCGCTTCCTGTCACTCCTACAAGGTTCTGATTGCGAGAGAACAGCCCTCGCAGGTACTGCCTATGAGAGAATAGCTCTCGCAGACAAAATTCCCTCAAGATTTATCGTTTTTTTTTGGGTACCAGGCTACATGAGGGTAATCCACATGGTGGCAACTCCCCTTTAATACCATAGGAAAGGGATTTAAAAGGGGGGATGCGGAAGGGTAGAGGAAGGTAGCCAAGGGTTAACTAGGGGCTCCCCGGGCTGTAGTTTAAGGATCCTACCCGGCATTCGCTTAAAAGTAATGCAGGGCAAACCCTATAAAAACGTGCATGAGGTAGGTCGGGCATTGGCTACTTGTCCCACGCCCTTCCCTGGATGGCGGGAGAGGAGTTTGCTGTGGGGTCGCAGCATTTCCTTTTTCCGTACTTCGACCAGTTTAGGAGGCAGCTGGCCGACTGTCTAAAGTAGATATTTCAACTAGTTTTATTTTATTTTCACCTGGGAGATCTTTTATTTTTTTTAACATTGTTATTGTCAATTATATATGTATATATGTATATTGAATAAATGGTTAATCATTTATGTTCTCTAAAAATTGAATTACCCGTATTCTGGTAGGTTTTATTATCCAAAAGAATACATTCTACGGCTTAATGTTTTGAACGTACAGCGGTTTGTTGCGTACCTATTTTTATATATATAACAATTTTTGGTATATTAATTGTGAATCTGCGAGAGGATTTCTCGCAGGTGAACCTTCCCAGAGAGCTCTAGCGGGGGCTACCTTTGGGGATGCTGTCACATCTCTCTGGTTTTTTTTGAACTAAGGTTCCTACATGCCGAGGCACCTCGGTCTGTTTTGAGAGGTGTATGTTCCGGGGTCACAGACCTTGGGGCATACGGCAAGAGTTGTCCGCTATTCCTATTGGAATAGTCGGCCAGCTGCCTCCTAAACTGGCCAAGGCATGGCGAGGGGTAAGCTGCGTCCCCACAGCAAACTCCTCTCCCGTCATCGGAAGGGCGTGGGACAATACCAAATGCCCGACCTACCCGATGCAGGTTTTTCTAAGGTTTTCCCTGCATTTCTTTAGGCGAATGCCGGGTAGGATCCTTAAAATATAGTCCGGGGGCCATAGTTAAACCTTGGCTACCTTCCTCTACCCTTCCGCATCCCCCTTTTAAATCCCTTCCTATGCTATTAAAGGGGTGTTGCCACCATGTGGATTATCATCATGTAGCCTGGTACCAAAAAAAAAACGATAAATCTTGAGGGAATTATGTCTGTGAGAGCTATTCTCTCATAGGCAGTACGTGCGAGGGCTGTTCTCTCGCAATCAGAACCTTGTAGGAGTGACAGGAAGCGGAAAAGGGAATGCTGCGTCCCCACAGATACCACCTTCTCTCTCCGTTTTTGAACTAAGGTTCCCCACAAGTCGAGGCACTTCGGCCTGTTTTGAGAGGTGAATGTTCCGGGGTCACAGACCTTGGGCATACGGTGAGAGTTGTTCGCTGTTCCTATTGGAACAGTCGACCAGCTGCCTCCTAAACTGGTCGATGTACGGAGAAGGGAATGCTGCGTCCCCACAGCAAACTCCCTATAATGCCATCCAGGGAAGGGCGTGGGACAAGTACCCAAGCCCGACCTACCTGATGCAGGTTTTCCTAGGGTTTTCCCTGCATTACTTTTAGACGAATGGCCCGGGGGTAGGATCCTTAAACCGTAGCCCGAGGGCCCCCTAGTTAATCCTTGGCTACCTTCCTCTACCCTTCCGCATCCCCCCTTTCAAATCCCTTCCTATGCTATTAAAGGGGAGTTGCCCAATGTGGATCACCCTCATGTAGCCTGTTGCCCAAAAAAAAAAGGTGTATTAATTAAGTTGATTTTAGGTGATGAAATTCTTGTCCAAAAATCAATGAAGAAACCTGTCCCTAGGCTTTGCTGCAGGACACCTCCAATGATTTCAGTTTGGTAACTTTGTCCCAATATAAGACTTGGAAGATTCTGTTTAACGCATAGAAATTGGTGTTTACTTTCTTACATAATTTGTGTGTGTGTTCCATCTATGATTTCCAGTAGTCCTGAAGCGACGTAACGTAGTAGAAACGTCCCTGCTTTTATTCGTCTCGAGAGGAAATTTCGGAGCATAGGGAATATACACAAGCGGCCTTTGGCACATGTGAAGGGAACTCCATAGCTGAGAACTTGGCAAACGTGTGGTATTTAATTCTATTTCCGTACGAGGGGGGGGGGGGGAGGGGGGGACAAACGCCGAAGCCTCGTCAATGCACTTCGACTACTTGCGTTTCTTTCCAGCTAAGGCTGTTGTAGTGGAGGGAGGAGAACGTGGAGGATGTGCAATAAAAAGTTGGTCTGGCAACTTGCGCTTCGTTATGTAACTCTCTGAAGAATGTGGATTTTCCAGGACAAGACACAGACAGCCTCCCGCTAGGTCCTACACTCCCGTATCTCTACAGGATTACCAATATGCAGTCAGACGGGAGAGTAGATTAGTTACCAAACTGTAATTTTCCAACACGTGTTTGCTGAACGATGGAGGAATGTTTGCCGGTCCATTGTCTCTGTGGAACGGGGCTGCGGTACTGCTGGGCGAGTTGCGTTACGCAACGGATCCGGAAACCTGTTCCGTGGAGATTATACAACTCCCAAGGGGGACACGCACGTGGGACCTCAAAACACACGCAGGGTTGATGTATGGACAACCAGCACCATTTTCACTAACCATCTAATCTACAAACTAGCGTTAACGTCTTTCCTTAACAGTACGCGGCTTCCGTTTTCTTACAACCAAACTTTATATATATATATTGTAATAATTTAATATATTATAATTGTGAATGTGGCGTTTCTAAATGAAATACACTATTAAACAACTAACAAAATTTATTATCAATTTTAAAACAAGTGTAAAATACATAAAATATTTGGGATCTCAGGGTCTTGAACTGGGTTTGATAAATGGCAGAATTTATATAATCAAAAATTACATTTACTTTGTATGGAATTCAAATGCGTCTGAACATGGACAAAATTTGTTGTGGAAGAAATAATACTAAAGATTGAATTTAAACAATTTTAATTTTATCAAGAATTAAGGATCTCATTTTATCGATAATTAAATAATTAAAGAACGATCTGACTTTTATCTTTTAAACACGGTTTACAAATGATTTTAAAGTTTTTCTCTACTTACGGCCGCCCAGGTCTCATTTTTAGCTTTTCGTGCACAATTTTGGGGACATCACTGATTCTAAGTTCTCACAGACTCTAATTGGCGTTGTTTGTTAGTTGGTTTAACACAAATTGGTTGGTTTTCGATGCTTTACTGCAACTAGTTGCTCTGTCTCCTTCCCGACTTAAATATTGCTTTACTTTTTAATATTTGAAAGCATGTTCGTGACTGGGCCACATTCTTTCGTTCTGACTGCCGACTGTAAAACTTTTCGTCTGGTCTATTCGCTGTCTGCTGCCCGACTGTACTGTTCAAATTTTCATGACTTGGAATTTTGGTCTTTTCTCCTCGCTGCTTACTGCCCGACTGTACATTTCCTGACCGTTCGTTCGTCTCGCAAGTTTTGAGCGCGTAGAACCTTCTCGACTCATCAACAATGTTTTCTTTGCCTTGCCGGTTTGTTGCGGCGTCCGCTCTATATCCACTAATAATGAGTCCTCTACAATCCAACTTTTCAATTAGAACAATGTCTTAATTACCAATTACTACAATATATATATATTTATTTAAATATGTTTACGAAGCCACTATATAATGGCTTATGAGACACTATATAATACTATATAAATACTTAATTTTCCCAAAATGGAACCAAAATTAAAAAAGGGTGTTTGTGGGCCGTTTAGCAGACTACTTAATCACGTTGTCACCATTCATCGGTCTCGTATGAAGTGCTGAGTGGACATGTTCCTGCTCGTCCTCAGAATTCTGCTTCAACAATCCTCACTTGTACCTTTCCACTCTCCCAGGTTCAACGCTGCCCTCTTCTGCCCGATCACTGCTTCCTTTGGTCACGGGGGTTTGTCACCTACAATTAATTTTAATTGAGCTACAACGTCATTGGTGGCAATGCGTTGAGTTTTTTTTCAATTACTGAAAGGCACGCACGAAACGTGACGCGCGCGACTTCTCGCCAAGTTTTCATCCCTTAATCGTTCTGTGTCAGTCACGTCCTTCAGTCCGCCGTCTACGACATGATGGCGCCAGCTTCCTTACACGATCGGCTAATCTCGAACAACATTGTAAATGCAATTGAAATTAATATGTTGTAGTGAATAACATCGGTAAGTGGCCGCCCCTTTGTCCGCGGGCCTGAGGGGGAATTAATTAAAAGTGCACGTGTGCCCGGAGAGGCCCCAAGAAGCCGAGGGTACGCGTCCCTTTTTTTTTCATCGTTTGGGAGGGGCGGAAGAAGGGTATATATTCGGCACCCGGGAGACTGACCAGAGAGAGGAGAGGACAGAAAGTGAAGGGAGAGAGAGAGAGAGGACAGAAAGTGAAGGGAGAGAGAGAGGACTGAAAGTGAAGGGAGAGAGAGAGGACAGAAAGTGAAGGGAGAGAGAGAGAACAGAAAGTGAAGGGAGAGAGAGAGGAGAGGACAGAAAGTGAAGGGAGAGAGAGAGAGGACTGAAAGTGAAGGGAGAGAGGACAGAAAGTGAAGGGAGAGAGAGAGGACTGAAAGTGAAGGGAGAGAGAGAGGACAGAAAGTGAAGGGAGAGAGAGAGAGGACAGAAAGTGAAGGGGAGAGAGAGGACAGAAAGTGAAGGGAGAGAGAGAGAGAACAGAAAGTGAAGGGAGAGAGAGAGGAGAGGACAGAAAGTGAAGGGAGAGAGAGAGGACTGAAAGTGAAGGGAGAGAGAGAGGACAGAAAGTGAAGGGAGAGAGAGAGAGAACAGAAAGTGAAGGGAGAGAGAGAGAGAGAACAGAAAGTGAAGGGAGGGAGGCGAGATGGTGTAAAATTTGGCGAGCTGTAAGGAACAAAAGTTTTGGAGTGTGGACGTCCATCGCGTGGAGGCCGAAGAAGGAGATCGTGGGGTGTGCTACAAGACCAGTGATCCGCTGCTGATGCTACAAGATAAAATAAGGGTCACCATTAATGTAAAGTGCCTTCAGACGTTAAAGATTTTTTTTTACACAGTACGGACCATAAGCTCTGTTTATGAATTTCCACCGAGCCGCCCACATGACCTTGTAGAGGAGGAGGATTTCATTAACCAAGCCGGAGCTAATTATTGTTATTTTTTTTGCAGACTATATGTATGTATATCTGCTGGCTCCCAATCAATTTTTTAATGGATTTTTTTTTTGGTATTTTTATGTAATAAAGTTTTTTTTCTATATATATGGTAATAAAGTCTAATCATTACAATATATTTTAATTTGGTCGGAAATATTGCGCGTTACTCGACATCTTAATGGTCATAACTGTCTTTGATAGGACCTGTGAACATGGTACACGAAAACGGGCCACGTTGACCTGAACGAGTATCCCGAAGTCGAGGAACGTTTTCCCACTTATGTAAGAGACGGCGGGCAATTACGTAAGCCATCAGCATCTCGCATCTGGAAACAACTGCCGTTTATTTAACCGCTGAGGTCTCTTTATGTGCAGGTTGAGGCTTCTACCGATCACTTGATATTGCCACCTCAGACGCAACACTTTTATGTAACGCAACCTTGTTCCCGTAATAAAATATCAAAGAAATCTAAATACATTAACACTTATAATTTATCGGCAAAGAGATTTTCTTACATAAAGAACCAGTTTGCGGTATTGTTTACTAGAGAACGTGCAGACAGGGACGTCCTTTATTACCTTTAATATTAATAGTATTTATTAGTAATAATAAGAAAGATAGACAAATACACAGAGAAAATAAGTGATACTATAAACATCACACAACGTTGCTGGGGGGGGGGGTTGTTTGTTATTAATTTTCAATCAGACGGAAATTTTTCATTTCAGTATTTATTCGTTTTCATTTAAAATATTTATACTATTTCTGTATTTTCAAAGAAAAAAGTATTTATCTTCAAATGCTATTAAAAATTATATTTATCTGTTAAACTATATTTCCCCCCCCCCCCACTCTGCCATTTTCTATGCGTCAAATATTATATTTTGAAGATCCTAAACACGTAACGTGGGATAAATTAACCTAGTTCGCCAATTTTAACCACGGTCCTCCTAGTTATGAGCCCGTGGTTTTTAAATTAGCTCGATGCCGAACTTTGCCAATTTTTTATTTTACTTTCATCTAATTATTATATTTTATACAGACCTTCCTCTACCCTTCCGCATCCCCCCCCCCTTCAAATCTCTTTCCTATGCTATTAAATAGGAGTTGCCACCATGTGGATTATCCTCATTGCAGCCTGTTGCCTTCTTTCTCTCTCTCTCTCTATCTCTCTCTCTATCTCTCTATCTCTATCTCTATGTCTATCTCTATGTCTATCTCTATGTCTATCTCTATGTCTATCTCTATGTCTATCTCTATGTCTATCTCTATGTCTATCTCTATCTCTATCTCTATGTCTATGTCTATCTCTATGTCTATCTCTATCTCTATCTCTATGTCTATGTCTATCTCTATGTCTATCCCTATGTCTATGTCTATTTCTATGTCTATGTCTATGGCTATGTCTATCTCTATCTCTATCTCTCTCTCTCTCTCTCTCTCTCTCTCTCTCTCTCTCTCTCTCTCTCTCTCTCTCTCTCTCTCTCTCTCTCTCTCTCTCTCTCTCTCTCTCTCTCTCTCTCTCTCTCTCTCTCTCTATCTCTCTCTCTTTTTCTCTCTCTTTATTTTATACAGACGTATTTTATTCTGATTTCTTTGAAAGAACTTATCAGGGTGAAGCAAGAGAACATTGGCTGGTAAATAACGAGTGTATTTTATTTCTCACATGTTGTGAATTTTGTGTTATTTGGTCCAAGCCCAGGGAATTTTCAGTGAAGCAACGAGACACACACTCAACGGTCGACGCCTTCTCTCCACTTTGCAGCGTCCTATTGCGTTGAGTCCACGAGATCTCTGAGAAGGAAAGTCTTGAGTTGATTTCAGGCATTCTGTTGTTCCTGCAGCACGTTCCGCTCGATCAGGGTCGTTTGATGTGGACGATGGCAAGCGGCTTATATAAGACTGGTCGGGGAACCAGTTCCAGCCTCATTTACACAGCTAATTTTCTAGCCACACAATTACTTAACCACAATCACCTCTCAGCACAGCAGGTCACACCGCAATGTTTCCCTCTGACACTTTACTGTTGCTTTTCATCTTTTTAAAAATTGTGAACCGGATACGGATGACATTGACCAACGAAACAGTCCAAAAAAAAGGTAAAATACCTCCGCCAATTCAGTTCTACAAATGAATATGTTCTTCCGTGTATAATACAAATTTCAAGTGGTAAAGGATCTGCTGAAGTTCACGTGTCGGAGGACGTTCGAAGTACCATCTTACATGTCGACCTAATGCTGTGTTAATTAAATCGTCAAAGGCTCAATGACATGGTAGATCCCAAATAAGGTGTTTTTTTTTTTTGGAAATGAACGTGAGTTTGGTGTTAGTAATACGTAACGCAGTCACTAAGCGCCTGGAAGTTAGATAATACATTCAACATGTGTGTACGGCAGGTTGCGTTGCGTTGCCTTACTGCAATAAAACACATCCTTGAGATCAACTTACATAATAACAATTATTACCTGGCAAACACAACCTGATTAATATACAAAAAAAAATCTTAAATAATATACTACTGATTTCTGTATTAATATTTTGCAGATAATTAATTTATTACATATTACAGTATTATGTGTCATTTGGCTGGCTGCCTTGTCCAATCAACTCCAAATCCTTCCCCTCTTATCCTTGTATTTTTAGTAAAATTGCATAACTACTTCTCCAAATGTAACTTTTTATAATTCAGCAATAAACAAATAATAACTCATAGTGTTATCAATATAATATATATTCAATTTGTTGACATCACCATGTATATTTAATCTTATCATTTTCTCTTGCAGGATAATGGTGTGGAAAACTCAGGTTTGGCGTTCATCGACCTGGAAGGTGACTGTCCATTCTCACTGTTCCAGGGCTGGCGCAAAGAAGCTCGCCACTGCGGAGTTATCCTTCCAGATGCGCTAACACTAGCCACATGCAATAGGTGACTTTTCATATATCAGATGTTTCTCTGTATATATTGTTCAGTCTAGTGATTGCTTATGAAAACTATCTCACAAAGTTAAATGTCGTCAACTACTTCTCTCACAATGTCTGGAACAATCCTTGTGTCTTCGGACATACACATGAAAAATTAATATGAAATGTCCTTTCATTTTTCACTACTTCAGAATGTCTTAAAATAGGCATCTAATATTTTCTTTCTCATTTCTTCGAATGTGAAAAAAAACCACAAATTGGTCAAATGCTGTTTATCTGAAACCACATCAAAATTGCTCAATAATTTATTTCAGAAGTATTATTCTATGACTAAGAACTGTTTATAATATTATAGTTTGAGATGCAACAACCTAGTATTTAATAAGAATTACTTAATTAATAATTGCAATTTCCACACATTTCACAAACATGGCTTTAAAAATTATAATAATGAACTTTTTAAAGTTAAATTACCAAATACAAATTAAAATATTTCTAGTGCCATTGCTTTATGCTTACCTATAACAAAATGGGAACTCCAAAGATAAATTTTAAGTTCAGATTTGTTTGATATAAGCTCTTAGTTTCAGAGTTTACTGTTGGAATATATGTTATAAGTATTGTAAATTCCATCCATGTGCCAATAAAAATAATTCATACCTTGTATTGCTTCAGTAAAAAATCTAGCTATATTTTACTTGCATCAGATAAGTATATAAACCTATCATTATCAGAACTGTAATTTTTGTGAAAGATTTACATTAAAACATATTAAATTACTCTAAACTGTTACATATGCATATTATTATTTACATTGAATTAGATTATGTGACGTGAAGATTTATAATAGAAATGGACATATTTTTCAGGGATGCCAAAGTTACTGCAAGGACGGTTATTCTCCGCAGAGTGGATGCAGATGGCTTCGTAATCATGACAGACCGCCGAAGCAGGAAATCCCGTGATCTGGTTGGCAAATAGAAACAATAGTGAATATTGATATTATTATTGATACTTGCCATTGTGTACTAACAATACAATTGATTTGCCTTTGGGATAAGACTATAGATATAAATTGAAGAAAAATAATACAGTTAACTGTGTATGTGAATTGATCATTTTGTTAGATGTTGATAATATGGAGTTGTAGAAATGTTTTAAACTTATATCAACTTTCAATTTTCTTTTAATTTGTATCAACTGTACAACAAATAACAAATTTATGTGATAAAATGAGCGCCACAATTTTCATCGTATACTCATAAGAAAATATTTGGTTTTTTACAACGCTTACATTTCCAAAAAAACATTAGGAACCCCTTACTATATCCTTCTTTTAATATATTTTTAATATTTACATCTTTAAATGCCCTATATTTTTATTGTCAAGTTGTGATTTCTTCTATTACAAAATACTCAGAAACAGCTTTAAATTATTATTTTAAAACTAATAATGAGCAGTGTATCATAACAGCGTACATGAGATACACTCCACACAAGGTTAAATAGCTCAAAATATACAAACAGTTGTGTTCAATTATGCAAACCAGATAAATTAAATACATTGTTATATGTTTTTTACTGTTATTTTTATTGGCGAATGATATATTACTCATATAAAGTATAGCAACTTATAAAAAATTAATTAGTATTAGAAAACCATAATGCCAAATAATATATACCTTTCATTATAATGTATATCATTCTGAATAATATAATTTGTTTCAGGATGATGTTCCTTCAGCTGCCATGGTATTTCTCTGGTGTTATGTAGATGATGATGGCAAAGTGATCAATAGACAAGTAATATTATGATTTAAATTTTTAACCTTAAATTCAATTGATTTTAATTGAAATTATAATTACTGCCGATTTTAATTATTCATATATATATATATATATATATATATATATATATATATATATATATATATATATATATATATATATATATATTTACAATTGGTATATTTTATCTACAATATGGCAGTATTATTTGTTATATGATATAATTAAGGAAAACAAGTTTTATTAGTTATAACTAAGTTATAATTTCAATGGCTTCTGAACCAAGATTCTGAAGTTCAGGTAATGAAACAAATATACATTGACTAAATTTCTGATAACATATAAACACAACTTATGGAGCTTCTTATGCTTTTGAAAATGGTTCCACACGACATTTAATTCAATTAAATAATAAAGTTAATAATGGCTATTGTTCTCATTGTCTGATTAATAAAAGTACTTTTACTATATTCACAGCCAGGAATTGAGACGGGTCAAAATTGGAGGGAGGTCTGTGAGGGCTATTCTCTCTTAGGCAGTAACTGTGAGGGGATGTTCTCTCGCAGGCAGAACCTTGTAAAAGAGATACGAAGGGGCTACTTTGGGGATGCCTTTTCCTCTCCGTTTTTGAACTAAGGTTCCCACAAGCTGAGGCAACTCGGCCTGTTCTGAGAGGTGTATGTTCCGTGGTCACAGACCTTGGGCATACGGTAAGAGTTGGCCAGCTACCTCCCAAACTGGTCGAGGAGTCCCCACAGCAAACTTCTCTACCGCTATCGGAAGGGCGTGGGACAAGTACCCAAAGCCTGACCTACCTGATGCAGGTTTTTCTAGGATTTGTCCTGCATTTCTTTAGGCGGATGCTGGGTAGGATCCTTAAAATATAGGCTGGGGGCCCCTAGTTAACCCTTGGCTCCCTTCCTCTACCCTTCCACATCCCCCCTTTCAAATCCCTTCCTATGCTATTAAAGTGGAGTTGCCACCATGTGGATTACCCTCATGTAGCCTGTTACCTAAAAAAAAAAATTGAGATGGTTGAAAAATTACTTCATTTCAAATATAGGATCGGCAAAGCGAGTCAAAGTTATTCCACTTTGGAAATTGGGCTAGATCTAGTTCTAGTTAAATACACTATTGATAATGGGGATTTAATTGTCTACACTGTACAAACATTCACCTGTCTCATTTCTTGGCCACCAGTTTAGAGAACTATTGCTAGGATTTTATTCCTCTTATTCAGTTGAGATAAGTTTTAAAAATATAAAAAAAATTTACAGGTGAGAGTTGAAGGCGATGTGAAAAAATTACAACCGAATGAATTTCAAGATCTCTATGATAGAGAACCTCTTTACTGTAAGATTCGTTCACATATCTGTCACCAAGGGCAACCTGTTGACTGGATGGAACATAAACAGAATCATGATGAGTTGTTGGATAAAGTGCATAAACAAGAACATGACCTCCCAATGCCTGATCATTTGTAAGTATGGCTAAACTGAAGTCCTTCCAATTCTTCATAGTTTATAACAAGTCATGACTACTAGTTACAAAAGAAAATCTGAAAGTTCATGCAATATCATTTTTCCTTTGATTTTAATCCCGTGTTTTAAATGAATGCATAATTTGTGTCGCAAAATAAATTATATGTATTAAAATTGTTCTCTCTATTTCAGTATCGCCTACAAGCTAACTGCAGAAGTCATTGAGTTCTACTATGCTTTTGATAAAATGATTGGAGACAGAGTGCTATTTGTTGTGGACAAAGTTAGTCAGCAGTGGAGCCATGAAAGAATTGCAGCATAATATCCCTAGTAAAATATTATACATAATTTGAGGCTTTTTATTAACTTTATAAATAGTTTCATGCTTTATTTGTGAAATAAGCTAATTGAAATAATTGTTCCTTTTTTATATGATCACTTTGCCATATTTTATTGTCAAAACACATATGTGAATGCATGTGAGAATTCTTTTATGACAATATTTGAGATATAAATATTGAAATTATGCGAATAAAGTTAGAAACTGTTTACTTTCATATTTATTTGATTTATGCCTATTTACAAAAGTATACCTTAATTAGCTCTATCTGAAATTAGTATTTAATAAAACAGTATTATACTAATTCTTTCAGTACATGTAGTTTAAATGGGTTAAAAAATTGCAAACAACAGACAATTAAATTTAAATTTAATTAATTTAGCTAAATGTTTCATCGTATTGTGGACCCTAAGCAACCATGTAATTACAAATATATTACATTGAATATATATATAGTAATAGTAAGGATGTGGCATTGTCAAAAATAATTGCAATATTGGTATGGAGAGGACAGAGAGATAGGTTGTGGCTTACCTGAAAGTGAAGTGTGGTGTCACCATGAGGAACTGAAGGTTGTTCATCAAATTTTCAAAGGCTCTCAGCCTCCTTCTTCAGGAAGGAGTGTTACACCATTCTGTGCACCGGCCGGTGTAATGGTGTAACACTCCTTCCTGAAGACCGGTGCACAGAATGGTGTAACACTCCTTCCAGAAGAAGGAGGCTGAGAGCCTCTGAAAATTTGATGAACAACCTTCAGTTCCTTATGGCTGCACCGCACTTCACTTTCAGGTAAGCCACAACCTATCTCTCTGTCCTTTCCATACCAATATTGCCATTATATATATATATATATATATATATATATATATATATATATATATTGATAATGAGAAAAATAGTCAAATACAGACGAGAGAAGTGCTGATATAAATACCACTCGATGTTTCTGGAAACCTTGTGCCTCTCGTCAGGTGCTAAGAAAGGAACTAAGTTTCTGGAAACGTCGTGTGGTATTTATATCAGCACTTCTCTCGTCTGTATTTAGCTATTTTTCTCATTAATTTTCAAATCAAATATAATTTTTTTCATTTTAATATATATTGAATTTAATCTAACATCCTGATGATGAGTGTCCAAAATGTAGGTTAATTAATTTCCAAAGTGACCTCGACTTAGTAAGTAGCTTCGTCTTGTATCATCAGTGCTTAGAGCTTAATTTGATTTGCAACCTTGTTGTCAGTAAAGTCATAGAAAGTAACATCTCAACAGAACTCTGATGTGCTGTCATGAAGGTGTGGTTAAATTTTCCAAGGTTCTAGATTCTGGCTATTGTTTGATAGTATATAAAATCAGTTTTATTTTTAAATGCATTTCCAATGTATTATTTTAACTTTTAAGATAGTATTTCAGGTGTTTATTTAAATGTCAGGGTTTCAAATAGTTGTTTAATCTGAATTTGTCTGTATGTGATTAGTTTTGTTTAGATAATTTTCTAATATTAGAGTTATGTAGTATGTGAGTAAAGTAGGAAGGGTCATTATGATTTTTTGGTAGGTGTAGCATGCTTTATGCTGTATATGACTACTTCTGGTGAGGTCGTATGTTAGTATTGAATATAAATAGCAAGGAATTCTGGACTAATTTACCCACTCAGTACCCACAAGAGGGATGTCAGAAGAGGTTCTCCTGGGAACCGAAGGATTAAATTGTAAATGCACTGCAGTTTTCGCGCCTGCAGCAGCGAACGTGGGTGAATGATGCCTCTAACTGTAAGACCACATTCTTCCTCTTCCCGCTCTGCTTGCTGAGGTTATTTTACAAAGTGCTGAACGTTACCCTCATTACAAACTATGAAATCCCTCAATGAGGTAGACAGAATGCCAACTGAGGAAACAAGCACAATTATTATGTATTGTAACGTGTTATATGTAAATATTATAATGTATTATATATTGTAACGTCCGACCTCGTTGCCTTCGTCGCTTTCGACAATTTATTTAGGGCGCCAAGTAGTTTTTTAATGTGAAATTACCCAATTGTTTATATGCAATGATATTTTTACAGGTAGTTGTCTTGTTTACGCTACAAGGTTTATCCCCGACGAGGTGGTCTACATGGCAACTGCCTTTACAATTGAAAATAACGACCATTTAGGAGAATGATACTGTTATTTACCGCTGTCGTTCTCAATTATGCACACAAGTAAGTGTATCAGGATCTAAATTGTGAGGGGGGAAATAAAAGAAATACATATTTAAACGCGACGTTTCGACGACTAAAATCTCTGTCGTCATCTTCGCCTAGAAGATTTTTTTTTTAATTTCAAGGCACTAAAATTTTGTGCTGCACATTGAAACTGGTCAAATGTGAACAACCATCAATTAACATCTACATTAAATCCAAGCCTAGAAGATGACGACAGAGATTTTAGTCGCCGAAACGTCGCGTTTAAATATGCTACACCCGACTGAAAACCGAGAACTGTTTATCGAACAATTAAACCGGGAAAGACTTTGAAAATAAATACATTTATCACGACACTTTTTCTAAACTAAAAAAAAATGGAACGCCAGAGAAAAAAATCAAGTTGAACGAGGAGGAGATCATAGACACAAAAAAAGCCTATATTTTGAGGACCTTTTTTGGTTGGCTTGTAAAAGTTTGCGGGAAACCTACAAAAATCAAAAACTAATCAACCCAAAATAATGTGTAATTGTTGTAGATAAAACTCTCAGGGTCTCAACGACGTTTCGGCGGCAATTTCCGCCATCGTCAATCAGGGTTGAGACCCCTACAGTGTTATCTAGAACAATTACACATTATTTTGGATTGATTAATTTAATTGACCCGGGTTGAGTCCCCTAGAGTTTTATCTAGAACAATTACCCATTATTTTGGGTTGATTAATTTAATTGACCCGGGTCGAGTCCCCTAGAGTTTTATCTAGCACAATTACACATTATTTTGGGTTGGTTAATTTAATTAATCGTTATTCAACGATCGATTGACCCGGGTTGAGACCCCTAGAGTTTTATCTAGAACAATTACACTTTATTTTGGGTTGGTTAATTTAATTAATCGTTATTCAACGAACGATTGACCCGGGTTGAGACCCCTAGAGTTTTATCCAGAACAATTTCACATTATTTTGGGTTTATTAATTTAATTAATCGTTATTCAACGAACGATTGACCCGGGTTGAGACCCCTAGAGTTTTATCTAGAACAATTATACTCTATTTTGGGTTTATTAATTTAATTAATCGTTATTCAACGAACGATTGACCCGGGTTTAGACCCTAGAGTTTTATGTAGAACAATTTCACATTATTTTGGGTTGATTAATTTAATTAATCGTTATTCAACGAACGATTGGCCCGGGTTGAGACCCCTATAGTTTTATCCAGAACAATTACACATTATTTTGGGTTTATTAATTTAATTAATCGTTATTCAACGAACGATTGACCCGGGTTGAGACCCCTAGAGTTTTATCTAGCACAATTACACATTATTTTGGGTTGGTTAATTTAATTAATCGTTATTCAACGATCGATTGACCCGGGTTGAGACCCCTAGAGTTTTATCCAGAACAATTTCACATTATTTTGGGTTTATTAATTTAATTAATCGTTATTCAACGAACGATTGACCCGGGTTGAGACCCCTAGAGTTTTATCTAGAACAATTATACTCTATTTTGGGTTTATTAATTTAATTAATCGTTATTCAACGAACGATTGACCCGGGTTTAGACCCTAGAGTTTTATGTAGAACAATTTCACATTATTTTGGGTTGATTAATTTAATTAATCGTTATTCAACGAACGATTGGCCCGGGTTGAGACCCCTATAGTTTTATCCAGAACAATTACACGTTATTTTGGGTTGATTAATTAAATTGATCGTTATTCAACGAACGATTGGCCCGGGTTTAGACCCCGAGAGTTTTATCTAGAACAATTACACATTATTTTGGGTTGGTTAATTTAATTGATCGTTATTCAACGAACGATTGACCCGGGTTTAGACCCTAGAGTTTTATGTAGAACATTACACGTTATTTTGGGTTTATTAATTTAATTAATCGTTATTCAATGAACGATTGACTGTGGTTTAGACCCTAGAGTTTTATATAGAACAATTACACTTTATTTTGGGTTTTTTAATTTAATTAATCGTTATTCAACGAACGATTTGCCCGGGTTTATACCCCTAGAGTTTTATCTAGAACAGTTACACATTATTTGGGGTTGATTAATTTAATTGATCGTTATTCAACGAACAATTGGCCCGGATTGAGACCCTAGTGTTTTATCTAGAACAATTACACATTATTTTGGGTGCGTTAATTTAATTAATCGTTATTCAACGAACTATTGGCCCGGGTTGAGACCCCTATAGTTTTATCTAGAACAATTACACATTATTTGGGGTTGATTAATTTAATTGATCGTTATTCAACGAACAATTGGCCCGGGTTGAGACCCTAGAGTTTTATCTAGAACAATTACACATTATTTTGGGTTCGTTAATTTAATTAATCGTTATTCAACGAACTATTGGCCAGGGTTGAGACCCCTAGAGTTTTATCTAGAACAATTACACATTATTTTGGGTTTATTAATTTAATTAATCGTTATTCAACGAACGATTGACCCGGGTTTAGACCCTAGAGTTTTATGTTGAACAATTTCACATTATTTTTGGTTGGTTAATTTAATTAATTGTTTTTCAACGAACGATTGGCCTGGGTTGAGACCCCTAGAGTTTTATCTAGAACAGTTACACATTATTTTGGTTGGTTAATTTAATTAATCGTTATTCAACGAATAATTGACCCGGGTTGAGACCCCTACAGTTTTATCTAGAACAATTTCACATTATTTTGGGTTTATTAATTTAATTCATCGTTATTCAATGAACGATTGACTGTGGTTTAGACCCTAGAGTTTTATCTAGAACAATTACACTTTATTTTGGGGTTTTTAATTTAATTAATCGTTATTCAACGAACGATTTGCCCGGGTTGAGTCCCCTAGAGTTTTATCTAGAACAATTTCACATTATTTTGGGTTTATTAATTTAATTCATCGTTATTCAATGAACGATTGACTGTGGTTTAGACCCTAGAGTTTTATCCAGAACAATTACACATTTTGGGTTAGTTAATTTAATTAATCGTTATTCAACGAACGATTGGCCCGGGTTGAGACCCCTTGAGTTTTATCTAGAACAATTATACATTATTTTGGGTTCTTTAATTTAATTAATCGAACGATTGGCCCGAGTGTTTTATTTAGAACAACTTCACCGGGAAAGCCGTCGCTGCTCTCTAATGTGTAACTGTGATCTTGATTCGGTCGTGTCTGGTCTGACGTTGAGGTCAACCTTCCAGTTCAAAGTCTTGCACCTTTAACGACAGGTCTGTGGACACCTCGCATGACAGACATGCGTGACAGCACGTTGCTCGTGTGTGCACTCTGGTATCATGACCTGCCTTAAGGAATTTTCTTACCTAGCGTAATGTGAGAATACTCGCTGGACTGTTCTGGTCGTGCGCTGGAAGGGCAAAGTATCATTGTGAATGAAGTTCCGGTTCCTCCATCCGGAAGCTTCAATTGTCACTTCCAATAGGACTATTGGTCTTCTTCCTCGTCCGCTCTTACCTGCTATTCCGTAAATGAGGTTTTGTAACTTTGTACATTGGAGCAGCCTTTCATTACTGAAATAATAATTACATTGATTTTAATGATACTAAAATTTATTTTTAATCATTTTTATTGTGAGAAAAAAAGAAAAAATTAGGATGTTTCGTTGATTCGTGATTCTGCGAGTAGGTGTTTTTGACGTGACTGTACGGAGAAGAAGAGTCTTTGATTTCGTGATCGTGGGAGCAAAGCTGCCCTCACAATAACCCTCTGTGGAGTCCGACAAAGGACCCTCACGTCCTTGCCACCCACTCACCCACCTCGATACATTACAACGCTTGGTTTCGTAAATCATCACAAGAGTCCTCAAAATATATTACTTTGATGACTTCACTCACTTCGGATTTAATATTCGTAAAGAAGCTTTTAATTAATTTGATTAGATAAGGGAAAACACTACGTCTTTTAACATTTATCCTGGTTTTTTAGGGTTCCAGGCTACATGAGGGTAATCCACATGGTGGCAACTCCCCTTTAATAGCATAGGAAGGGATCCGAAAGGAGGGGATGCGGAAGGGTAGAGGAAGGTAGCCAAAGGGTTAACTAGGCCCCCGGGTTATGGTTTAAGGATCCTACAGCGCGGCATTTCGCCTGAAAGTGATGCAGGAGAAACCCTAGAAAAATCTGCATCAGGTAGGTCGGGCTCTTGAGTACTTGTCCCACGGCCTTCCCCTGGATGGCGGGAGAAGAGTTTGCTGTGGGGTCGCAGCATTTCCCTACCTCCGTACCTCGACCGGTTTAGGACTCTTCCAATGGGAACAGCGAAACAACTCTTACCGTATTCCCCAAGTTCTGTGACCCCGGAACATACACCTCTCAAAACAGGCCTCGGCTTGTAGGAACCTTAGTTCGAAAAACGGAGAGAGGAGGAGGCATCCCCAAAACTAGCCCCTTCGTGTCACTCCTACAAGGTTCTGCCTGCGAGACAACAGCCCTCGCAGGTACTGCATATGAGAGAATAGCCCTCGCAGACAAAATTCCCGCAAGATTTATCGTTTTTTGGTTTTTTTAAGGGTAACAGGCTACATGAGGGTAATCCACATGGTGGCAACTCCCCTCTTATAGCATAGGAACGGATCTGAAAGGGGGGGATGCTGAAGGGTAGAGGAAGGTAGTCAAGGGTTAACTAGGGGTCCCGGGCTTTAGTTTAAGGATCCTACCCGGCATTCACCTAAAAGTAATGCAGGGAAACCCCTAGAAAAACCTGCATCAGGTAGGTCGGGATCTTGGGTACTTGTCCCACGCCCTTCCCTGGATGGCGGGAGAAGAGTTTGCCGTGGGGACGCAGCATTCCCTACCTCCGTACCTGGACCAGTTTAGGAGGCAGCTGGCCGACTGTTCCAATGGGATTAATTATATGTTAACAGTGGTATATATATATATATATATATATATATATATATATATATTCTGACTATTAAGACAACTTACAAAATTATATTACGTTTCGTCGCTAAATTTGCGACTTCTTCAGGCACGAAGTTTAACATTAACAAAAAAATAATTGCTAATGAGGTCGTTGACTCCCTTGACTGCCGTGGCCCGAATCATCGTCAATTTTATGTTTATATATATATATATATATATATATATATATAATTCTCTGACTTCAAATTGGTCGTTTTGTTTATTGATAATTAAAATTATTATTAATGAGGCCAAAACTATATTAAAAATTAGAATTTTAAACAAATTTTAATTGAACAAGTTGCTTCTGTCCGGGTGACGAGGATCTTCACAGGGAAAACCATTAAATTGGCCAGAAATTAATTAAAATTACAATGTTTCATGTGTTTTTGGCCTTATTACTACAGTTTAAGAGGTTTGGCGCAGGCAGGCCGCAGATGATTGCAGTCGTCGTCCTTGAACTTGACCTTTCCTGCCCCCCCCCCCCACCGCCTACCTGATCAAGTGATTCCTCAGTCCAGATGTTGTCAAAATGTCTCCCTTCCAGGTGCCCGGAGCAGCCTAGTCTCTTAGTTTATCTACGTTTATCTCTGCTTCCCACGGGTTTTACTCCTTACAGTGTTCTCAACCGTGTCACGAAAAAACACGATTCAGTCTTTAATTATTTCTCTGGAGCTTTATTTATTCATCATTCAAACAAAAAAAAACTTTACAAGACAAGGAATAAAACAAATAATTAGTATTCAGTGCAGTTTTAACTTTATTCAAAATTCTTTTGAGGTGTATTAAATATCTTTGGAACCTGCTAACTTGCAATGTTGTACAGTCAATTTAATACGAAATTCAATATGGCAAGTATTAATTATTAAGGTCTAATCTGTTTCAACTATTATAATGTTCACCTGATGACGTCCCACACTAGCGGGGACGAAACGTAGTGTTTAACAACTTGTAGTCATTATTATTATTATTATTATGAGGCCAGTAAATTTATTGGCCATTCTATTTATTTGTTTTGTTATTATTCGTAGATTTTAAAATTAATATTCATGTTCCTCGAGTAAGCATCCTCGTCCTTACGGTCCATGACGGTCAATTAAAAACCTTTACAAGTCGATAAATAAAATAATCAACAATTTTTATTTCACGTTAGACAAGTCGAAAGATCCAGAGCAGGAATATAAAATAATATTTAAAACTGATCCGTCATTGTAATAACATAAACTGGGCAAATACACGACTATTTTTTATTTATTTTTAGGGCAAAAGGCCCTTAAAGCACGCACGGACAAGCATGGGGGTGTCTACCAATTTCTACACCCCCTCTGCACGTGCTGCGTAAACTAACTTGGAACACAAGGATTGGGAACTTGTCTTTGATCCGCACCTGAGGTGTAGCCAGGCTACATGAGGGTAATCCACATGGTGGCAACTCCCCTCTTATAGCATAGGAAGGGATCTGAAAGCGGGGGGATGTGGAAGGGTACCGGAATGTAGCCAAGGGTTAACTAGGGGGCCCTCGGGCTATGGTTTAAGGATCCTACCCGGCATTCTCCTAAAAGTAATGCAGGGAAACCCCTAGAAAAACCTGCATCAGGTAGGTCAGACTATTGGCTACTTGTCCCACGCCCTTCCCTGGATGGCGGGATAGAGGGGTTTTCTGTGTGGACGCAGCATTCCGTTCTCCGTGCCTCGACCAGTTTAGGAGGCAGCTGGCCGACTGTTCCAATGGGAACAGAGAACAACTCTTACCGTTTGCCCCAAGGTCTCAAAACAGGCTCAGGTGCTTCGGCTTGTGGGAACCTTAGTTCATAAAATCAGAGAGATGTGAAGGCATCGCCAAAAGTAGCCCTTTCGTGTCTCTCCTACAAGGTTCTGCCTGCGAGAGAGATTTTTTTTTACGGTACCAGGCCACATGAGGGTAATCCACATGGTGGCAATTTTCCCCTTTTAATTGCATAGGAAGGGATTTGAAAGGGGGGATGCGGAAGGGTAGAGGAAGGTAGCCCTAGGTTAACTAGAGCCCCCTGGCCGTAATTTAAGGATCCTACAATGCAAATCACCAAAAAGTGATACAGGGAAAACCCTAGAAAAATCTGCATAAGGTAGGACGGGCATTGGGCACTTGTCCCACGCCCTTCCCTGGATGGCGGGAGAGGGGAGTTTACTGTGGGGTCGCAGCATTCCCTACCTCCGTACCTCGACCAGTTTAGGACGCAGCTGGCCGACTGTTTGCAATGGGAACAAAGAACAACTCTTACCGTATGCCCCCAAGGTCTGTGACCCCGGAACATTCACCTCTCAAAAAATAGGCCGAGGTGCCTCGGCTTGTGGGGAACCTTAGTTCAAAATCAGAGAGGGGAAAAGGCATCCCCAAAGGTAGCCCCTTCGTGTCTCTCCTACAAGGTTCTGCCTGCGAGAGAATAGCCCTCGTAGACTGGTCTGATCCTGAGGGCATAATACCCTTTAATACGGTCATTCACGGAGATGGGTTGTGAGAGAGACAGAATGAAGAGCGTAGGACCGAGGGAAAAAAGTGCCGATAATTCGACCTGAAGGGTCTCCTTACCTCAGCGATACTTAGAAGGATTGATGATCTATGACACTGCTCTTGTGCGACAGCAACTTGCACGTCGATCCTCTTCTCGTCGTGGAGTCCTGTAACAGCGTGGTCAGTATCATGGTGGAGGATGAGAGGTGCTTGGGTCATAGTTGCCCAGTCCTCTTATGATGGTGTCTTGCTGTACAGGCGTACAACATCTTCTCTGACGAATACAGACAAAAGAAGTGATGATATAAATAGCTCACGGCGTTTCCTTGTTCCTCTCGTCAGGTGCGGGGGGAACAATACAACTGCACACGACAGTTGACAAACTTGTTATGTTTTTCTTTGCACCTGAAGAAAGGAACAAGGAAACGTCGTGAGCTATTTATATAATCACTTCTTTGGTCTAGTACTAGGCTAATTTGTCTTGTTATTAATTCTCAAGACAGGCGTGTTATTTTCATTTTATCTTCTTCTTCCATCAAACCAGGATCAGGCCTGTTCCGGTCTCTTCCATGATCTTTCCACGTTCCTTCTTCCATTATTTGTTTGGTAATCCTCGTGCATTTCTCTTTCAGTTGGATCGCCTTCTGTGTTATTGATTGTGTATGCCTTGGTTCATCTCTTCTGATTGAAAGTAAGCCTGCGAGAGGATTTCTCGCAGGTGAACCTTCCCAGAGAGCTCTGGCGGGGGCTACCTTTGGGGATGCTCTCACATCTCTCTGGTTTTTTTGAACTAAGGTTCCCACATGCCGAGGCACCTCGGTCTGTTTTGAGAGGTGTATGTTCCGGGGTCACAGACCTTGGGGAATACCGTAAGAGTTGTTCACTGCTCCCATTGGAATAGTCGGCCAGCTGCCTCCTAAACTGGTCGAGGCACGGAGAAGGGAATGCTGCGTCCACACAGAAAACTCCTCTCCCGCCATCCAGGGAAGGGCGTGGGACAAGTACCCAATGCCCGGCCTACCTGATGCAGGTTTTTCTAGGGTTTTACCTGCATTACTTTTAGGCGAATTGCCCCGGGGTAGGATCCTTAAACCATAGCCCGGGGGCCCCCTAGTTAACCCTTGGCTACCTTCATCCACCCTTCAGCATCCCCCCTTTCAAATCCCTTCCTATGCTATTAAAGGAGAGTTGCCACCCTCATGCAGCCTGTTGCCCTTCTCTAGCGCAGTGATCTTAGAAACTTGACTTCTGCTGTATCTAGTTGCCTAGATCTTTACTTCTAAGCGTCCAGTACAGTAAAGTGCCACAACTCTGCGTTTCTTTCCTTGTATTTTCCCTTCAGGGTTCTTCTTATTGAGCTACGTACATGGTGATTCTCATATTATACATAACTGCATTACCAGGATTCTACGTTGTCGACGAGGCGCTGACCTGTTCTCTCATACTTGAAGAGGTTCACGCCTGAAGCGCAGTTTAAAACAGATGAAAATAATTTCTTAAACGTTGTTATCCTGGAGAAATCATATTTTATTTGTGCGTAATTCCCAGTTACTTAGGTTTCGATAGGTCGCTTACCGGAAATCCTTAGGAGAAGCAACGCTTCAAGGATGTAGAAAGTGATGCAGGCTTCTCAGCTCTAAGTTGTTAGTGAGGACTTAATTAAATATACAGTAAGTAATGCCTATACCATTGTGAGGGGAAACAAAAGAGATATTAGATTTTGACTGTAATTGTTTTTAAATTTTGGAAATTGATAATTAATTATTTTGCTTGTTAAATTTTTTTATAATCATTTAATTTAATTAACCTTTTTCATTTTGATTATTACATTAAATGGCGCCCAACGTGGGGCGAAGTAATTAATTAAACGACCATCATTTGTTTGATTATTACATTAAATGGCTACCACAACGTGGGACGAAGTAATTAATTAAACGACCATTATTTGTTTGATTATTACATTAAATGGCGCCCAACGTGGGGCGAAGTAATTAATTAAACGACCATCATTTGTTTGATTATTACATTAAATGGCTACCACAACGTGGGACGAAGTAATTAATTAAACGACCATCATTTGTTTGATTATTACATTAAATGGCTACCACAACGTGGGACGAAGTAATTAATTTAACGACCATCATTTGTTTGATTATTACATTAAATGGCTACCACAACGTGGGGCAAACTAATTGTAACCCCTTAGTAATTGATTATTACAATATATTGGTCGTGAATATGGTTGTCTTTCTACCATTACGATGATGATGTTCTCGGCGATTTCCTAGAGTACTGCCATCACCATTCTTCCTCCTTTGTCCGTGTGTTGACTGACGGTATCAGCTTATCTCGTACTGTCCTCGGACTTCTTCCGTGGGCAATCATTTCTGAACTTTCTTCTTATTTTGTCTGTCCGTTACGTTAAACATATTGGGGATTTTTCTCACGATGTTTCGGCTACACATACATAATTTTCTGTTTGTGGGGTGGTGCATCCAAAGTCCACGATCCATTACCCACGTATTCGGAAACGCACCTATTAGAGTATGTTTTGCGCTGTAAATTATTTTTTTACCGTGGCCTTCTTTTCTTTTCAGGTTTTAAAAGTAACGGAAGTAGTTCCTCAGCACTGTAAGACTCCTCCATCTATCCTTAATCCGCCCACGTGGTCGTGCTCCCACTCCAACAGAATACAAACTAAAATTCCCCCCTGGTACCTTCGCAACTTCACAAAGACCTTGTAATCCCTGCCATAATTCATAAGTTCCTAATAAACAGCTCCATCAACCATCCACATCCGCACCATTGAGCTCTTCCACAGTGACCCCGCCCCCTCCTCCTTCACAAAATAGCAGACCCAATTGACATCATCCTCGCCCTAAATCACTAACTCTAGCCCCCTCCTACCACCTGGCACTACAGACTCCCCATCTTCTGTCTGTATTTGGCTCTGGGATGCTCGTCCCGGGGCCTAAGAAGAGCCTAGAGCGACACAACCGCACCACTCAGTAGACAAAACTCAGAAGCCAACTGACTAGTGCGTCATGGGATCCAGAATCAACAACAACTCTTCCCTCTTATCAATTGAAAATCTCCCACATCCCTCAGCACTGTAAGACTCCTCCATCTGTCCTTAATCCGCTCCACGTGGTCCTGCTCCACTGCGCCTGTTCCCACTACAACAAACCAAAATTCCCCCCTGGTACCTTCGCAACTCCACAAAGACCTTGTAATCCCTGCAGTAATTCATGAATCTACCAAGTCCCTAATAAATAGCTCCATCAACCATCCAAATCCCCACCATTGAACTCTTCCACAGTGACCCCGCCCCCTCCTACACAAAATCGCAGACTAGAACGTAAACTCCCCCTAAATCACTAACCGTAGCCCCCCTCCTACCCCCTGGCACTACAGACTCCCATCTTCCCCCATAACCTCCTTAACGCTGAAGTTTCCCCCAAGGACCAGGTCAAGCCCAAACACCACGCCACGCCTGCCAACCTTAGTTAATATGATAGTCGCTTCCTCTCGTCTCTAACTCTCCATTAACAAGGTTCACAAGGTTACATGTGAAGTATTTACAAACTGTAACTACTGTTGTTATTATCACAACTGTAAAGGTCCCGGACTTAAAAGTTAATTTTAATAAATAATAATAATAAAAAAGTTTGTATGTATGTATTTACGCTAATCTCTATACAAATTTTAACACGTGGACAAAAATGCAACCAAAAATTAGTAGAAATATTCTTCAAAAAGACGAGAAACGGTACTGTGTGAGTTTGTGTGTGTGTATGTGGGGGGGGGGGGGGGTTGAGAAACCCTTAGCATAAAGGTGAAAAGAATTATAATTTTAAAAAAAGTGATCATTTTTGCGTTGAATTACTGCTTGCCGAGAGACCGTGACCTCACTCGAGAGAGAGAGAGAAGCGAGAAAAGAGAGAGAAGAGAAAGAGAAAAGATAGAGAGAAAGGAGAGAGAGAAAAGAGAGAGGGAAAAGAGAGAGAGGGAAAAGAGAGAGAGAAGAGAGAGACGTTACTACACGACGAACAGAGGAAATAGTTCATTTTCCCGGTACTGAATGAAGCAGAAACATTTACATTGAATAAAAAGTATAATGTTAATCCAGCGATACTCTGTCGAGTGATAATAATAATAAAAAAACAATACGAAATACTTTTCGATCCTTGCGAGGAAAAATGGTAAGTTAATTTTACGCCGCCATATTAGTGACTACGTCTGATTTGAAAAAAAATCTATCTAATAAAATAAGATGTATGTATGTATGTATGTATTTACGTTAATTCCTATACAAATTTAAACGCGTGGACAGATTGCTACGAAACTTGCTCCACATATTCTTACAAACACGAGAAACGGTACTGTGGTAGGGGGGGGGAGGGGGGTTGAGAAACCCCTAGCATAAAGGTGGAAAGAATTATAATTATGTGTTTAATTACAGCGCGGCAAGAGACCGTGACGTCACGCATTATATATATATATATATATATATATATATATATATATATATAGAGAGAGAGAGAGAGAGAGAGAGATAGAGAGATAGAGATAGAGAGAGAGATAGAGAGAGAGAGGGTATATATAGAGAGAGAGAGAGATAGTTAGAGAATGAGAGATATAGATAGATAGAGAGAGAGACGTTACTGCGCGAGGAACAAAGGAAATAGTTTCTTTTTCCGTAATGAAATAAAGCAGGAATTTTATGATAAATTTTCATCCAGCGATGTTCCATCCAATGATGATAAAAAACAATACGAAGTACTTTACGATCCTTGCGGGGAAACTGTAAGTTAATTTTACGCCGCCATGTTTAGTGACTACAAAATGGCGTCCATGTGTTTACATTGTGAATCTAGCTGAGAATTTCATCAGTTTAAAACTTTCGTAATGTCTGAAGACTCACGGAGTGTTCAATTAGTAAAGTAATTCGGAGAAATGATGCAATAAAATTAAAAACTGTTCAATTACTGCACTATCGGTCGAAAAATATAAATAACTTTTTCGGGTTTATATAAATAACTACACGGTCAACGCCGGGCAGGTTGAGTTAATAAAAATGTCACTAATTGAGCGCCAATCGTTTGCGCGTGTTTGTGATTCTGAATGTCGTCCCGTACCGGGGACAAAATAAAGAGAAAGCGCGCAGTCAGCTCAAGAGGAAGTGTTGGCACTCCTGTTGGAGGGCCAGCTGATTGGTCTCTTCCTAGTCGTACGTGCTACGCAGTCTGCCTCCTAACGTGGACCAGCGACCATGTGTTTGATCAGGAAGCAGCATACCTGTGCGCTTGTGTTGGAAGACGGCACGATTTTCCCCGGCGAAAGTTTCGGGGCTCAAACGGAAAGCGATGGCGAAGTCGGTAAGTTGTGAAACTAACACGTACAAGTCATCATTATAAAAGGATAAACAAGAACACGTGCACCGGCACTTTACCGGTATTCGTCCTCAGAACTTGTCACTTGCAATAAACACACGTCAGTAAAAATATTATCTTTGAAAGTCCCCCAAGACGTAACAACGAGCGACGCGAATTGCAATTTAATTCTCGTGGCACGTCGTTGCAATATTATTATTATTATTATTTACATGTGACCAATGAAGCTGTCAAAAATTAGTAGGAGGACAACTGAGAATGAAAACAGTTTCACGGGAAAGAATTGACAAAGCCGCGGGGAATTATACTAAAAATTTAACAGCTTCTATGACTTTGTTAATCATCTTTGACAAAGCGGGAATTTTCGATTCCGGTTTATTTGTGGTGATTGTTGCAATTATGCTTTGACGTGAAATTAGTCATCAAGAATTAAATTATTAATTCTAGTTTTTGTATAATATAAGAAACTAAACGTTGTATGCACGCTCTGTTTGCAATGAGGGAGACGTTTACCTTTGCGGCTTTGTAAGTACGTAAGCAACTATTCTTGCAGGCTTAATTATTTTATATAATTTGTAGTCACTTTTATTTTTTCAGATTTAATTGGTAAAGTCAATTACTTTCCATCATGCTTCAGTTATATATTTCAAAGTTGCAATATTGTACTAAAACTATCAACTAAAATTAAATACTGGAAAAAAAAAAAAAATCCAACGACACTGCCATTGTGTATAGTTTAGTAACTCACTAAAAATAATTTTTTATTATTTCATAGATTTTTTTCTTTATTTCCAATTCTATTTGGAAGAATGTTCCCCCTTTTTTTTAAAGACATATTTCAAATGTCTAAATAAAGTTGTTTTGTCTATAAATTGATTAACAGTTAATCTGGAAACTTGCAGAGTATTTCAAGTACTATTACTTTGATATAAAAGTACTCCATTTCAAAATTTGGGTTTTAAAAATAACATTTTTTTATATATTTTGCTATGTTTTGAAATGTGATTGACTATATTTAACTCAGCCATAGGAAATTGAGAATAGTGTAAAATATTTTTTTACTAACAAAACATTATAAACATACAATTTATTGTTAAAATATTAATTACATTTGACAAAATATATGCAATTATGCAAAATATTAATGTAATATTTTCTGTAGTTTTGAAGTTGGTTCAGAAATTTTGTGCCGAGTACTCGCATAGAGATGTGGCTCATACTGAATGAAACCTGTAGGTTGAACAGAGAAGTACCCTTACTGTATGATGTATGTTTCCGAGGGCTAATATCAAACATTTATATAATTATAATATCAAACCATTTATGAGTCGATTTGTTAAATACATTTCATTGGGGAACTAACGAGTGGGGGTTACTCAGTATGAAAACACACACACAACATCCAAGCCCTAGATGGGATTTGAACCCGGGACCTCGGTGATGTGAGGCAGTCATGCTGATCCCTATGCCACAGGATATCAGCCATCCTAAAACACTTTCAGACCATTTAAAATCTGATTTGTTAAATACATTTCATTGGGGAACTAACGAGTGGGGGTTACTCAGTATGAAAACACGCACACAACATCCAAGCCCTAGACGGAATTTGAACCCAGGACTTCGAGTGATGTGAGGCAGTCATGCTGATCCCTATGCCACAGGATATCAGCCATCCTAAAACACTTTCAGACCATTTAAAATCCGATTTGTTAAAAAAATTTCATTGGGGAACTAATGAGTGGGGGTTACTCAGTATGGAAACACGCACACAACATCAAAGCCCTAGACGGAATTTGAACCCAGGACTTCGGGTGATGTGAGGCAGTCATGCTGATCCCTGTATCACAGTCGGCTGGTTAAGATGATTTGTACTTGGAAATTGTACAGCTTATTGTAACTATAAATATTGCAAATTTTTCAAAGTGTATTTTAAAAGCAAGCATAAGTTTGCCCTACAAAACTTTTTGGCTTTACAATGTGAAGTTTTGTATAATACACTTAAGAGATCTGTTAGTCATATTGCACTTAAAGTTAAAATTGTATAGTTTTATTTTTAGCGATGGTTGTCCTTTTGATTTTATACAACGGAAACTACTTTCTTCACAGACCTGCTTGAAAATTCAGTACATCCAGGCAATCTTTTTTAAAAAACTGACTTGAGTTCAGATTTTTTATTTTATGAATTTTGTAATGGAATTTTATAGTTGATTAAATAATTCACTACCAATGCCTGTTGGATATGGGGCATGTAGTTGTTAATTATGACACCATAAGTTAAATTGAGTGTACAGTAATTTTGACAAAATTTTGAACTTCACATATCTACAATACGTTTTAATTTTCAAGCAAATTTAAGTATTTACTAACAGTAAACCAAGTAAATTTTAAAAATAAGTATTTAAAAATTTCAGTGCACTATGTAACACACTTTTCCTTTAAGTACTTTAGTTTCTAATTCATACAGGCACCAGTGCAAGCTATGGAACTAATGATTGAGGAATTTATTTCAGTGTTTCAGACTGGGATGGTGGGATATCAAGAGTCTCTTACAGACCCATCTTATCATTCCCAAATTCTTGTTCTTACATATCCCCTAATTGGTAATTATGGTGTTACTGATGATAGCCGTGATGATTATGGACTTCCCAAGTGAGTATTCTTTGATGAATAAACTACTATACTAGGAAAATGTAAAATTAGTAATATTTAATAATAAAATAGCCAATAATGCAAATTGAGAAAATATGAGCAATAATTTAAATTCAGTAGAATTCAAATAGGTGTGATGATTGAAGTACAATCACTAAGACGAGTTATTTAAAGTTATATTAACATAGATTTTAAAATGTTTGGAAGCTTCTTTAAAATATTTGATTCTAATGTTTTCAAAGTACACTTCACAATAAATAGAATTGCCTAGTTGGAGTAGCTTATTTTGTGTGGAACACTAATGTTAACTTATTAATAAATTTTTCACAAAAAAAGTGTACATTCGCTAATGTTTTTTAATTCTCAATTTTGTAGAATATGAATGTATAATTCATTATGAAATACTTTGGCATATACTGTGTCTAAAGTTTCTTTCTGTTATAATGTGAAATACATTGATATCTGCGTCCCCACAGCAAACTCTTCTCCCGCTGTCGGAAGGGTGTGGGACAAGTACCCAATGCCCGACCTACCTGATGCAGGTTTTTCTAGGGTTTTCCCTGCATTATGTTTAGGCGAATGCCGAGTAGGATCCTTAAACCATAGCCCGGGGGCCCTAGTAACCCTTGGCTACCTTCCTCTACCCTTCCGCATCCCCCTATTAAAGGGTTGCCACTATGTGGATTACCCTCATGTAGCCTGTTACCCTAAAAAATAAAAAAAATAAAAAGGCGGTTTACAGAATAAAAATTGTAAAGATTAATATTTTGTACAAAACATTAAACTATATATATTTTTTTCAAAATCTTTTGTCATTATTTAATTATTAATGGGGATATAATAATAATAATAATAATTCTATTTATCATTTTTATGCAATTGTAGATGGTTTGAGTCTCATCGCATATGGGCAGCTGGTTTAATTGTTGGTGAATTGTGTGAGACTCCTAGTCATTGGCGACAAGTTAAAACCCTGTCTCAATGGATGCGAGAAAATGGTATCCCAGGGATATATGGAATAGACACTAGGGAACTTACGAAAAGAATTAGAGAGAAAGGAACGATCCTTGGCCGAATAGTAATGGGTGTTCCACAGATAACTGCACATCTAACATTTGATGACCCCAATAAAAGAAACCTTGTTGAAGAGGTTTCTGTAAAAGTAAGCTTATTTTATCAATTTTTTAAAATTTACTTAGTTGTAATTTAGATTCAACAAAGCCTTTTTTTTTTCTAATGTGTCATAAATATAGTTCTTGATATTTGCTATAATTAACATTTTATACCTAATTTGCAGACTACTACAACATATAATCATGAAGGAAGATTACGAATTTGTGCTGTTGACTGTGGACTAAAGTACAATCAAATTCGGTGCTTCTTGAAAAGAGGTGTTCGAATTGATTTGGTTCCATGGAATCATCCTCTCAATGTTGATGAATATGACGGTCTTTTCTTGAGTAATGGTCCAGGTGATCCAACTAAATGTGTCGAGACTATTGATAATATAAAGAAAGTTCTGAGTGGGAAAATTAAACCAATATTTGGAATTTGTCTGGGCCATCAGTTATTATCACTGGCTGCTGGATGTAAATCTTTCAAAATGAAGTGAGTTATATATCGTATTTTCTCTTATGGTTTATTATGTAGTTCATGATTTTTTCTAAAAAAAAACAATACAATAACTTCATTAGCCAGTGTCCTAGATTTCAGCTTTAAAATACAGCATTTATTTCCTCAGGTATGGGAACAGGGGGCATAATCAACCTTGCACACATCATCGTACAGGACGTTGTTTCATGACATCTCAAAATCATGGATTTGCTGTTGATCCAAATACGTTACCTCCAGGTTGGGAACCTTTGTTCACTAACAGAAATGATGGCACCAATGAAGGAATAGTTCACAGCTCTCTTCCTTTCTTCAGGTATAAATATTATGATTCATATTTGCTTAAAAATTATCTTTCTTGTTTATATATAATTGATTTTAAAATGGCATAACATTGAAAATGTAATTTTCTCTTTCAATAAATATTCCCCTTATGCTTTATTTTATAATTACAGTTTTGTTCTATATGCTTGGTCTTAGAATATGACAAAGTATTTTCTATGGCTCTTTCATCTCCTTTATTAATTATTACTTCTTTTCTGTACAGTGTACAATTTCATCCTGAGCACATGCCCGGTCCACAAGATTTGGAGTGCTTATTTGATGTTTTCTTGAATCTTGTGGATTCATTCAAGAATGAAGACTTTATAAATGTTCAAGAAGTATTGAAGAAGAAGCTTTCTCGTACATCTGCTATAAATGTCAAAAAGGAAAAGCAGCATATAAAAAAAGTTCTGATTCTTGGGTCTGGAGGACTCTCAATTGGTCAGGCTGGAGAATTTGATTATTCAGGATCACAAGCAATTAAAGCATTGAAGGAAGAGGAAATACAAACAGTTCTCATTAATCCAAACATTGCCACTGTTCAGACTTCTAAGGGTCTGGCAGATAAAGTATATTTCTTACCACTTACTCGAGAATACGTAGAACAGGTAAACTTATTTTCTAACAGATATATCTATGAATATTATATATATATATATATATATATATATATATATATATATATATATATTGAAATAACTTCAGTTAAATAATTACTGAGAATTATTCTATTCTGATCACTGCTAAGAAGTTGAACAGATTATTGAAATTTTAGTATTTAGCACTTTTCCTTGACACACTTATTATAATAAGAATATTTACACAAGAGATTCTCTAATATTTTTTTGAGTCAAGGACTATTTATATCTCTGATACAAATGTTTTTTTCTTCCATTATCTTTTAGTCAAGTTTTTCATTGCGAAAACAATTCCCAACAAGTAATACATTATAAAAATTAGCAAAAATTTGCCCGATTATTTAAGCAGGAGAAAATATTACATTGGATTATTTCCAGGTTATTCGTTCAGAAAGGCCAGATGGAATTTTGTTGACTTTTGGTGGACAGACTGCCCTCAACTGTGGAGTAGAACTAGAGAGAGCTGGCGTATTTGATAAATACAAAGTTCAAATCCTTGGCACACCAATTAAATCAATTATTGAAACAGAAGATAGGAAAGTTTTTGCAGATAGAATTAATGAAATTGGTGAAAAAGTGGCTCCCAGTGCAGCTGTCTACTCAGTTCAGGAGGCAAGTTTCTCTGGAATAGTTACTTTTATTGTTTGAAATTAATTATATTTAACATAATTTTCTGAGATTAACATTTTCATTATTAAGGTATTAAATAATAGGAGATAATGGTACTGTTCATTTTTCTCTATTTTTTTTATAGAATTAGAAACATAGTTGAAACAGATGTATATATTGAATTAAAGCATTTTCAGTGTACTAAACTTGATTAATCAGTCATCCATTATTTGTATATTTGTATAATTGTAAATAAATAATTTCTACTCCAAAAAAAAACCAAAAAATTATTTCTTTTCTCAGGCTCTAGAAGCAGCAGATAAATTAGAATATCCTGTAATGGCTAGAGCAGCATTTTCTCTTGGGGGTCTTGGATCTGGATTTGCTAACAACAGTGAAGAGCTACGATCTTTGGCACAGCAAGCCTTGGCACATTCTAGTCAATTAATTATCGACAAATCACTAAAAGGCTGGAAGGAGGTAGAATATGAAGTTGTGAGAGATGCATTTGATAACTGCATCACAGTAAGTAATACCAATATTCTGCTTAATATTTTTTTTTAGGAATTTTATATAACTGATATGTTTTGTGCTACTTGTCACATTTAGGTTTGTAATATGGAGAATGTTGATCCACTCGGAATCCATACAGGTGAATCAATTGTTGTTGCGCCAAGTCAGACTTTGACTAACAGAGAGTATAATCTTCTCAGAACCACTGCCATAAATGTTATTCGCCATTTTGGAATTGTAGGTGAATGTAATATTCAATATGCATGCAATCCCAATGCAGAGGAATATTACATTATTGAGGTAAGTTTGTTCATTTCAAAATCCATGGAACCATCCCAATTAAAGTTAACTAAGAAGTAGCTAATTAACAGAAAAAAATTAGAGATAAAATAAATACCACACAACATTGCTTCAATTTTTATTGCTTTCATCAGATGATTTAAAATTACATGGGACGAAGGAATGACACAACACAGAAATCAGGCGATTAACTCAAAAGCCTTTTGAGTTGTGTCCTGGTTTGTGAGGTGTGTTATTTGTGGCTCTTGATATTTTGAAAGCAACAAGTATTGCAAAAACATTGTCTGGTATTTATTTTATCACTTAATTTGGTCTGTTAATTGGCTACTTCTTTATCTAACTACTACTATACTCCTAACAGACATGCTTTCTATATTCAAATTAAAGTTAAATTGAAGTATGTGTATACTGCATTTTGTTATAAGTAAAATTTGTCAACATGTTATTAACTTGTGTTCTTTTATTTGAATTATTTTCTATGTTTGTATACTATTATTATATGAATAAAACATTAGCTTATGAAAAATAGAGAAGTGCTATTATATGAACATTACTTTGTAGCTGTCAAACATTTATGAAAAATTATTTTGCATTATCAAAGATTGAAGCCTTTCCCGGTGTAGTTGTTCAATATATTGTTCTCGGAGTTCAATCGGGTTTCGCATAATTATATTAGAATGCAACGTTTCGACGACTAAAAGCTCTGTCGTCATCTTCTAGGCCTAGAAGATGACGACAGATGATGTTGAATTCTAATATAATTATGCAAAACCCGGTTGAACTTCGAGAACAATATATTTTGCATCAATTTGTCGTAAAAAATTGTGAATTTATTGGAGTTAAATGAGGTGAAGTGTTGATTATTAGATCCTCACTTTTGTTTCGTAATTTGGTTTCTTGAAATATTTTAAAGTTATATTTTAGTTTACTATATCTGTTTATGTATTTATATATTGCCTAGGTGAATGCTAGGCTTTCTCGCAGTTCTGCCTTGGCCAGCAAAGCTACTGGGTTTCCTCTGGCATATGTGGCAGCAAAGTTGTCCCTTGGCATTCCTCTTCCAGAAATAAAAAATTCAGTGACAGGCAAAACTACTGCTTGCTTTGAACCTAGTTTGGACTACTGTGTAGTTAAAATACCTCGTTGGGATCTCAGTAAATTCACTAGAGTCAGTACCAAGGTTAGTTTTCTTTCCATATTCTTTTTAAATGTTGATTAAATAAGGTATGAAAATTTAATTTTGTTGATTTTCAATGCTGCTATAAAATAATTGATGTAGTTTGGCTCTGAAACAATGTTAACAAAAAAATAAATTTTGCTAAATAAATTTGTTTATTAATGTAACTGTTGGTAAGATATCCAATTACAATTTTATATTCTAGTCTGTGACACTTAAATTATTGAATGTATGACAGAATTGACTAACTCAGATTTGGAATAGAAATATTGATGGAAATTTTACAAATTAGCTTCACATAGTTTTGTATGCATACTTTGTCATCAATGAATATAAAATTATAAAAACATGGTCAGCATTCATAATTATTACAAAATAATTTTGATCTTGGTTCTTTTCTGTAGATTACACTTCTTGCTATTTTTTCAGATTGGTAGTTCAATGAAGAGTGTAGGAGAAGTTATGGCTATTGGAAGGAAATTTGAGGAAGCCTTTCAGAAAGCTTTAAGAATGATGGACGAGAATGCCATAGGGTTTGATCCATACGTAAAGGAAATTTCAGATGAAGAGTTGGAGAAACCAACTGATAAGAGAATGTTTGTTTTAGCAGCAGCTCTTAAAGCCGGTTACACCATAGATCGGTTATATGATCTCACAAAGATTGATCGTTGGTTTCTACAGAAAATGAAGAATATAATAGATTTTCAAATATTGCTTGAAAGCGTTTGCCAACTTACCTATGAGGCATTATTGAAAGCAAAACAATTGGGCTTTTCTGATAAGCAAGTTGCTTCATATGTTAAGAGTACAGAGCTGTCAATAAGAAAGAGGAGAGAAGAAATGGGTAGGTACTTTTCATTTATTCTTCCTTTCACACCTGAAAAAAATATATATTTTTTAAAAAGTGAAATATAACATGCACCATTAGACATGCAAAATTCTGGTCTTTCATTGATGTTTCAAAACACTTGAAGCATTCTGACAGTACTTTTTCTTTTAGAAACATTATTTAATTAAAATTAAATTATCAAAACTTTCATCGTCTACTACTACTACTACTACTTCTATCATCACTATTCTGCTATTAGTGATAGGATGAATTGAACCTTTTTTTATTGTAATTCAACATTAAAGAATATTTAAGAGAAAATGTTTTTCAAGACATGATCATTAATGGAAATGCCAACACAAAATGTCTATGCATCAGTACCAAATTATAAAAAACTTACATTGGTAACCCTATGCTTATTCTCTAACCTTACAGACAAAATAATTCCAGCTATTGCTGTGCATTTACATTAACTATATTTATGGATCGTTAGATATATTCTAAACCAGAATAGAACGTCAAATTAAATAAAACATTAGTTTCTAATAACTCGTGGCTGCTCTTTTAGTTCTACAAATACACTTGTTGCATGGGAGCTATTATAATCAGTAATCCCTCGTTTGTCTAAAATAAAACTTATTTCTATAACTCTCCTTACAAAATGTTCTCTACTCTTTGCAAATCCTCAATTTTATTTTCAATTAAATATCTATGTACTATGTTTTTATTTCTTTTGGACCCAAAGTTTCACCAAAACAGTCTAAATATGTGTATGCATGTGTGCCTGTACCGTCTAATATGCATGCAATGGCGGTTGTCTAGTTTCCTGTGCTATTTACAGCTGTAGCACACTTATTTCTGTGTGTAATAATAACTGCACATGTGCAGGATTCAGTTTCACCCCCATGCACCACCTGCAAAGCTCAACAATATTGAAAAATACTAATAATTTATAATATCAAAAAGACTGCCACAGCTGTATAATATTAAGGTCTGTATTCTCAATATATTTATTGAATTGTTTAGACTGTTATTTCCTTTCTTCAGAAGAGGATATATGTATACATCATTCACACAAAATATAAATAGTTCTTTCAGATTCAATTTATAAGGTTTTTGATAGTATATTATGCATTTTATAATTTGTTTACAGGAATAGTTCCTAGTGTTAAACAAATTGACACAGTTGCAGCCGAATGGCCTGCATCAACAAATTACTTATACCTGACATACAATGGATCTGCTCATGACATACAGTTCCCAGGAGGTCTAACTATGGTCATTGGTAAGTTTTTCAAAAATCTTCAATTTTGAATTATTTTCTTCTACAATATTTGTTGAACATGAAATAAATTATTTGTTTGAAAAATATTATTTTACAAAATTAATTTTATTTTAATTGCTTTGCTGAATATGATTGACTGTTAAGTTCACATGGAATGTGCCAGGACAGGCACTGAGTGATTATTGTGTAATAAAAACATATAAATTTAAAATCAAAATGATAACATTATTTCATTAACTTGTGAATTTACATTACGAAATTGAGCAATCTTCAATGATGATGCTTATTCATATATAATTTTTTAGTTTGACTTGGAATTTATTAATGCAATATTTTAGCCATATTTTTCAAGTATTGATGTGAAAATTTCTCACTAGTTGTTAAGGAAGTAATGTAAGGTAATTTATGATTTTTTATAGGCTATAAAACATACAACTTTTTTGTTGGCCAAAACTTTTATTTTTTTCAGGGACAATTTATTATACGTAATTGTCAGAAATATGTTTGTATACTTTTAATTTTCATCACTTAGAATCTGTACAACTATTAATATATTTATATTCAAATAAATTTTGGAAATTCATAATGTGCAATGTATTTGCTTTTTAATTATGTAACATACCTTTATGATAATGTAAAATAATTAGCTGTTGGAAATTTCATTTCATATCATATCCTATTTGTACAACGTGTCAAGAGTTTTGTAAATTAATCTGATATATTCCTATTAAAACTATTGATGCGCTTTTTTTTAAGGTTCTGGTGTTTACCGAATTGGAAGTTCAGTGGAATTTGACTGGTGTGCTGTCGGTTGTTTAAGGGAATTGAGGAAATTAGGACGAAAAACTATCATGGTTAACTATAACCCTGAAACTGTTAGTACAGATTATGATATGAGCGACAGACTTTACTTTGAAGAGATTTCATTTGAGGTATGTTTTTTTTTTTATTATTGCAAAGTTTGTATTCAATATTATTTTTAAAAATAAATTCTGTGCTACTCAACAGTATCCAGAACATTTTAACTTAGGTTACATGACTTTGCTTTTAATATTTGACTATTAGAACTTTGGGAAATTAATTATGGGGAATTGTTTTTTTTAAAAATTTCTATTTTAACAACACAATGTGAAAATAACTGCAAAAACAAATCTTAAATAAGATTAAAACCCTTCATATCACTCAAGTTTAACTGTCCGTTATGAATTGATGTCATAGCAATTTTTTATGCAAAAAAATTGCATTGATTCAATTAGAGTATATTATAAAGTTCAACGTCATCTCATTTTAGTGAACAATTGATGTTGCAGCAATGTTGTAAGCAGTCTGATTATAATTTTATTTTATAATGACTGTCTCAGGTTGTGATGGACATATACAATGCAGAGAACCCAGAGGGAATTATTTTGTGTATGGGAGGTCAGCTTCCTAACAACATTGCCATGGATCTACATAGGCAGCAAGCCCGTATTTTGGGAACTTCTCCTGAATCTGTTGATGGTGCTGAAAATAGATTCAAGTTCTCACGGATGTTAGATAGAATTGGAATATCACAACCTAGGTTTGTCACCATAAATTAAATGATGGTATAAACATAATTTGCAATTCCAACTTAATGAACAGACAAAATTGTATAAAAATATATTTAAACCCAAATGATAGTTTCTATGTGAAACTTATTTAAATTGCAGGTGGAAGGAGCTGACAAATTTGAGGAGTGCTATAGACTTTTGTGAAGAAGTCGGGTATCCATGTTTAGTTCGTCCATCTTACGTACTCAGCGGTGCTGCCATGAATGTGGCTCATACAGCTCATGACTTGGAAACATATTTGAAGTCTGCCAGTGATGTAAGCAAGGAGCATCCTGTAGTGATTTCAAAATTCTTGCTAGAAGCAAAGGTGTGTTATATTTTTTATTTATTTAGCTTTAATTGTTTTTGGAGACAATAGAAGCATATAAATTATGGTAAAGTAAATCTAATTTCAGTAACTGAATGACAACTTATGTAAACGCCGACTCAGAAAAACTGATTGTAAACACAAGATACACAATATCAGCAGTCACCTTCAGCCCATTTTGTTTGTGTGAGATTAATATTTGTCAATCTTCAAACTTATTTTGCATCCAAGTGGTACATTTCCAGTCATGGGTTCTTTATTAAAACTTTTTCTACTAGAAGTCTGTAATAGGAATTCTGAAACATCCTGTGTACTAATTACTTTTTACTGCTGATAAATAATTGTTAAGGATTATTATTTAAAATAATTTATTGGTTAAATGTTTTAATTACATATATAATATATTTTACGAACTTGCTATATGAATCAGTTTTGTTATTGTAAAATAATTTTTTTATGCCTAGGAAATTGATGTTGATGCAGTTGCTTATGATGGTATTATTCTTTGCCTTGCGGTATCAGAACATGTTGAGAATGCTGGCGTTCACTCTGGCGATGCGACTTTGGTTACGCCACCCCAAGACATTAATGCTGAAACATTAGCCAAGATTATGAACATTTCTCGTTCTATTGCTGCATCTTTGGAAGTTACTGGACCATTCAATATGCAACTCATTGCCAAGGTACATTGATACTGATTCTCATGTTTTGCTGAAGTTCTAAGATGTTTTTCTCCTCATATCAAACTTGTTTTATTACTTGTCTTTGCAGGACAATGAGTTGAAAGTTATAGAGTGCAATGTAAGAGTATCTAGGTCTTTCCCATTCGTTTCAAAAACACTAGACTATGATTTTATTGCTATGGCAACACGTGTAATTATTGGAGAGCCTGTAGAGCCAGTGGATGTTTTGAGAGGATGTGGCAGAGTTGGTGTTAAAGTAGCCCAGTTTTCATTCTCACGGCTTTCAGGTTAGTTTTTGCTTTAGCTAATGTTTCAATTAATGTTGAATGTTTTTAAAAGTGAAAATATGATATAGGTGCTGACGTTATGTTGGGAGTAGAAATGGCTTCAACTGGTGAAGTTGCTTGTTTTGGTGAGAATAGGTACGAAGCATACCTGAAAGCTATGATGAGCACTGGTTTCCAAATTCCTCAGAAAGCAATCCTTCTCTCTGTTGGAAGTTTCAAGGTAAACACATGTTAAACTTAGATTGATGAAATATTCTGTTGCGTAACATTAAAATGATAAATTGTTTACTTATTTTTGTACTTTATCACATTTAATTTACAATAAAGATTTTGATCAATTATACACACTATACCTATTAAATTGTCATAATTCTGATCTAAGTATTACAATTGCCTTGATTCTATTGATTTGTCTAAGTTTTTTAGTTCCTGAATTTTGAAAAAAAAAATCATTTTTACAATCACATTCTGTAAGGATTAATGAATACCATTATAATTTGTGTGCATATTTACGTAGTATTTAAATCAGGCAAGATTTATTGTAGTATTTAATCTTTGTTTATTTATTTGCATTATGAGGTAGATAATACGTTGATAAATGTAATATATTTTTTCTCAGCACAAGACTGAATTACTTCCGAGCATTAGAGCTTTGCATAAAATGGGATACAAGTTATACGCCAGCATGGGAACAGCAGATTTTTATATGGAGCATGGTGTGGATGTGAGTACATTATAAATATTACTTAAATGTGTAATTTGTTTAGAATATTTTCACAATTTGCAAAAACAATTTAAGTTGTAGTACTTGACTAAATTGTAAAGTGAATGGAAATCAATTAGTTTAAAATGTGTTTTCCAGTTTAAATGGATATTGTCTGTAGTTTTGGTTTTCCTTCCATTTTTATGCAAAACCTTACAACAAAAAATTTGAGTTATCACAATTTTTATTTTGTAGCAGTTGCATGAAAGAAACAAGTAATGCTATATTACATTTTATTTTAATATTACAGTGAAATCAAGTTGAAGATTCTTATTAAAATCTTGTAAAGTAGCTAAGAACTATTTCTTATTTATAACATTTTCTCTGTGATATATGGAAGTAGAATCAGCCCTTTGTTGATAAATGACTGTCCCATACACAATTTTGAACAGACTTATTAAAGGAGTAAGGAGAAAAATTAATAACATTATAACATTCATTTGGTAGTTTATTGAACTAGTTTTGGAATTAATTGAAGGTTAAATTGTAATGAATTGATCATATAACAGTTACATAAATATAATATGTAAAGTGTTCACTGGCTGTTCAGTTGTGAAAGTATTTGCTATATACACATCACTTATAGTCTTCTTTCAAATCCTGATAATGCTATATTTAGCTCTTCCTATATTAAATACTGTACATACATATAAATAGTATATTCACCAAGTATCAGAATAGTGAACCAAAAACAAAAGTCCAAGCTTGTATTAATTTCATTCACTTCCTTTACTTAAGGTGGCACTGAAAGACAAACATTTACACTTTGGTATTCACCCACGTTGCACTAAACCCAACAGTATATCACAAAGAATCATAGATCAGATGATTCATTATCTGCATCCTGCAATGGAACAGTTTTTTGGGTTGAGGGTTGCCTGTATACTTCCACTAAAGTGAGGTTGTTCTTGTTTGGATCAAAAGTTGGGGTTTTAGGAACTGGAGGAGAAAATTTATGACTTGTTAAATAGTTTGGATTAATGGAGGTGCCAATAGGAATATTATTACTTTTAAGATTAGAAATATTGTCTCTCAACATGGCTACTTGAGATGAAAATGATTCTATTAAGTCCGAAGCATTTTCTTCTCTTAAAAGAATTAGAAGACGTTCAGAATGCTCGAAGTAAAATCTGGCCTGCACCATTGCTCGATATCTTATATTGCGTTTAGCCATTTCAATAAAATGTGGAATTAAGAGTTCCAGAATAAGTTTCCTTCTGAGATCGTCACCACTTTTTGCTTTTGGCTTTACCTGTAAAAAGATTAAGATTTTAAAAATAATTTACATTATTGATATTTCAGATTGTTTCTTTTTATTGAAATAATGGTTGTTAGTGGATTATTTGTCATAATTATAAATTCCACATAATTTATATATGCAACATTTAGAATGAAGTTTTTGTGTGAAAGCAATAAAAATGAACATTACCTTAACATCAATAGAATCAATTGACATCCTCCGCCCTGCTGCCAACTTTTTAGCAACATTTTCTGCTCTTTTTTGTCTGTGTAATTTCCTTTGCCATTGCCGAGTCCGATCATGTCCTTTATTTTCATCCCATACAGTTTCTTCTTCACCAGAACTATCATTAGCTTGGGCACCTTGGTTTGGTTGGATTTTAACGTGCATGCCAAGAGCAGGATTCAGCAATGTAACAAAATCTTCTGTTGTTAAAATTGTGAATAGTTTCCTGCAATCTAAAATTGGGTATGGGGAATCTTCTCCGTCTCTGCTGACATATCGCAAATCACGAACTGCAATTAAACTGTACATGACAATATTTTCTAGAATTTCACGTAGCTTCTGTTGTACTTGCCTCAAATTTCGACTTGGAATACTTTCATATTTATTATGTGTTGGGATGAAGTAATCAGCCAGCCTTTCTTTCCTCAAAGTGTCATACACTGCCCACAGTAACTTTCTAAGAGATTCGCCTGGTCTGTCATCTGGCCACGATGCAAAATTTTGCTCACATTGCCAAAACAGAATTGTGCGAATATGAGATGGTAGAAGATTTAATTCAGAATCAACAAGGGGTTCCAAAAAGCTTTTGTAAATTGCAAGGGCAAATAGATAACAACGAACTTGGGAGTGTCTGAGACAGGTTTCCAAGTAGCGTTCAGCTTCAGGAAAAGATACTTGCCATTCTACATTATTATCATCATTTAATCCTCTAGTAGGAGCATAACCTAGGGGCACTATATGATAACCAAATTTCTTAACAGTATCTATCATTAACTTTGTTGGCCATATGTAAGCAATATTCGATCTGGGATCCTGAAAGTGTCTTCTATCTCTAATAGGCCATTCATAAGCTTGTGTTGACCAAGCTCTGCAATGAATGGAGGGTGTGATGGTCATCCGTACTTTTGTTTGAGTCTTGTCTACTTCATGTTGCAGTAAATCACAGTATATTTTTTCTCCTTGCATTGTTGCATATTCTGTGCTTTCAGCTGTAAATCCTAAAATGTTTGACAGAATCTCTACAAATACATCAGCAAAGCTTGCCATATAACTTGTAGAGTTCAAATAGTGCCAAACATGAAACAGCTTTCTACTTGATATAGTCTTTTCATACAATTCGTCACTATCACTGTCACTGTCTTCATAGTTACATATTTCTTTTCTTTCAAAACACTGACTTGGTATTCCAGACGCTTCTGTAGGAACATTTCCCAAGCGTCTCATTTTGACAGGTTTTGGTGTCCGAAGTTCAGTTATAGTTGCATAGCCGTAATCTGTAGAGTCACTCCCTCTACTATTAGGATTACTATAGGATTTGTATCCAGAGCTGTCACTATTTGGAGGAGGGCTGTATCGAATTTTAGTCTTTTCAAGCATTTGAAGGTTGGGAAGGGATGATGAAGCAGGCAGAGGAAGTGGCACTGCTTTGTTGTTATTAGATCTACGAGGTCCTCTTGATGTCTTCTTTGTGTATTCTTGCTCCTTTCCTGAAGGACATTGGTTCTCACGGTTATGAAAACTCTGCTTAGATATTTGTAATCTATCTGCTTCCGTTAAAGGCGGTTTGAGGTAAGTATTTTGATTTTGTTTAGATGAACTATGCATATACTCATTTGAACAGTCTTCTATTTCTTCTGAATGTTTAAGTTTATTAGCAACATTATCTTCTGGCTGGTGTTTGATAGCTTCATATGTATTTCGTCGTTGTTTGTTAGGCGTTGCAACACTTCGCATCTTGACGTAACCTGAAAATATATGATTTATTAACAAAGAACTTTCCTGACACTTACAATAGTAGGGTACATCTATATCTATAAATATAAATTATTTACTTATTCCGGCCATAACTTCATATATATATATATATATAATTGCAATATTGGTATGGAAAGGAAAGAGAGATAGGTTGTGGTTTACCTGGAAGTGAAGCGCGTTGTTGCCATAAGAAACTGAAGGTTGTTCTTCAAATTTTTGGGGGCTCTCGGAGTCCACAGCCGGCCAGTGCATGGAATGATATAACACTACTTCCTGAAGAAGGAGGCTAAGAGCCTCCGAAAATTTGAAGAACAACCTTCAGTTCCTTATGGCGACACCACACTTCACTTTAAGGTAAGCCACAACCTATCTCTTTCCTTTCCGTACCAATAATGCAATTATTTTTGACAATGTCATATCCTTACTAATATTATATATATATATATATATATATATATATATATATATATACAATATTAGGAGAATCCATTAAGGAATTGGAACTAATTTGGTGACAAAGTCACATTCAAACTTGGATAGTGAGGAAGGATAGAAATAAATAGGAGAAATAGGAGGATTATGCTTTATGTGAATTCATATGCTCGGGCGAAGAATTATGCACTTAGAAAAGCATATGTTCAAAGCAGAGAGAAGGATGGAAGAAGAAGGAAAGACTGAAAATATTTGACCCAGGCGGGACTTGAACCCACGTATTCTGCTCAGTACAGTTCAAGTCCCGCATGGGTAAAATATTTTCAGTCTTTCCTTCTTCTTCCATCCTTCTCTCTGCTTTGAACATGTGCTTTTCTATGTGTGTAATTCTTCGCCCGAGCATATGAATTCACATAAAGCGTAATCCTTCTATTTCTCCTATTTATTTCTATCCTTCCTCACTATCCAAGTTTGAATGTGACTTTGTCACCATATATATATATATATATATATATATATATATATATATATATATATATATATATACACATACATACATAAGGTGGTCAGCTTAACTGAAATAAACAGTCAGTCCAGTCAAGCTGTGTGGAAATATAAAAACTAAATTTTTGAAGACCTGAGCCCTTCATCAGTTCAGACATATCCTGATGAAGGGGACTCAGTTCTTTGAAAATTTGGTTTTTATTTCTGCACAGCATGACTGGATCGGCTATTGATTTAAGGCAAGTCAGCCACCCAATCTTCCTTTTGTATCCAAATAAGTTCTTAATTTTCTACTTATTCTATGTTTATTTTGGACAATTATACAAAACTTACTTTTGGTATTAAAATTTCAGATGATTTTTAAACATAAAGGAAATGCTCATATTTAAAAATAAGAATGAAACAAGTTTGATCTTTGATAGCAACCTTTCTTTAAAGTGAGAAAGTTTTCAAAAATATTGTTATAATATTCTAGTATTAACTTTTAATTCTAGCACTACGTGTGTTTTTAAATTATTTTCCCTCAATTTGTTATGTACACCAAAAGTAGATTATAGTATTTGACTTGTTTTAGTAAAGTTTATAAATATCTCTGTCTCCAGTTTATGCTGTTATACACACTGGAAAAATTGGTCTGAATTTATATGGGCTCAAACTTTACTTGCAAAATTTTTCCTCATTTGGACTCATGAGACTACTTTAATTTATTTAAAAAACTTAGTATTTGTATTGGTTTCTAGACAATGTCCTTACCGGGTCTATCTGCAGCTTCCACTGTCATGTGATATGTGTTGGGCTGGGAAATACTTGAATACCCGTAGGCTGATTCACTTCCCTCCACAGCCTCGACGTTGTCGTGCACCACATGAATTCTACGAGGACAGAGCACCTCGGACCTTTGCTTCATGGGGCCGTGTTGACGTCTGCAAACCACTCTTTTGGCCACCAACTCTTGCAACTTGTCTGGCCAAACACAGTGCCTGTGGTGGCTCCTCATCTGATTGTTGCTCTGCAGTTCGGCCTCGGTGTACGGGGTGTTCCTTATCGATGCCATGTCCCTGTAACACATCGTATCCTTGAAACGTGATCCTCCGATAAAAGTGTGCTCAGAAGGTCCTTAATGTCAAAAATATACTAATAAGATGAAATAGCTAAATAACAGGTACAATAAAGTAATAACCTCGAGGTTTCTGGAATCCTCGTTCCTCTCGTCGGAAGATTCAAAATCGTTTGTGCGGCTCGTGCGTTTCAGAATCACCTGACGAAAGCAACAAGGATTGCAGAAACGTTGCGTGGTATTTATTTTATCACTTCATTTTTTTTCCTGCCGCTACTTCTTTACCTAATTAATTACTTTCAACACAGTGGTTTTTATTTCCAATAGAGCTCGACGTCTATACAGCCAAGGTCAAGTTCTTTGTTGCTTTATCAACTTAGTTTTACAGATACAACTCTGATCTCAGGGAAAGATAAAGGGCGTGTTAAGTAGGCAATACTTGACTCCACCTCGTGTCCTGCTCGTCAATCGTTTTCTCTCCTTTTTTTCTTTACACGTCTTTACTCGAACACGACTACTGCTTCCAAGCCACGGCGGTTTTCGGTCCGAGACGTGTTTCCAGTTTCCTGGCGTCAAGAACTTTTGTTGGTGTTCCAAACGTCGCGCTTCACGATGTTCCAGAAAATATACCGTATGTACGTGTGTAGACCGCGTACCCTTTTCTTAACCCAAAATTCGAACGGACCTTTGTTGTCGCTAAGGGGGAGAGGCTCATCATTAGACCCGTACGGATGGACCATTTCTTTGTATCAACAATGCGAGCAAAATTATGGCCTGTAAAATAGTTAGAGGGCTGCACGAAGTTATAAGTGAATAGCCATTATCTGCATTGCACTTTAGTAAAATATACAAGGTTGCCAATTGAGCAATTTCATGATTTAACCGCAGTTTTCGTGGTTATGGTTTTTTTCTTCTTCAAACATTTGTTTATATTTGAAATGATTAATAATAAGAAAGACAGCCAAATACAGACAAAATAAGTGATGAAAGGCTTTTGAGTGTTTTGTCAACTGACCAGTGTCTAGGCTCTTCGCAGCACCTGAAGAAAGGAACAAGGAACCGTTGTGTGGTGTTCATATTATCACTTACTTTGTCTGTATTTGGCTGTCTTATTATTTGTTGTACATCTATATTCATATAAATAATGGCTAAGCTTTCTTGTCAACAGGCTTGATTCATTATAAAGCACATAGTAACACTTATAATAGGCGTTATAACATAATACTACTTCGTTTTTTAACAGCTAGTAGAAAAAATAATGCTCATTATAATTGGTATCAGATTCTTCTAATATGTAAGATTTTACTTCGCTGTTAGAAGGAGAATAATAAGTTTCCCCAGTGTTGCCAAGTAGGGCTTGGATAATGGACGCATGCACTGAACTCTGAATTAATGACATTATATTTTCGGAATACATAAACAACACAATCCTTTAAGAAGAACCGATAATAAGCTCTTATAAGTGGTGTAGAGGTTCCAGTTAATCATTGTCTGTGTGTTATTTTATTAATTTCGCAGTGAAATATATTCTTGTTGATGGTCTTTTCCTTTAATAAGCGATTACAGTGCGAGTTATCGCCCAACTAATCCGTGGATTAAGATACAAAGGTGCGCTTATTACAGCCTCGCCGTTGTTTCTGGTCTCGTTATTAATTTTTATCGACAAGAAGGGACAGTCGGCCAGCTGCCTCCTAAACTGGTCGAGGTACGGAGAAGGGGAATGTTGCGTCCCTACAGCAAACTCCTCTCCCGCTATCGTAAGGGCGTGGGACAAGTACCCAATGCCCGATCTACCTGATGCACGATTTTCTAGGGTTTTCCCTGCATCTTTTTTAAGCGAATACACCGGGTTCAGATCCTTAAACTATAGCCCGGGGGCCCCCTAGTTAACCCTTGGCTACCTTCCTCTACCCTTCCGCATTCCCCCTTTCAAATCCCTTCCTATGCTATTAAAGGGGAGTTGCCACCTTGTGGATTACCCTCATGTAGCCTGGTACCTTAACAAAAAAAACCTCTTTTAATTCCTTGTTATTGAAGGATTTTTCACACACGTCAAATTCCCGTGTAACTCGAATACTGGCGCAACAGTTCATAAACACACACACACACGTTCGTTTCCATGCAGTGACTATAATAGTAAATACTGATTCGGGCTGTCGTGGGATTGCTATTTTGCCTGTCCGTTATCGACTTTCTCAGCTCAAAATCATGGTTCCTACCTAGAAATGACATTCACAGTCGTCAGTAGGCAATATACAGAAAGTGTTCGAGAATTTCGTCTTCACTCCAATTGGGCATATTTTTGATTTGCGTTAGACCAAAAATATATTCATGTTAATATAATTATAGAAATGAAGATGTAATACGTTTTATTTGATATATAATAGTAATATAAAGGTACAATAGCCAAATAACAAGCCGAATAAAGTAATCATAATGATATATATATATATATATATATATATATATATATACCACTGTGATCAAAAAGTAAGGTGAAATTGTCATTTAAAACTCCCCGGGTATTAGGAAGGCAGGTAATTTTTTCCCCCTAGGTTGGTAGGACTGTGTGTAACATTTGCCAAGCGTCTGTTTGTTGAAAGGTTTAATTATCTCAGAGTCACACGTGTGTGTGTGTTTTTTGTAAACAACCAAAAGTGTGTGAATTTTGCAAATGGGTGATTTTGTTGAACAAAGAACTTGCATAAGGAATATTTTTGTGCGGGGACACGTTGAAGGCCTCTGGTGATCAAACTATGGCACGTTTATAAGTGGTACAACGAGTTCAAAGACGACCATCAACGTCTACCGACGAGGGCCACGTCCATGGACAATTAGAGATCTCGCTGATGGTGTTGAAACGTCATTTGGCCCATTTTGAAGAATGTTTTGTGTCTCAGACGCGTCAAGTCTCAATTTAGGACCACTTGAAATGCGTCATCACTGGAGACGACACTTGGATTTACGCCTACGAGACCTGAGGTCATGGTGACAGTCGTGGTGTGGTGCACTGTCAAGTCCTTCCAAACTGTCAACAACTGGTTCCTTCACCACGATGATGCACCACGTCACACTGCGTTGCCAACCTCCGTGTGCGACTTCTGGCTGTTCAGCAACCTCAAGAGGCCAATGCGGGGGCGCCGTCGTTGTGACACGACTGAGGAGATGAAAACCGAATCGAAGAAGGTCTTGAAGGCTGTACCAGGGAGAAAAAGACTATTCCGACTGTTTCGAGGACTGGGAAAAAGTGCGTTTTATCGGACGGGGATGACTTTGAAGGGGGATGAAACTGATTTGGAAGAATAAATAAAGAATTTATGTTTTATAAATAAATTCACCCTTACTTTTTGTTCACAGTGGTACGTATATATAGTGGTGTTTCTCATTTTACACTACAATTATTCAATTTACAAAAATCACACGTCCAATAAAGAATTTAAAATGACAATCAATTAATTAATTTATTACGAAGAAACAATTACATTTTATCAAGCTATCATGGAATTAATTCATCAACAGATTTATTACAATGCAAAACATAAAATATGAACTTTAAATTCTGAACGAGTTTACAGATAGTAATTTTGTGAACTTTTACCTTAATGTTTTTGGTACTCAAGGAAATTGGCTCGTACACACACACACACACACACACACACACCTTATAGACAGGCCATTTTTATCCACCGACTCTAATCAACACTTTTAGTTTGACAATCCTATATCCAGACATTTGTCCACTGCTGGCGCACACTCGGCGTCTAGGGAACCAACATCTACAATACCAGCAAGCATTGCATTCTTGCCACATTCGTGTATACGACTTGGTTTTTTTAAAAATTTTGTTCCTTAATTAATTATTTCCTTTGAATTACTACAATATATTGACTATTGGTAAAAATAATAAATAAATAAACATCATCCAATTTTAAGTCAGAAAAATTACACAATTTATATTTTTTGTTACCCGCCAAATTGTTGTATAAAAATTTATTATTCTAATCATTGTATTTGTTTTTGTTCTTTTTGTAGTTTTTAACTTGAACATGACGAGGTCACAAATTAAGCGATGAAACGTTGTTTTTAATTTGGCTGATGTTTATTTACTTAAAGGTGACACAATATAAATACCACACAAGGGTTTCTTGTTATCCTTGTTGCTTTCCTCAGGTGACTGGAAAAAAACTCGAGAGCCAGGAGGAGTGACACAACTTTATGAGTCTGTCAATTGTGATTGTGCGGTTGTGTTTCTCGGGTCACCTGGCGGAAGAAACGAAGTTTCCAGACGCGTTGTTGTGGTATTTTGTCTGTCACTTGGCTGTTTTACCTAAGTATTATGACTCTAATATTCCCTGAAAGTAGTATGGGACATTCTTGTCGATCATGGTATTTATTTACAGTTTCCGTTCCGCGCTATGGCTATGTACTTCTATATATATATATATATATATATATATATATATATATATATATATATATATATGTTGCGAGCTAACGTGAACTTGCTGATTTCACGCCGTAACTGTCGAATCTCCTTTGTCTCCTCGTGGTGTAATTGACACCTTTTGATATAACGCCGCTAATGTTGTTTGCGACACCAGCGTCTGCAGATAGATACAGTTTCCTTGGCAACTCAATTAAGGCAGCAATCGAGCCTTTCAGCAAGAAGATTGCGGCCGACGTTGTCCAGAGTGCTGGTGGCCTCTGACGAAGCAGATAAGGCAAGACTCTGGACGCGAGCTGTTCCCGAAGCAGCTTCAGTATCCAGAGGGAAGGAAACTGTCTCACATTTATCCCCAATGGCCTATTTTGTTTACAGTAATATAAACACTGAAGTACTTCTTAATGTGTTAAAATGGGGGGGGGGGGAGATGAATGAGAAAGATAGCCAATATAGAGAAGAACGACGTGTCTGGGGATCCTTGTTCCTTTCGTCAGGTGCTAAGAAGAGTCTAGAGCGACACAACTGCACTCGTCAGTTGACAACACTCAAAAACCTATTTCGTTTTATGTTTACATTATGTCTTTTCTCAATTATGTTTTGCTTACTTTCGGCTTTAATAAAAAGGCTTTTCGAGTTTGGCAACTGACCACTGCTGTTGTCTCTCACTAGGCTCTTTCTCCTGTTTCTAAGCTTAGAGCGACACAACTGCACTGTTTTGAGTTCTGTCAACTGACCACTGCTGTTGTCTCTCTCTAGGCTCTTTCTCCTGTTTCTAAGCTTAGAGCGACACAACTGCACTGTTTTGCACTTATTCACTTTTTTAATATGGATGTTGTATTTTTACATCTGTTTGTGTGAAATAGACAATGCAGTTTTCTGACCAATTTAAGTCAATATTTATTTATTGCATTGAAACGACGTTTCGGTGCGTGTTTGTATCTTCATCAAGTCTTTCCTAAATTTACTAAATGTTAAAACAAAATTTTTTTTGTCACGTCATATTAAAAACAACAACACAAATTTTAGAATGTTTTGTTAATCTTATGTTGTTTTTTTCTTCTTAAAAACTATTATTTTTCGATTATACAGTTTGGTTCGTAAAATTTACAAGTATTTACAGAAATTCTGTGTAAATAATTGATATGTTAGCTTGTGTAGGTGGAGGGTCCTGTGACTGTCCAGGCCTTGAGTTTTTGATTTGTTGTTCTGAGGGGTTTGGGGTGGAAGATGAGATGGGGGTGTTTACTGGAATATTAATTGGGGACGGTTGTTGGGTTATGAGGGTTCGCTGGTGATGTTGAACTTGATGGGTCTACGGGTATGAGGATGAGGATGAGGTGTCAGAGTGTTCTGGGGGAAGGATGAGGCCGACGGGGCGTTTTCTCTAGAGGGTTGCTGTGGAATTGCTGGACCGTGGTGTTATGACGGTTGAAGGTAATGAGGTGGGTTAGGAAGTGCCAGAGTGTTCTGGGGGAAGGATGAGGTCTGGAGTGTGGTGGTGGAGGGAGGGTTGCTATGGAATTTCTGGACCGTGGTGTTAGGATGGTATGAGGATGAGGTGGGTTAGGAGGTGCCAGAGTGTTCTGGAGGAAGGATGAGGTCGACAGGGCTTTTGATTAATGAGATGATTATTGAGTTGACTTGCGGAAGTTCAATGTCGTGGTACATTATGGAAGGTACCAGGGAGAGTTGGTGATGGTGCGAAGGATTATGTTTTGGCTGTTGCTGCCCATATGGATGAGGCCCAGGACCATGTGGGTTCAATTATGGAGAGAGATGTACCAGGCGTTTTGTGCTGAGGGCGAGTGGTGATTTTCTGCTTAGGAGAGGATGTAAAGTTCTGAATTTAATGTTAATTTTAGAGAGAAGGTGTTTAATGTGGGGGTTTCCAAGAGAGTTTTGAATCGAAGAGGAGTCCGAGGAAGGTGGTTTCTGTTTTTGTGGGTGTTTCGGCGTTGTTCAGATAGAGAGGGGGGGGGGGATGTGCGGAGGAGGATTTTTGGATAGTGTGAATGGGACGGTTACTGATTTGGTGGGATTTATGCTGATTCGCCACTGTTTGGACCAGTGTTGTAGGTGGCTGAGCGCTGACTGAAGAGGTGAGAGAGGAGGCTTGGTAGGAGATGGCGATGTCGTCTGCGAAAAGGATTGTGCTAGTGGCGGGATGTTGTATAGGAAGGGGGGGGGGACTCCTGCAGCTATGGGGTGGGAGATGTGGTTATTTATTTTGATGGAGAGGTGATTGAGGAGTATCCTGTAAGGGGTGTCATTTAAGTAATCTGATGTGAAAATAGTTTTTTTTAATGCAATAAATAAATATTGTCTGTAATTGGTCATAAAACTGCATTATCTTTGTTATGTGAATCATCAATAAAGATCCTGCCATGTCACCGTGAGACGGACATCTAGGTTTAGGTTAGTCCTCAACACAGAAAATAGGCGAAAGTCGAAGAACCTTTACATGCATATGAGGAACAAAGACTTCACACACACATAACAGAAAATATAAAATAAACACGCAAATAAAATATTAATAGTAATGTGTACAGAAGCAGGGCGAGGAAACAGTCACGGAACGGTCAAATACTTGGAGAAATACAAGGCGGATCGAAAAAAGTTATTTAATGATTCCCCTCCCCTTCCGTGCCTCCTGGGGGTGGAGTGAGCGACAATTATAAGTCAGTTCTTTTTTCGATTCGTGGTAGATGGAACTAGAAGCAAAAAAAAAAATCCAAACAAGTAAAAAAAGGGGGTTCAATAGATCAGAAAAATAATAAGTAGACGTGTTAAATATTTTTAAAAATTCTGTCCAATGTCCCCATAACTGAGGCCCCACTGCAGGTTTCGTTAATAGTGTATATATGTTTTAAGGGAATTATTAAACACGTGTTGTTCTTTTTCCGATCCTATGTGTAGTAGTCCTCGAGATATTTGACGGTTCCGGGACTTTTTACACGCCCGCCCCTGATATTTGCAGACAGTATTTTAAAAGTGTGGATGATTTATACATCAAAGGAATGGGGGTAATTCGTTACGTAAATGTTAAAAATATTGCTCGTAGTTGTGATTAGACAGGGGTCGTATCCGAAGGGCCCTTCCTTCATAACTCGCACCCGCAGCTTCGTTTGCTCTTTTGGCGCTTGTTCTCCTTTCAATCATTCTTTTGGTAGGTTGATGTGACCACAAACTTCTTAGGAGTGTCGTTAGTTAAACAAATTACACCCAGGAACTCTTGAAATATAATTGAGATTATTCTAAATATTCCAACTAGGATGAAAATTCAAAAGACGAGTTTGCCATATTTTTTTAAAAGAATTATAAACTGTAGCAAATCTTCCTGTTGAAGTTATAATCATTTGTCTTCTTTCTACTACCAAAGAAGGCCGAACTTCGCACTGAGGAATTCTGGGTATTGGGCCGTCGGCGTATTCATAAATAACACCCAAATATGAAAAATTTCATACACAAAAGCGTCTGCTAAATAACGTACTGGGAAAGTTGTATTAATTAACCTCATACACTGTTTGTCGTCTTCGCTTCATAACCTAGATTTTTCTGTCGTTTACTCTCTTGTTTGATTTACGACTCACTCGTCTTGCTGTAACATTCTTATTATCAGTGAAAACGATAACGTTAATTTCTTCTTACATACATACATACATACATACATAAACTCCCCTCTCCAGATTTTGATGTAAGCATGCAATTTTCATACGGTAAAACAATTGATCACCTCATACAGACACTTTTTTATATATATTGTAACGACGTTTCGATACCTTTTTTTGTATCTTATTCAGGTCATTTTCAAAATGATAAGTTTTATAGTCCTATAGTATACTTGTACAAAGTAAACAAAGGCAAACTAAGGTACACAAAGAAAATATCAAATTAATATATATATATATATATATATATATTTACAAAAACACTTACCAGATTAATATATTTATTATATTCATTTCGTAAGAATAATATATTACATATATGTATAATATATTTTCAAAAAAGCTTTCCAAATTAATATAATAAATATATTTATTATGAATATACTTTATTATATTTATTATAACATTTATAAATTATATAATTATATATATTTATTATAAAATATTTATAAATAATTTATAATAAATATATTTTAATATATATATTTATAAATATAATAAAATGTATTTATTTTAAACATATTTATTATATTTTAATATAAATAAAATTTATTATATTTTAATATAAATAATATATATTTATGATTATTTATAATAAATATATTTTATTATATATATTTATAAATATATTATAAATGTAATAAAATATATTTATTATAAATATAATAAAATATATTTATTATAAATATATTTATTATATTAATTGGGTAAGCTTGTTTGAAAATATATTATAATTATTATAAATAAATATATATATATATTATATTAATTTGGTAATTTTTTTGTACTTTAGTTTTTTTCCCCCCTTTTGTTTACTTTGTACAAGTATACTATAAAAATTATCATTTGTAAATATCTCCTCTTTAGGAGATATTTGAATAATATACAAAAAGGTATCGAAACGTCGTTACAACATAAATAAAAGGTTAAAAAGTGTCTGTATGAGGTCATCAATTGTTTTATTAATTAAAAGACAGTCGTTATGTTAACAGTTATTACTTCACAATATTGAAGAATTTTTCCACCTTCTTAATTCGATTTTTGCATCCAAAGTTTGGGTGAATTTTCCACTCCAGAGATCGTGTAAATAACTTCCTAGCTGTTTGGATAGAACAAGTATGCTATTATACGTTCATAGGTTCGTTTTTAGTCTTCTCTTCCGATAAATTAAATTAAAATTACCTGTACGAGTTAAAACGCCCTACGTCTCAATATATTCAGTAACCAAGACCAATCCTTCTTTTTATTATTATGTTTTTTATTAAAGCTACGTAACTGCGACACGTGGTGGTCAGTTTTGGAAACCTGAATGACGCTGACCAGCCCTACATTTATAGTTGTTCCTCTGTTGTGGTGACGTCACCTCTAACAAGTCTGCGTGTATTTCCCGCGGCTGCTGAGGTAAATGCGAAATCCATGTCGCGCCTGAGTGGTTTATCTCCCTCGCACTCGCACCATCGTCTCCAGATTAGTTGTGACGTCAGGGAATGATTTCTATCTTTCTGTACCATATATATTATTTTTTTATTTCAAAACCGTTCAAATACGTTTGTTTAATTCTAAGCTGACGTGGTCCCAACACAACACGTCACATTAAAGAAATCATCAATCACAGCTTCAAAATCCTGAAACCATTACCTAATCGTAATTCAGCTTTTATACTTCCCTTGAGGAAGTACGGCTGTACACAAGTCAATAAGATGCAAATATAATCCTTGGTTATACCACACACTGTCCCAGTGACCCCCTCAATAATCCATATGTCCATCAAATACGTGCTTCTTCAACATAATTCAGCCTCCAACCCCAACCCTGTTGACATCCTCTCCTCCACCTCACAGTCAACGTCGCCGATTAGAAAGAAAGAGACCAAATTATTAATCTTTCTTATAAATAAAAATGAGTGTATGTATGTATGTATATTTGTATGTTCCTTATACAAATCTACACCGGTGGAGCAAATTTCACCAAATTTCGTACACGTGTTCTTTACGACCAGGAAACAAACACTGTTGGGGTGAGACGCGTCTACCATCCGCACAGACGGGGGTGGACGGGGTGGAAATATTTAAACCTGCTAAAACAGTCGATATTTCGGTCGGATAAATATTTTTAGGAGTCACAGATATTGATAGTGTTTCTACCGATAGTTATTTGAATATAATTTTCATCCCCTACACCTTGGGTAAAGGGCACCCTTAGGGTTAGGGGTGGAGAATACAAATCTACACCGGTGGAGCAAATTTCACCAAATTTCGTACACGTGTTCTTTACGACCAGGAAACAAACACTGTCGGGGTGAGACGCGTCTACCACCCCCAGAAGCGGTTGTGGACGGGGGTGGAAATATTTAAACATGATAAAACAGCCGATGTTAGAGTTGGATAAATAATTTTAAGGGTCAAAGATATTAATAGTGTTTCTACTGATTTCTGAATATAATTTTCATTCCCTACACCCTGGGAAAAGAGCACACTTAGGGTTTGGGGTGGAGATGCTTTACAGGAAAATAACGCGAATACAACCGAGATTGGAGTCAAATCGTAGATTATGGATGCCACTAAGTTCACTTACAACATTTAACTTAGCATTTTCCCCTCAGAGGCACGGGAAGCGGGGTGGAAATTTTTGAACATGAAACACGGCAGATATTTGCGTTGAATAAATATTTTTTAAGGTTAATTATATTGATTGTATTTCTACTGATGTTGTTTGTGTATAATTTCAACCCCTTTCGGCGTGCTAGGGGAGCACCCTTATGTGTGGGGGTGGAGGGGCGTTTCATATAATTAACGCCAAATCAACAAAAATTCAAGTCAAATCGGGGTTATGGATGTCGTTGAGACTATTTATAACTAACTGAGAAACTCACAGGGGTGGGTGGGAATGTCTGTGATGAGAGGGGATGGGCGGGGAAAGAAATTTTCAAATATGCTAACCGGCCGATTTTTGCGTCGATTTTTTGGGATCAATAGCATTCATAAAATTTTACTACATGTTATCTGTGTATAATTTCAACTTATTTTAGGAATGGGAGTGGTGCACCTTTAAGGGTTAGGGGTAGAGTGGCATTACATGAAAATACGCAAACATTCGAGTTTCGAGTCGAATCCGAAGTTATATTTGTCACTGTGTTTAATTGTGACATTTAACTAATTTATATAAAAATAACGCAAACACAATCGAGATTGGGGGTTATAGATATACGACATCCCGGGAAACGCCGGGCACCCAGCTAGTAATCAATAAAATACACAAGTTAGTTGAGGAGGTGAAAGAAGATGTTCCTCAGGGTATCCGGGGTACATATGGCATTTAGAGTGTAAAGTGTCTTTGTTGCTGTGGGTAGCCACGTGACGTCACCATTTCAATTAGAACGCATCTGTGATGACTTTAATCAGAAGGTTCCTCTGCCCCTCTCCTCGTAATAAATCCAGCTCGCAGTATTCCAAAGATTACTTTCGGATTGTCACGTATGGAGATTAACGTTGACAGACACATCAATTACTCACTTGCATTGAACAATCATCGCGTGTACACGTGTGTGTGTGTGTGTGTGTGTGTATGTAGAGAGATTAAGTTTGACAGACTTATCAATTACTGTCTTGCGTCGCAGAAAACATTCATCTTGATGGGGTTTTCAATTTCGAAGACTGATTATAATTTATATCTCTGTTAAACTTTTGACTTGAGTCGATGTACGAGGGTTGCTTATCAAGCATTTATTTGGGTTGATTTGATCTCATTTTCGCGGCCTAACCTTCTCTTCAGAGAAGCAGCCAAATCCTTGTTCCTTTCTTCAGGTGAGTCAAAATCGTAAGAGCTCCTGATCTTAGTTCTACTTCTTTACCTAACTTGTCTTCTTATAATACGACGTTTTTATATTTTCAATAAGATCAGAGAACCTCTACGCGCGCTGATATCGAAATGAGGGTTTTAATATATCGATACACTTCGCACGGCGTTTCTCCAGTTACTTTCTGGAGCGTTTTTGTTTCGGCGATCTCGTCCGACGTGAATTTTTTTTTTCTGGTCAACCATTTTTATAATAAGGAATAATTTAGCGGGGGAAGAACTATGGAGTATACGGTAAATGATGCTAACAGTCCAACTACAAATCGAAAATTAATCTGGGTTTGAAATTTGATGACAACGGTGAGCTAACGTTATTATTATTTTTTTTAGGGTAACAGGAGGCTACATGAGGGTAATCCACATGGTGGCAACTCCCCTTTAATAGCATAGGAATGGAATTGAAAGGGGGGATGCGGAAGGGTAGAGGAAGGTAGCCAAGGGTTAACTAGGACCCCCGGGCTATATTTTAAGGTTCCTATCCGGCATAATTCGCCTAAAAGTAATGTAGGGAAAACCCTACAAAAACCTGCATCAGGTAGGTCGGGCTCTTGGTTACTTGTCCCACGCCCTTCCGATAGCAGGAGAAGAGTTTGCTGTGGGGACGCAGCATTCCCTACCTCCGTACCTCGACCAGTTTAGGAGGCAGCTGGCCGACTGTTCCAATGGGAACAGAGAACAACTGTTACCATATGCTCCCCCAAGGTTTGTTACCCCGGAACATACACCTCTCTAAACAGGCCTCGGCTTGTGGGAACCCTAGTTCAAAAACGGAGACAGGAGGAGGCGTCCCAAAGGTAGCCCTTTCCTCTGTCTCCTACAAGGTTCTGCCTGCGAGAGAACATCTCTCGCAGGTACTGCCTGCGAGAGAATAACTCTCGCAGACGCCTGAGTTACGTTATTATTTAGATTATTCGAGTATTTAATTGTGTTGGAGGAGATAAGTGAGCGAGAAAAAGTGAAAAAAAAAAGGCAAAGAAAAGCAAAAGAAGAAAAAAAGGTAGGTCAAAGAGATGACGAGAAAGATCGTCTAGAAGATGTAGAGATATACTCCAAGCGAAGGAAACAAGAAAAAACAGAAAGAGAGAGGCAGTGTGCAAGAAACAAGTTTGGTTGAAGAGATTTACGTGAAAAATCGTCAGGATGTTCAGAGAAATGTGTAGAACGTTCCGAACACTACAGAGGCAGCTCTGTCCGTCATCAGGGAGGGAACAACGCTGAGTCTCTTTGCCATATCGTGAATGCTGCTTGTGACGTGACGTGCAGATGGTGGAAGCCATGTCTTGATAACCTTTACACCAACGCACGCGATAAGGGCGGATAAGGGCGTCTACAAGATAGATAAAAGGTGCATTTCCTCAAGGCGTCCAACTAATAACAAAGAAACAAAAGGAATTGGCGTCGTAGAGCTTCAACACTTAAACCATAGCCCGGGGGCCCCTAGTTAACCCTTCGCTACCTTCCTCTACCCTTCCGCATCCCCCTTTTCAGATTCCTTCCTATGCTATATAAGGGGAGTTGCCACATGTAGCCTGTTACCCTAAAAAAAGTACCTTCCCGGGTCGCAGAGCTTCGGCATACAATAAGAGATTGGAACAGTCGGCCAGCTGCCTTATAAACTGGTCCGGAGCACGGAGAAGGAATTTCTGCGCCCCCACAGCTAAACCCCCGCCTCCAGGGAAGGACGTGGGACAAGTAGCAAAGAGCCCGACCTACCTGATGCAGGTTTTCTAGCGTGTTTGTCTTGGTTCACTTTCAGCAGGCGAATGCTGGGCCTAGTCAAACCCTTGGGTCTACCTTCTTGCACCCCCGCTTCGTATGCTATCAAAGGGGAGTTGCCACTCTTGTAGCTTCTTACTCTAAAATGCCTTCCCTTAATTTCAGAGTTGCTACGTAATTGATATGCTAAATAATGTCACTGGAGTATTCTGTAAAAAATGCAGTAACTTGTCCCGGTTGAGGAAGACAGTTGCTCCGCCTCGTGTCATAATTCTTGTTGCCATGTAATGGGAGGTGAGGAAACCAACGTCAGACTTGAGTTGTTTCCAGCAGTGCGTAAAGGAGTTTGGGAAAAGCGAAGGGTTTATTTTAAGGGAGGCTACGTTGAGAAGATAAGAAGAATGTTGTGGCTATGGTGACACGACGCAATTTTATCGCCCTGCCGCACGCACACTTCCAACCAGATTTGCGACGCCTCGTCGAGTGCGCTCTCGACATTCCAGCTGCCATGACGTCAGCCAACAGCGCAGATAACAGCCGCTGGTCGCTTTCCTCCACTGCCGCGTCCGTCGGTTCAAAAGGTTCACACTGACACATGTCACAGCTTATGTAACCATATATAATACACTCTGTTTTGACATTCAGTATCTTTGACGATAATTGTGTTAAAATTAATTTTAATATGCAGCATTTCAGAGATAATATTTATGGGTTCATCGTCCAAGACTGACCCGTCATCAGAATCAATCTTATTACAATTACCATCAAACATGATATCTCTGACTTTGCCTTGCATTTCACATTCCTTCTCTACGTTGCACTATTATCTTTTCTTTTTTTTATTGCACAGTTAAATTCTTATATTGGCGATTATTTTTTTATAGTTTTCTGTTGACATTAACATGCGGGTTGGTTGCGACCATCAGGTGATGGTTCACGACATTTACTCTGAATTATATTAATCAAGAAATGAACAATTTAGATAGACAGATGCAGACAAAAGCAGAGATGACATAAAGGCCACACAACAACGTGTCTGGCTGGGATCCTTGTTTCTTTCTACAGGTGTGCTAAGAAAAGCCTAGACAGTTGACAACACTCGAAACAGGGCAGTTGTGCTACTCTAGGTTCTTCTCAGCACACCTGAAGGAACGGGAGAAGGATCCCAGAAACGTTGTTGTTGTGTGGTATTTATCTTAAAGGTGCTAACAAGAGCCTGGAGCGACACAACTGCACGGGTCAGTTGACAACACTCGAAACAGTGCAGTTGTGTCGCTCTAGGCTCTTCTCAGCACACCTGAAGGAAGGAACAAGGACCCCAGAAATGTTGTTGTTGTGTAGTATTTATTTTAAAGGTACTAAGAAGAGCCTAGAGCGACAGAACTGCACTAGTCAGTTGACAACACTCGAAACAGTGCAGTTGTGTCGCTCTAGGCTCTTGTCAGCACACCTGAAGGAAGGGAACAAGGATCCCAGACACGTCGTTGTGTGGTATTTATGTTATCTCTGCTTTTGTCTGCATCTGCCTATCTTTCTTATTATTTTTTAATTCTGGTCCAAGATTAATTGGCTATAAAATGTCTTTATCGAGGCTCTGGAGGAAATGAATTTGAAGTTCTTTTTTGCTATGATTGCAGTTGAGTTTCTCATGAAGGAATCAAAGGAATTTTTTTTTTATAAAGTTAAAATGAAAAATTTTACGTGTGATAATGAATAAGAAATATGGGCAAATCAGACAAAAAAGAAGTAGTATAAATAAATTTTGAGTGTTGTCAACTGACCAGTGCAGTTGTGTCGCTCTAGGCTCTTCCTAGCATCTGACGAAAGGAACAAGGACCCCGGAAACGTCGTTTTTGTATATATTGACTATCTTTCTTATTCATTTCTTTGACTGTGCTGAGGTCACTGTGCAGTCAGCATGTTGCCAACGTATATTTGACGAGGGCCTACATTGCGGTCGAAACGTTACGAGTTTTTATCTGTTTTTAGTTACATAGTAGTGTCGCAAGTGAGGCGTGCGTCATCCGTGGTCCAGTGACGGTTTCAATCTGACGTTTAAGGAAACGGTTCACCCTGGTACGCTTATTGAAGCAACATCGCACTGGCATATCCTTGTCCAACTCTTGGGGCTTTGCGTCATGTGGCATGTAAAATGTGTTACTATGAGGTTGATGACGAAAGTAATTCCCCACCTAAGAACAAGAGCAAACAACGTTTTAACTGTTGAATGAATGATTGAGCATGTGTTGTCTTATCTCTGACCCTGGGCGATGACTGAAAGTGTGTCACTGCTCCTTCGCAGACGCTCAGACTGGACGAGTTGTGTCAGTCACAATCATATCTTCTGGCATTGGTACGTCGTCCCAGTTAAACACGTAGTTGCTCTCTCTCTCTCTCTCTCTCTCTCTCTCTCTCTCTCTCACACACACACACACACACACACACACACACTCACACTCTCTCTCTCTATCTCCTAGCAAGAAATGGCGGTATGCGTTCTCTAGGAATATAAACTACGATGTACCATGTCCAGTGAAGGAGCAGCACGTACAGTGACGCAGTGCTTGACAACCACAGCCTGGAGACAAACTACGCGTGGTAAATGAAACAAGAACTTAGCTCGGCCTGTTTTGAGAGGTGAATGTTCCGGAGTCGCAGACCGGTAAGGGTCGTTCACTGCCTCCTAAACCGGTCACGGCACGGAGAACGGAAAGCTGCGACCCCCACAGCAAACTTCCCTCTCCCGTCATCCAGGGAAGGGCGTGGGACAAGTACCCAAGAGCCCGACCAACCCGATGCAGGTTTTTCTATGGTTCTGCATTAATTTTAGGCGAATTGCCCCGGGGTAGGATCCTTAAACCGTAGCCCGGGGGCCCCCTAGTTAACCCTTGGCTACCTTCCTCTACCCTTCCGCATCCCCCTTTCAGATCCCTTCCTATGCTATTAAAGGGGAGCTGCCACCATGTGGATTACCCTCATGTAGCCTGGTACCATAAAAAAAACAAAAAAAAAACGAATGGCCAAGGAAGCTTGCGAGAGCATTCCCTCGCTGGTGAAACTTCCCAGGGAGCTCTTGCGGAGGCTACCTTTGGGGATGCCTCGTCCTCTCTCTCTGGTTTTTTGAATTAAGGTTCCCACAATCTTGAGGCACCTTGACCTGTTTTGAGAGGTGAATGTTCCGGGGTCGTATACGTTAAGAGTTGTTCGCTGTTCCCATTGGAACAGTCGGCCAGCTGCCTCCTAAACCGGTAACGGCACGGAGAGGGGAAAGCTGCGACACCACAGGAAACTCCTCTCCCGCCATCCTGGGGAAAAGCGTGGGACAAGTACCCAAGAGCCCGACCAAGCCGATGCAGGTTTTTCTAGTGTGCTGCGGAATATTGCAACATCTCGTTGTTTGTAGTTTCCAAGACTACGTGTCGCGTCGTGTCACTGTCCTGCGGGAAGTATTCAGCGCCATGTCACTCGTTCATTTCACCCGGAGATGTAACCAACCATCACTCTGCTGGTTTAAGATATTTGGAACCTTCGCTCAAGGGCAGACGCTTCGTTACGACGTACAGAGAGGTTGACAAGTACAAATAAAACTATCTCGAGCTGTGTTCGTCTCCTACAGTTCACTGGTGCGTTCGGTTGAAGGTTAATGACTGAATGATTACAGACCTTTCGAAGTTGTCGAAGAACTGCACGGCCAGGAGGGCGTTGTTGAGGACGAAGGAGTCGATGTCGTTGTGCAGCGTGCGCCTGAGGTGCTGCAGCGCCTCCTCCTCGGGCTCCAGCAGCGTGGGCCTGGAGGCTGCGGGCCTGCCCGTCCCCGGCTCTGCCCCGCCTGTCCGCAGGCGCTTCTTGTCGTTCTTGCTCATGAAGTTGCCCATCGCCGGCTCATGGTTGCGCGCCACTGACGGACGGACCCGCTTATCGCCTGGCCTTATCGTCGTCGGGAGATATCGATTCTCGACCGATTGACAAAGACGGAGTCAAGATGGCGATCTCGATTACAGTCCTTGTACCTGGGAAACAGTGGAGGGTGATCCACGTGGTGGCAGGGGTTAACCAGGGCATTCGTCCGAAAGGGATGCACGACAAACCCTAGAAAACCTGCATCAGGTACGCCGGACATCATCCTGGTTCCTCCTTAATGCAGTTCATAACACGATGTCTCCCCGATGACCAGATCAAGCCCAAACATCACGCCCTTAATATGCTGCAGTCGGTAACTTGGAATGACAAGACCCCAAGTTTCCAGGATTCCGGCTTCACCCTTGGTCTTCCAACACTCCTCTTGCCTAATGGTTTATATTCCAGCACTTGTTTTGGAGAAATCGGCATTCCCAATACCCTGCTAACCTATCTGTGATCGCCTCAACACTTCCTTCACTGCTCTACGAAATTTCATTTCAGCTGCCTCCTCTATTTATGTTTTGTTACCCAGCATTCTGACAACGTTGTAGGAACTGCCGTCATCACCTTATCAAATTTAATTTGTGTGTTTCTTTTCTGTTTGTATTTTTATCTTTTAACGTTCTTCTTATTGTCACCACAGACCCTCTGAAAAATTGTATATTTTATCCTCCTCAAATGTTATTTCACATCCTAAATATTGGAAATGTTAGTGTTTTTCCCCTTCTGTGACAATTTCTGCTCTTATTGGATTGTTTCCTAAGAACGCCTTGGTCTTTGTTTCACTTATTGAAATTTTCAGGTTATATATTTTACTCCGTATGTGTAGTTTATCTTCATTATCTTGGATGATGGTCATGTGTTCAGATGTTCAGGGTGTCCCAGTTTTACCTTCCTTCCACTTCCTTACCAGGTCATCCATGTGTACGTTGAACACAGAGTTGCTGACACACTGCAACCCTGCCTCACACCTTGTCTTCCATCACATCACGATGTTCTCTGAGTAACTTCTATTAAATGTTTAGGAAACCCTCTTCTTTCCGTAATTGACCACAACGTGTCTCTAGTAACACGATCGAATGCTTTTTCACAGTCCACAAACGCTGCACGTGTCACCAGGTAAAATTCTTTTCGTTCCTGTATCCTTTTTTTTAATATAGAAACATCCTCAGTTCGTGATCTTCCTCTCCTGAAGCCTGGTATTAATTATTCTGCTGTAAATAGCTTTATTATGTTAAGCTATCACAACGAGTACCTGCGAGGGATGTTCTCTCGCAGGCAGAACCTTGTAGTAGAGACAGGAACGGGCTCCCTTTTCCTCTCTCCGTTTTTGAACAAGGTTCCCACATGCCGAGGTCTGTTTTGAGAGGTGTATGTTCGGGGGTCGCAGACCTTGGGGCATACGGTAAGAGTTGTTCTCTGTTCCCATTGGAACAGTTGGCCCAGCTGCATCCTAAACTGGTCGAGGCACGGAGAAGGGAATGCTGCTCCCCCACAGCAAACACCTCTCCCGCCATCCAGGGAAGGCGTGGGACAAGTACCCAAGAGCCCGACCTACCTGATGCAGGTTTTATGTCCTCATTTACTTTTAGGCTTATTGCCGGTTGGGATCATTAAACCATAGCCAGGGGGCCCCTAGTTAACCCTTGGCTGCCTTCCTCCACCCTTCCACATCCCCCCTTTCAGATCCCTTCCTATGTTATTAAAGGGGAGTTGCCACTATGTGGATTAGCCTATTGTAGCCTGGTACCCTAAAGTTATCACAACTGTAAAGTCTCCGGATTAAGAGTTAATAATAACAATAAAAAAGGTAGGTCGGTCAGTAAGGAATTGGTCCATGAGCTGGGAAGCCTGCGAGAGAATTCTCTCGCAGGTGAACGTTCCCAGAGAGCTCTGGCGTAGGCTACATTTGGTGGATGCATTTTCCTCTCTCCGTTTTTGAACCGAGGCCTGTTTTGAGAGGTGTATGTTCCGGGGTCGCAGACCTTGCGGGGCATACGGTAAGAGTTGTCCGCTATTCCTATTGGAATAGTTGGCCAGCTGCCTCCTAAATCGGTCAAGGCACGGCGAGAGGAATGCTGCGACCTCCCTCTCCCGCCATGTTGGGGAAGGGCGTGGGACAAGTACCAAATGCCCGACCTACTTGATGCAGATTTTTCTAGGGTTTTCCCTGCATTACTTTTAGGCGAATGTCGGGTAGGATCCTTAAACTATACCCCGGGCGCCCCCTAGTTAACCCTTGGCTACGTTCCTCTACCCTTCCGCATGCCCCCTTTCAAATCCCTTCCTATGCTATTAAAGGGGAGTTGCCACCACGTGGATCATCCTCATGTAGCCTGTTGCCCTAAAAAAAATAATAATAGGAACGTGTCCCACGCCCTTCAGATTTACAAATGACTGACATATGGACTAATAACACGAAGTAAACAAAGACAAACTAGAGTAAAAAAAATGAACAACTTGCCAATTTATTATAACAAATTATAATTACAATGTTGATTAATTCACAATTTTTTTTTATGAAAAAAGGGTCCAAGGCACAGAGTTCACGACTGAATGACTGGGCTGTAGTAGCCTTGCGGGGGTTTGACCTTACAACTTGGAATAATACCTGAAGACGTTACGAACACGTATCGAAACGTCGTAACGCTATAAATGTCTGTGAAAATGAAGGGTCGTTCACTGAGTTATTATTTGAAATTAAAGTTAAACCATTATCAGTAGTTAACTTATTATCTAAATGATTTTATCGCCCTGACATATATTACGGTTATTTGAACAGTGATCATTGTGATAACCCTTTAGTTCGTTAAATCTCCAGGTCTTCTTCAGTCTCCTCAGCGTTCTTGACGGGGGCAGGTTGTTGGTTGTCAGCTGACCAGTGCGGTTGTGTCACTCTAGGCTCTGCACCTGAAGGCTTCCAGAAACGTTGCTCTTGTTACATCATCACTTCTTCCGTCTGAATTTTCCTGTCTTTCTTATTATAATTTTCTATACGACGTAGTTTATTTATCAAAGTTCGATGTCGTTCCTCCCAGGTTACCTTCAACCTCCAACCCCGTGTGTAGTAACGCGTAATTAAACTTGGAATGTAAGTAGTCTAAGTGCATGCATCTCTCCCTGCTGACGTCGCAGACTATCTCGCTGCTGCTGATGCTGATGATGATAGCGGATAAGTGGAGGATACTTGACAAACAAACAGGTAGCTGTGCCCTTGATTCTTAACCTGACAGCTGGCGACGGAAGCGGCAAAGACAATTTACTCAAACCTGAACGAGACTCGACTTCTTCATTTTCAAACACCTTATTTTTCTTGGACTTTCATCCCTTTTGATGAAAAATATAACATCTCAAATTCTTTCCAAATACTGACAGAAGCAAGTGATGACGTCAATAACTTACTTCAGTGGCTAAGAACAGCCTAGAGGGACAACATTGGAGCTTTAGGGTTATGTCAAGTGACCAGCGCAGTTGTGTCGCTCTAGGCGCTTCTTAGCACACGTGAACAAGGGGACAAGGGTGCTAGGAACGTTGTTGTGTGGTTTCTACGTCATCACTTCTCCTTCTGTCTGTATTTGGTTATCTTTCTTATTATTAATTTTCAATCAGAAGTAATTTTTTTTTCATTTCGAGATGAAAATATCGTTGAAATATAATTATTTTATTAATTCAAAAACAGTCGTTAAATTAAAACTATTAGCATAAGAATTGTCCGCTATTCATATTGGAATAGTCGGCCAGCTGCCTCCTAAATGGGTCAAGGCACGGCGAGAATATGCTGCGACCCCACAGCAACCTCCTCTCCCGGCATGTTGGGGAAGGGCGTGGGACAAGTACCAAATGCGCGACCTACCTGATGCACTTTTTGTAGGGTTTACCCTGCATTGATTATAGGCGAATGCCGAGTAGGATCCTTAAACTATAGCCCGGGAGTCCCCTAGTTAACCCTTGGCTACCTTCCTCCCCCCTTTCAAATGCCTTTCCTATGCTATAAGAGGGGAGTTGCCACCATGTGGATTACCCTATACATAGTCTGACTACACCCCCCCATGCCCCCCCCCCGTCCCGTCCCGTTCCAAGGAAGCCTGCGAGAGGTTTCTCTCGCAGGTGAACCTTCCCAGAGAGCTCTGGCGGAGGCTACCTTTGGGGATACCTTCACATCTCTCTAGTTTTTTGAACTAAGGTTCCCACATGCCTGTGAATGTTCCGGGGTCGCAGGCGTTGGGGCATACGGTAAGAGTTGTCCGCTATTCCCATTGGAATAGTCTGCCAGCTGCCTCCTAAACTGGTCCAGGCATGGCGAGGGGAAAGCTGCGACCCCACAGCAAACCCCTCTCCTGCCATCCTAAGGAAGGGCGTGGGACAAGTACCCAAGAGCCCGACCTACCTGATGCAGGCTTTTCTAGGGTTTTCCCCTGCATCACTTTAAGGCCGAATTGCCGGGTAGGATACTTAAACCACAGCCCGGGGGCCCCCTAGTTAACTCTTGGCAGCCTTCCTCTACCCTTCCGAACCCCCCTTTCACTCCCTTTCCTATGCTATAATTGGGGAGTTGCCACCACGTGAATTACCCTGTACATAGCCTGGCTACACCTAAAAACAACCGTCCCGTTCCATCCATTCATTTCTATCAATTATGTATATTTTACACTTTTGTACGTCTTCAGTCTTTGCAGTCCCACTGGACCAGTCTTCCTACCCTCCAACGTTATGATATAGTTTTCTAACTCAGTACCTTTCGCGTTTTTCTGAGCACCTTTTGGCTTAGTTACCGCATGTAAGTTATCGATGTGTTCGTTCCTCGTAGGCGAATGAAAGTAAACTACAGTGTTTTTTTTTTCTTGTGACATTGTTAAGTGTGCATTGAGGAACACAACAGGGTTGTTATCAGTCGTTTGTGCTCGCCATGATTGGGAATAGACCTGTCAATCACTTTCACCTTATAATTTTAGATTCAGCGCCCACTTGAGATTTCGATAGTGTCAGGAGAAGGAACACAGAGTGTTCCACGTCGGTGCGTAGTTATTAATAAACGCAGTTACAGCGCGTGTTCTGCGATAAATGACGCGTCAAGTTTACTTCAGCGATGTTATTGTACTAAGATGTAATTAACGCCATCGTAGGATTAATTCTTGTGTTGTTGTTGAAGTGATTAAAGCATTATTTAACAGCACAATTTTATCAGAGTGAGTCTTCCACGTGGTGGCAACTCCCCTTGTTGAATCATAGGAAAGGGGGGATGCGGAAGGGTAGAGGAAGGCAGCCAAGGGTTAACTAGGGGCCCCCCGCAACTCCTTCTCTTATAGCATAGGAAAGGGGGGATGCGGAAGGGTAGAGGAAGGCAGCCGAGGGTTAACTAGGGGCCCCCCACAACTCCTTCTCTTATAGCATAGGAAAGGGGGGATGCGGAAGGGTAGAGGAAGGTAGCTATAACTAGGGGCCCCGGGCTGTGGTTTAAGGATCCTACCCCTGGGCAATTCGCCTGAGACTGATGCAGGGAAAACCCTAGAAAACCTGCATCGGTGCTCTTGGTACTCGTCGCACGCCATTCCGATGGCGCGAGAGAGGAGGGGTGGTGGTGTAAACTTTATATTTTATTTCCGGAAATATATTTTCTTTATGACCGTGGAAGATATTTAGGGTTTGTCCATTTTAAAAACAAACTGCGAATGTACGGAGAAACATATTCGTGAGTGGAACACGATTGACAGTAAGTTTCACACTTTATTTATGTCAAGGCCTGTTTTTCCTGTACCAATGGATTGTAAGTTGCCACCTTATTGATTGATGATTAATAATATGGAAGGTAGCAAAATCCAGACAAAATAAATGATGTAAATACCACAGCGACGTTTCTGGTGTCCTTGTTCCGTTCTTCAAGTGCAGAAAAAAATAAACCGCGAGAGCCTAGAGCGACACAACTGCACTAGTCACTTGACAAGACTCAGTTTCTTTTCCTCTCTATTTGGCTTTCTCATTATTTAAGTATCAAGTTAGTTGCCCGTCATTAAGTCGCTCTTCCTCTTCGGATCTATAGAAAAAGTTTATAAGCAATAAGAAGAATCCTTTTAATGGCACGTAAAATAAACTACATTTGAATTGTTCCCTTGCGTAGTCGACGCTATCATAGGCGTAACCTTGTTTTGCGCCTTCATAATTTAGCGTCGACCACTTTAATTGCCGTTTAATGAGTCATATCTCTGATTCAATTGAGAATATTGCGTTTCTGTGATTCGCTATCTGCACATTCCATCCGTGCGTTCTTCCCCCCCCCCCCTCGCCCCCGCCCTCTTATCGGTATTCGGTTGCCCTCACACTTTTCATGCAAACAAAACTGCATTTATTGTAAGTAAAAAAAAAATTATAAATATTTTACTCTTTCTTTTGCTCCGGCGATAAAACTGACGCAGTGCAGCCATGTGTAGGTTGCCTATATATATATATATATATATATATATATATATATATATATATATATATTGTAATAAACAATAAAAATTCCAAATTAAATGGCCCCACGTTGATGTGAAAGTCGTCAATTATTAATAATTAATTTGATTGTCCACACGTTAAGGTAACAAAATGTGGTTACTCAAAAATGAATTAATTAAATTGAACTAATCATTGAAAATAATTTAATGAAATGACCATGAATTAATAACATTTATTATTAATTTAATTAAACAATTAGTTTATTATACACGACTGTTTTACCTTACAAAAACAAATTACTTGTTGACCTTTACAACAATTTTATACAAAAATGTCCTTTTCTCTTTCCTCTGGGTTTTTATTGGGCCTTTTAAATAAAGAACAATTAATTTTAATATTCAATTAATTAATAATAATTGAAAAGATTTTGCCCCACATTAAGGCGCCATTAATGTAGTATACAATTAATGAACTAATTGTTCAAGTAAATTGAATAAATGTAATTATTTTCATGCTCCTTTCATTCAATAATTTCAATGATTAGTTCAATTTAATTAATTAATTCGTTGTATATTACATTAACGAGGGCAATTCAGATAAATATTTTATTTGGTTAATTACATTTATGACGACCTCAACGTGGGGCAAAATATTTTCTATTATTATATTATTATTAATTTCATATGTTTATTACGTTTATGGCGTGACAACGTGTGGCGAAATTTAATTATGTTCATTTAATTTGGTATTGATAATTTGCTTATTATAATATATATATATATATTGTGATGAATAAACGCTGCTTATTAGTTAAATTATTAAACAAAAGATTATTTATTCATTGCATTTTGGCGCCCAACGTGGGGCTAAATATTTTCAATTATTATTAATTTCATGTTGTTTATTACATTGATATTTTTCATATTACAATATATATATTGAGATGAATAAACGCTGCTTATTAGTTACATTATTTAACAAAAAAATATTTATTCATTACAATTTGGCGCCCAACGTGGGGCAAATTAATTACAATATATATTTGTAGAATATTTTATGGTAATTTATAGAAACGACTTTTTTAAGACTAAATTTTTCTAACAGCTGCCCTTGCGAACATTTTTGACTGTGCGACCGTTGTTTTTCCAATTTTGATGACTAATTTGAATCTACGTAATTTATCTACAAATTTGGCAACATAGAGGAAAAAGAAAAAGAGATTATATTTGAGAAAAAGTGCATGTCAGCTGATAATGAATACTGTTCAGCTGTCGTGTTGTTCCACACCCAGCATTCAAAAGATACGGGCGCTATCTCGCATCTTACGAAACATCAGACTGGATTTAATTACGGTCGTAACTCTGTGAGGGTGCTGGGAGTCCTGGTCACAGTATAAGGAAATAGAGCTTACTGGGCCCTCATTAAGTCACGTAGCCTCACCAGGAAACAATGATGGTCACATGTGGCTCGCAAACACGGATGGACAATGACCGCGGCTGACGAAGAGTGTTGGAGAACATGGGGAAAGGAAAAATATTAAGAAGGATTTTTTTTGGAGCGGTAAAAGAAGCAGGGAAATGGAGAATACGAAGCAATAGGGAACTGGAGGAACATACATTGTATTTTGGAAATAAAGAGGTGGAACAGCAGACTGAGATGGTTGGGGGCCATGTGGAGCGACAGGGGTTGTCAAAAAGATCTACGAAGGAAGTCCAGGTGGCAGAAGGGGGGGGGGGCAACAAAGGGAGACCACGAACACGATGTGGAGGACGAGGGTGTTAGAAGGTGGAGGAAGCGAGCAAGATTGGGCTATGAGAGGCCGTGGACTGTAACACCGAGGCCGAGGAGGAGTAGACTTAGGTGGATTTCCACGATCACGACTATGCGGGGGGGGGGGGACAAAACGTGTGGATAATTATTATCGGGTAAGGCGGCCAACAGTGATGAAACCTCACACACACACACACACACACACGTTGTAACTTGCGCCAGATTCCTGCATGTTGCGGCCCAACGCCGTTGCTTATTGAAATATAAATTCACGTCTGGTTGAAAATTAATTATAATACAGACACAAGAAGAGATGATGTAAATAACACACAACAACGTGTCTGAGATCCTTGTTCCTTTCGTCAGGTGTGCGAAGAAGAGCCTAGAGCGACACAACTGCACTCGTCAGTTGAGAAAACTCAAAATCATTTGACACATACTAATAAATTGTATTTAAATATATGTAACGTATAATATATATATATATATATTAAATGTCAGCCATAAAGTAGAGCGGTTTTTAACTACTACAAATAACTTATTCTTTACTTTCCGTATATGTTCAGGACACTCTTGTTCCCTTGTCTGTGCGTGTTTTTATCTTTCTCTTACCCCGAGTGTTGACACCTGTTATTTCCTTTTGTTTGCATTCTTTATTTTATTTTCACCAACTTTGTCAGTCTGGAATTTGGCACAAAGGCTTCCTTACAAGATTCTAGTCCCAGTGTGTATCTAATAACTCTTCTTCTTGTATTAAGAGCAAAGGTTTCATGCTTTTTCTTCTGAAGTAGCGCCACTAATTGAAATAGGAAGCCATGGTTTAGTAGGTGAAACACGGAGACAAGCGTGTGAGCACCATCACAACTGTAGGATAGGATTGGCGAAGATTTACCACGGTGTGAGGGATGGGGAGCGGCGAACCAACCCCTAGAGTGTGGCTCCCAGCAGTACACAATTAAATATTTTTATTCTGATTTTGAAGGGTTTTTTTAAAAAATAAAATTAGTAGACAAACTTTTAACCTGAGATTATTAGTTGGCTACAGATTATTTACAGTATATAGTACATAGTTAACATGGGAACTTGGTAATTAGGTTAATCCAGCTGTTAACCTACTTTGTACCTTAATTTGTCTATCTGATGGTCGTGCATTGTTGGGTGTTCGCCGGTGATGTTGATGGGTTGAGTGGTGCCCGATTGTTCTGGGGGAGGAAAGACAATGTTGGCTGTTCTACCTTGTCTAAAAATTAGAAGAGGGAGTGGAGGAAGGAGTCCAACGTACGGGAGTCGAACCACGAGGATGGTCAGACAATGGAACCCCCGATACTTACATTGTGCTTCACAGTTTAGAACGTAATCGACTCTTCAGCAATTTAGATCTTTCGAGTGTTCACGATTGTGTTGCGATTCTCGAAAGTGTATGAACGTTGTTAACATTGAACCTGCATTCGTTATCGTTGCTTAGAAAATGCCCTTATCGATATGGATTAAACGACCGCGATAAATTAAATAAGGAAGCTTTTCATTGGCTTCCAAGTAAGAGCAATAAATATTCCCACCGTCGTCTATAATTAGCCAGTCTCTAGGGTGATGCTTGTCTTCTCCACAACTAACCTTAGTTATCTCTTAATGAACTACTGCGAAATACAAGCCGAGAACTAGAAGTGAAGAGTGGCAAAACTTCAGTTGCTGAGAGATAAGCCTGGTGTTGATTGGCTGCTCTTAAAATCTCAACAGTACCACCGGCGTCTGTTCTAAATAATTAATTATTTCTTTATCATCCATCTGTCGCAAAATTAGGTTTCACGTCGCTTGTTGAGACTTTGTACGACTGTCAAGACACGGATGTCGACCACATTGTCCGCCATCTTGAATATTCTGTATAAAGAGTTGTCGGGTTTCCGGTCGGGTAACGTGATTTGAGCACAATGTTTCCATGGCTGACACACCGCCATCTTCGTCAAGTGAACTGTTTTTTTGGGGGGTGAAGACAGGCTATGTATAGGGTAATCCACATAGTGGCAACTCCCCTCTTACAGCATAGAAAAGGGATTTGAAAGAGGGGATGCGGAAGGGTGAAGGAAGGTAGCCAAGGGTTAACTAGGGCCCCCGGGCTATGGTTTAAGGATCCTACCCGGCATTCGCCTAAAAGAGATGCAGGACAAACCCTAGAGAAACCTGCATCAGGTAGGGTCGGGCATTGGGTACTTGTCCCACGCCCTTCCCTGGATAGCGGGAGAGGAGTTTGCTGTGGGGACGCAGCATTCCCTTCTCCGTGCCTAGACCAGTTTAGGAGGCAGCTGGCCGACTATTCCAATGGGAATAGCGGACAACTCTTACCGTATGCCCAAGGTCTGTGACCCCGGAACATTCACCTCTCAAAATTGGCCGAGGAGCCTCGGCTTGTGGGAACCTTAGTTCAAAAACGGAGAGGAAAAGGCATCCCCAAAGGTAGCCCCTTCGTGTCTCTTCTACAAGGTACTGCCTGTGAGAGAATAGCCCTCGCAGGCCTCAGGTGAACTGTTCGGGAAGTGTGTGTTATATACTCCGTCAAGCCAATCAGGAGTTTTGAGGTCTGGTCCGTCCCCTTTCACCACAGTCTGTAATTCCGTCAACAATAGGGACCGGTGTGTTGGGAATACATGCAAGCAAGGGCATCGCCCGTTGCTCGTGCGTCTTCCCCATCCTGATTGGTGGCTGCGGCCCGTTGCCTCCTCACCCACCCGGGTTTCACATATTCTTCGTAGGACAGGATTCCAAGCCTTGCTCAAGTTTAAACCAGAGTCCTTGTTAAAGAGTTGGCAATTGGAAGTCCTGATGGCAAGTACAACACTGTGCCAGAGATGACCAGCAGAGTCCAGTGTTGTTCAGCCACTTGTTTAAGACTGATGTTCCGTTCGTGTTCGGTCAGTCTTTCTTCTACCGTCGTTATCGTTTGGCCGCAGGAGCGAGGATTCCTGGTTTCTTAAGGCCAATATCATCACCAGACCTGTAAACTCTTGATTGGCTTGACGGAGTAGATAACACACGCTTCCCGAACAGTTCACCTGACGAAGATGGCGGTGTGGCAGCCATGGAAACGTTGTGCTCAAATCACGCTACCCGACGGGAAACCCCGAGAACTCTTTATACAGAATATACGTCGGGAAAACTTATGTTGAATATTGACAGTAATTTTTTTTCAATGTTGTCCGGCTTTATATAATTTGTAAGGTAAAATTGTAGGGGGATAGAACAGAAAGTGGGTAACAGGTGTTGAAGCAAGGAAGATTAATCAAATAAACTCGGTTCATCCCAGCCAAGAAGCTTTTTTTTCTGGTTCGTCGAAATTGAACTCTGAGGGTATCGATCCTCTGAGAAAGAAAAACGTGCGGACGATATCAAGCTATAACGATCCATAGATAGCGCTGATCGCTAGAATTTCTGCAGCACGGTTTATAATCTCCTGCATGATTTCCCGTTTTTTTCTTCTCTCTCTCTAGACGATCTTATCTGCAGTGATGCGTCATTCTCTCGGTATCAGGTGATTCAGGGTGCAATTCTGGGGAGGGAGGAGAATACGTGACCATATGATGTACGTTTTGGATTTAGTATAAAGTAAACTTGTGAAGCTTCGGACGATGAAAAAGTTATAATGTATTTGAATTAAGTAGTCGCCGTCTTCGTCTAATTCAATTATATTTAAAACCAAAATTACTTAAACATTTCTTTTATCTTTGACTGAACTTTCTTCATACCATGTACCAAGACATTTGCGATCAAGGCACAGCGCAGGCGCCAGAGATGCACAACAATACGCAGACGTATCTGTGGATCCCCAGTCCTTGATAAAATGGCCGACGCCAACTAGTCTCGTTAATAAGTCGCCGATTAGTTACTGTATTTACGTCTAAAGAAGTGTTCTCGTCGTTTAATAATTATTTTTTTTTGCAAGACAAAACTTTTATCTTAAGATTATTCTTTGGTTAAAAATAGTTACAGTATGTACAAAATTTAAAATATGTACATAATTTACATGGTAGCGTGGTTAGACCAGCAATTAACCTAAACATTTTATTCTTGTATATTAATTTGTGTGTCTGAGGGGGTCATACATTGTTGGGGCCATGAGGGTTCACTGGTGATGTTGAACTTGATGGAAAACTGGACAAACTATTTACATATTTATAGCATATTCGGCAAATTTTAGGCAAGGCAGTTCAACGGATGTGAGACCGATTCAAAAATTCGTTCGTGTACGGGGTAATAAGTTCCATTTTTACACTCCTTGACGAATGAGTTGTAGTTGTTGATGTTCAGGAAGGCTGTTAAATAGTGCGATACCGGAATAATGAACGCTAGAGTCGTAGAGGCTGAGGCTGAGAACTGAACGGCTGCTCCATGATTGTCCCCGTTACTTACTATGGAATTGCTGGATCGTGGTGTTTAGGTGCTTAATAAATGTGTTACAATTGTATCTGTGTATTCTTTAGTAGCGTAAGTTAATCATACATCAGAACGTCACACACAATAATGACTTCTTGCTGGACATCAGTTGCTGAAAGTTCAATAAACTTGCAATCGGGGCCCCACCAGTGCACGCACACACACACACACACAAGTCGATGTCGACAATGCCTTCTAGCTTATATGAAATTTTGTATTTGTTTTGGTGGTACAGCTGTGTTTTGATATAACAGTGCAACATATTTAATGTCCAATATGAATTATTTTCCCTGCGGAATTGAATTAATATTTTATGAATTTCGAGTCCATTACGAACATTTCCAAAAAAATAAAATTTGCGTTCATCTGATAGAAAAGAATAACCTATGTGCAAGTACGATGTTATATCTGTTTGAAAGCTGCAGGACCGTTCCAAGGCTTTTTCCTGGTAGTTCTTCCACGAACGTGGATTGATTTTTTTTGTTTTTTGCTGTTGTACAGAAGATTCCTCTTTGTGAGGATTAAGCAAGAGTTTTGCAGCAAGATTAAAAACTGTTGCAATTTAATACAGTAAACATATCAATAATATCCCCGCGGTGATTACTGCATAGCAACATACGTATCAACTTGTCATATCAACGTAGACATATTTTGACTGATTGCTACGATAGATCTTATTTTTTTTAAAAAAAATAAATTAACTACATGCATTCTTGTGACGTGTCACGTCTGGATGGAGAAAAATATTTCGATCCCAGACGATTTCCGGCAATCTATAGCACATATGTTCAACCTCATAGCCCAATATACTGGTTCTTTCTATACGTTTTACGCAGAGTTGCAAACGTCCGCAAGTCGAGAACTCGTTCACGTTCTGGTATGAAGTTACGAAAGACCCTTGACGTCATTTATTGTCACTGAAAACCTCTCGAAAATGAGAGCTGGTGAAGCAAGACAGGAGTTCATATCACGCAATATGGAACTTATTTAACAAACCTCTTTATAATTTAAAAAAATTATTTTATATTTAATAGCACAACGTTTCTGTACCTTCTTCAAGCTTCAAAGCTTTTGAGTTTGTCAACTGTATTTTGCGGTTGTGTTTTTACCCTTTTTTTTAGCATCTGAAGAAAGGTTGTGTGGTATTTTTGTCTTTATTTGGCTATTTTTCTTATTATTAATTATTGTTTTCATAACACCTAGTTAAGGTACGGAGTGTCTAGACATATCTTATCATTAGCCAGGCAATAATTATGGATGAGTTCATTTGGAAAAAGTATAGTCAAAATTGGATATCTGTTCTATGAGTATTAAGGATCCAGTGCAAAGTTTGAGAATACTTGGACCTTTTTTTTTCTAAATACGTGGTAAATACTGTTCCTGATATTTACCCTCTGTAAACGTATTTTCTAATATATTTTTATGTTTGGCTGTGTGACGCTGTCAAGTTTTATTCAACTACAGTAAATACAAAATTTATTATTTAGTTCTCATATGTGTTCCCTAACTCTAATATTAAGTTCCGATCATGGCTCCAACACATGCGTTCAAATCTCGGTGACTTAGTCCAGTAAAGTTGCAAAGAGCCCTGCTGGGAATGTTGCAGGAAATGGCTGTTCTAAACATAAGATTATTTTGTATTTTAGGTGGAGATGGTGCAGTGGACTTTTGAAGATATAGACTCAAGTGGCGGGGAATTGAACCGGCTGGCAGACTTCTTGGCGCAGAAGCACTTTGACCTGGTCATCAACTTACCCATGCGTAACGGTGGTGCCCGCCGCGTGTCGTCCTTCATGACGCATGGCTACAGAACCCGTCGCCTTGCCGTCGACTACTCCGTGCCTCTCGTCACCGACGTTAAATGTGCCAAGCTCCTCGTCGAGGTAATCCTTCAACCTTATCTCCGGAGACAACTCGCTAAACTCGATATTTTAGCACGTTTTAAATACTTTGTAATAGAGTTTGAAACAAAATAAGCCCATCTCTCGAAGGTGAACCTTCCCAGAGAGCTCTGGCGAGGGCTGCATTTGGGGATGCCTTCACAACTCTCTGTTTTTTTTTAACTAAGGTTCCCACATACCGAGGAACCTCGGTCTGTTTTGAGAGGTGTATGTTCCGGGGTCGCAGACCTTGGGCATACGGTAAAAGTTGTCCGCTATTCCTATTGGAATAGTCGGCCAGCTGCCTCCTAAACTGGCCAAGGCATGGCGGGGGGTAAGCTGCGACCCCACAGCAAACTCCTCTCCCGCCATAGGAAGGGGTGGGATAACCCTTGGCTACCTTCCTCTACCCTTCCGCATCCCCCCTTTCAGATCCCTTCCTATGCTATTAAAGGGGAGTTACCACCATGTGGATTACCCTCATGCAGCCTGTTGCCCTAAAAAAAAAATAAAAAAAAATAAGCACAATGATAGGTTGAAAGGTCGGATCAATCTGATCTTTTGGAGGAAAAGTAATGTTTAATAACTGCCATTGAACCATGAATCAACATGGATTTAGTCTGTTACATATAAAAGATGGTTTTGTTTCCTGAGTGGAGACATCTTCTGTGTTAGGGAGGTTTTAGAAGCTGTGGAAATTGGAAAATGTCTGCCCTTACAATCGGTGTGTGCTCTCTAGCCTTATTAGGAACAGGTAAATTAGACCTTAGAAAGTTGATGTTCTGTAGGGACAGTTGATGCACAACAAAGCAAATATAAATAACGGTATAGGTTGTGAGCTGCAGCGGAGCAGTTAATTATTTAATTGATTTAGCCGATACGCTGTATAAAGAATACTTTTTAATGTCGTCAGATTCTGATAACACTAAAAAACAATAAGGGCATAAAAATTTAAACTTTTAAAATTTGATTAATTAGGAATATGTTCTTTAATTCTAGTTTGGTCTGCCCAAGATGATAACGTTAATGCTCCTTGCATTCCATTTTATAAACATTTAAATGAGTTTCTCTCTTCAATTTTTATCAAGAATGTATTAAAATTGTGTTTCTTTTAAAAATAACCCAAACTTTCAAGTTTGAATAAATTGTGATTGTAACCAATTCTGTTCCAAATCACTTTCATTCTTTGCTTCTGAATTGTTTGCCAGATTGACCGTAGTGAGTTTAGCAAATAGGAAATTCTTTAACACATTCATTGATGATATTATTGTTACTGTTACCTAATTTTGGTTTTCTGAGTTGATGTGTTTAATTTTCACCTGACATCTCACCTTGTTGGTCAAATGAAGGAGGGATATTGTATTGAGATATAAATTCTGGGAGGTGTCTTTTTGGGTTGTTGATTCTTTCAACATGTTTTTGAGACTTTGTGGCATATCAAACAATTTCTTACTGTTTATTTCATGTGTTAATAGTATAACATATAAATACCTCTTAAAGAAAATGTGACACAGTCAAAATAAATAACACATTTAGATAGGAAAGAGAGACGGCAATCTTGACTTACCTTAAATCAATATTTGTTCCAGTCTGGCAAAGGTGAGAGAACTTTGCAACTTGACGTAACCTGAAAATAATGAATTATTAACAAAGAACTTTCCTGACACTTATAATAGTAGGGTACACCTATATCTATGAATATATATAATTTACTTATTCTGGCCACAACTTCATATATATATATATATATAGTAAGGATATGACATTGCCAAAAAGAAATTAGATCATTGGTATAGAAAGGAATGAGAGATAGTTTGTGGCTGATCTGAAATTAAAGCTCGGTGAAGCCACACAGGACAGAAGGATGTTCTTCAAATTTTCGTAGGCTCTCGGCCTCCTTCTTCAGGAAGGACTGTTACATTCCGTGCACTGGCCACAGTATATATATATATATATATATATATATATATATATATATATATATATATATATACACATATATATAATGTTTCTAGTATGTATAAAAATTTATTCATTTTAATTGAAAAATATTTTGTTCAGGCTTTGCGACTGATTGGAAGTGCTCCTGCAATGAAGACGTACATTGATTGTGTGACATCACGACATTTGTTGCGTTTGCCTGGGTTCATAGATGTACACGTCCACCTACGTGAGCCAGGTGCAACTCATAAAGAAGATTTTGCTTCTGGAACAGCTGCTGCATTGGCTGGAGGTGTCACTATGGTTATGGTTATGCCGAATACTAATCCAGCTATAGTGGACCATCAAACATTTTCATTAGCCAAAGAGGTAAATATGAGAATGTATTATCACCCAACTTTGTATCACAATGTGCGTATTTAACTAAGGAAAAGACTTGAGCAGAAACAAGAATGGATATTTCATTCACAATAATTTAAATTGTATTTCTTTTCAATTTTTAAAGAAGAAATGGTTTATTCATTATTAGAGTCTAGTGATTTCCTATTTTTATGGTGCAGGAAACTTGTGTATTATTACAAAGGTAACAGTTTCATTAATTTCTAAGGAGACACTTTAAAAATAAATAGCTCCTCAGAAATACGTTATATGATTACTTGCAGGATTTTAATGAAACTATATCTTTAAACCATAAAAAACCTTTTCTGTTTCTCAGTTTCAGCATTTTCTCAAATAATGAAATTATAAGGATTTTCTCAGAGGGTATGATATTGTTTATAGTATTATTTTTAACACGAATGCTTGTAGTAACATACTTTTTACCTGTTAATTGTTCTGCACAAATATATTTAATTTGCACATAATGTAAAGTATTCATTATTTACTATGATAAAAGTTTGCATGAATTGCAGTTTAGAACATACTATATTATTGCTTGTTTTAGGATCAAAGGTAATTTTGTATAACTCCCTTATTAAAAACTGAAATTTGAATTTCATCATAGTATTAGATTTGATGTGTATAAAAAGCAATGTATTTTACATGTATAGATAGAATAGTTTTACTGCATGACAGTTATAGAAGTAGGATGTTATTTTTGTAGATCCAATATAAAATATTCCATGATCACATAAAAAATTAATACCATACAGTACACAGATCACTATTAAGGAAAATTATAATGTGCCAACTATCTATGGCTTTGCACCTACCGGAAGAAATTATCAATTGCAAATATTTTACTGTCAACTGTAAGAATTTTTATGGTTCATAATTTCTAATATTTTGTCTTAAGAACAAATGTTTATTTTTCATTTTGCCACAATAAGTATCTTAAATGAAGCTTTGTGTGTGTGTGTGCAGTTTATCATATGTTTGACTTTTTTTATTGTAAATGTTACATCTTAATCATTCTAATAATCATATAGTTCACAGTAAATGTAAATAATTTGTGATTTAAATAATTCAAAGCTTTCTGTATGTTTTGTTAATTTTTTAGTAACAATAACTTTTCTAATATGAAGACAATTTATCATTATTTAAATATCCAATGTGATTTCGTCGCTAAATTATAGTTCCTAACATTGTAATTATTCCTTAATGGCTGCTCCTAATTCTTCACTCTATCCATTCCTCCTCTAATTAACATAATAAACACCTGGTCAGGTACTTTGCCCGGTGGCTGAGATGGTTAAGGCGTCTGTGTACTGAGCAGATTACGCAGGTTCAAATCCTGCCCAAGCCAAATATTTTCAGTCTTTCCTTCTTCTACCTTACTTCTCCATGCATTGAACATATGCTTTCCTTTGTGCATAATTATACGCCCAAGCATATGCATTCATTTAAAGTCCATTCCCACCTTTATCCTATTTATTTCTATCTTTCATCACTATCCAAGATTCACTGTGACTTTGTCACAAAATTATAGTTCACAACATTGTGTATATATTCATAACACATTTAGACCAGCTTGGCTGAGGAGTTAATATATTTGAAATTTTTGAGGTCTCAGTTGGTATCTAAATCTAAAAAATAAATACAATGTTAGGAACTATAATTTGGTGATCGATCTTGGCCAGTGAGGAAAGATAGAAATAAATAGGAGAAAGGTGGGAATAGGCTTTAAGTGAATGCATATGCTCAGGCACAAAGGAAAGCATGGGGAAGGAAGGAAGAAGAAATAAAGATATTTTAATGTTCTGCAATGTCAACTTATTTTAAGTATTTAGTGTAAAACAAAATTCATATTTTCAGTTGGCTCATGCTGGTGCTCGTTGTGATTATGGTTTGTTTCTTGGAGCTTCTTCAGATAATTACAGCAGTATTATAGATTTGGCACAAAGTGCAGCTGGTCTAAAAATGTATCTGAATGAGACGTACACGACTCTTAAACTCAAGGATTTGACAGTATGGGTCAAGGTAATGTTTCAACTTCAAATTTACATAAGTAATATGAAACTTGTTCAGAAGTTACTTTAGCAGTAAAGAATGTAACCTATAATAAGTGTGTGAGAATATGCCTTGTTGTTAATTCAATACATTCATATTTAGACCCCATGATACAGTAAATTTAAAATATGGATAGAAATGCTTTCACTAAACTTGAATTGAAGCTGTGAATAATTAAATGAACTCCTATTAAATTCAGTTGATAGTTGACTTCTTTAAACAGTTTTCTTATCTCCTTATGATTAACATGACGTAACTGTCAATATTTGATTAAATATTAGTTTCTTTTCTTCTACATGTATGTTTTCACAATTTTTACATCACCTTGTAATCTTTATCATTCAAGATTTCAGAAACTCTTAATTTTTTATTGAAAGAATAGTTAGTTATCTTTTAAACATTTATATGATTTTATTGTTGTTTTCTGTAGACATTACACTTGCTGTTGTAGTCTGCACACGGCAGTAGCATAAAGTTACAGCCATTGTTAGGCTGTATTTTTTTTCTGAAACTAATTTTATCTTCAATTAATTTTTGTTTGGCATTTATAGATAAAAAGGATGCTTGAGATTCAAGATATTATTACTTAGCATTTCAAGAGTTGTGTGGTGCATATTAGGGAACAATTTATATCCACAATTTGTTTTAACATTTATATGATTTACATTTCATTTATCACTAATGATTTTTTTTTTCTTCCAGCATTTTGATAACTGGCCAAAAACAACTCCACTCTGTGTTCATGCAGAAAGTCAAACAACTGCTGCAGTATTGTTACTCGCAACCCTTCACAATCGCCCCATACATATTTGCCATGTTGCTCGTAAGGAAGAAATTCAAATAATCCGGGCAGCCAAAGCAAAGGTATGACCATATTAATTTGAACTCATTATTTAAAATTTATTATGAATGATAATTAAGTATATGCTGCATTATTTGATTAGTTTTCTTATAAAAAAGTGTGAAAATCTGTTTCAAAATATTTATTAGTTTTTGGACTTGTTATAGAAAGTAAACTGGTTTGTTACAGGGATTGCCTGTGACTTGTGAAGTTTGTCCTCATCACTTGTTCTTGTGCCAAGGGGATTTAGACAGATTGGGTCACAACAAGGGCAGTGTAAGACCCATTCTTGGTACAGAAGAAGATAAACAGGCTTTGTGGGATAACCTGGATATTATTGATGTCTTTGCTACTGATCATGGTTTGTTTATTAATTTTCACAAAACATATGTTGTTTCCAATACTAGAGATTTGATATTCTAAATTTTCTATTCACTCTAGCACCCCACACATTAGAGGAAAAGACTTCAGATAAAGTACCTCCAGGTTTTCCAGGCCTAGAGACAATCCTTCCACTGTTATTAACTGCTGTAAATGAAGAAAGGCTGACAATGGAGGTAGGGATTTTTTTTATGTTTATTTTGTAACTTAAGCCCAAATGTTATATTTAACGGTACATAAAAAAATCAATTTTGATTCACTATTATAGTGTATTACAAGTATTTATTTGTATATTGTATTAAGTTAATAAAAATTTGATTAATCTTCATTATAATTAAGACTTAAGACGAAAAGATAATGCCTATATGTTTTAAAATATAAATATTATTTTATCTACTTCATTTTGTCTGTCATTTGACAGTTTTATTTTGAAAGCTACTACCAACAATACTTGTTTGAGCAAAACAAAAACATAGATTACTAAATAAACTGAGGTTGTAATGGTAATTAATACTTTAAGTAATAAATTGAAGAAAAATGATTAGATTTCCTGATATGTAGAAGTGCCTAGTAGGTATTTAAACCATAATTTGATAATTTTTCAGGACATAATTGATAAGTTTTATAGAAATCCTCGACGCATTTTCAATTTGCCAGAACAACCTAATACTTATATTGAGATCGACATGAGTGAAGAATGGATTATTCCTGAGGCAATGTCCTATAGTAAGTCCCAGTGGACCCCATTTGCTGGAATGAAAGTGAAAGGTGCTGTTAATCGTGTGGTTCTGAGAGGAGAAGTTGCGTATGTTGATGGGCAGGTGAGAACATATAGAAACTGTATTTTAATCATCACATCATGTAACATAATGAGGTTTGCCTTTCATTCTCATGTGTCTTTCATGAGTTAATTTTCACAATTAGCTTTAAATACTTCTTTACATTAAACTTAACTACACATTACCTGGTGCATAATTTTTCATAGCTAATCAGAGAATTAGAATGAAGCTGTTCTCATATCCATTTAACTGTACTGGATTCAGATTAATTTGAGTGTCGCCATATTATAAAATAATTTAAAGCAATAAAATTACTTTTAAAATCCATATAAAAAGATTATTCTCTTGGTATCTAAACATTTTTCATAAAAATTGACCTATAAGCATAAATGGTGCATATAATGTTAATAAATTTATCTACTATATTAATATACATGCTTCTTCATTATTGACATATTAAAGATGGAGACATTTTCAGACTGCATTATATTTGACATAAAGAATGCTAATCCTTGGAGTATCATAGGTTTTAACATATTTGTAATTGTGTTAAAAATTGCAGAGTAGTTTTCTATTCTAAAATAATGAAACTCTATGCAGGTACTTGTTCCACCTGGTTATGGTCAAGATGTGAGAGAATGGCAAACAAAGAAGAACTTGCTTCCAGTCCCTCAAGAACACAGCCGCCCACCTTCAAGTCTAGATGGCTTCATACTGCCAATAGAGCCTAATGTCAAGTTGGGTATTGACATTGCCAAGCAAGAAATTATTGATCGAGACAAACAAGCTTTCGGTTGGTTCTTAAAAATTAATTTCAAATTAACTTTCTTCTATTCACATAAGATTGAAATAATTCAATTTGATTTAGTCATTCAAATTTTATTGAAGGAAAAATAAACATTGACATTATATAAGCTGTTATTTAAAAAAAGAAGAGTTTCTATATTACTGGTGGTTGGGGTATAGTAAATCTGAATTTTCTTTCAAGTAAACTTGGAGTAATGAGACACTAATTTAATGGCACTGTATTCAGTTTATTCTTTCTGAAAGCCTTTGTAGACTACATTTCTATTTATCACAAAATATTTATTGTAGCCAAGCTTTAGTGTTTTTAAAACTGCATGAATTACTCTGACTGTTTTTATATGTTTAAAAGAAAATATTTTTTTTCTCCACAGAGAAGTATTCGAAGCTACTGTCAGATCATGGAAGTTTGAAGCCGCCTCATAATATTCACGATTCTTTATGCCCTCCTGTAGTGCAACCACGTAGCATTTCACCAATTCCTATGATACGCTATCACCTAGAAGGTCAACCTGTCACTCCTAACTTCAGCCATGGATTGGCTGGGCAGCATATACTGTCGGTAGATATGTTCTCTAAGGAACAGCTTAATGAAATATTCAATTTGGCCCAAACATTGAGGCTATTTGTTCATAAAGAGCGTCCTCTGGATCATATACTGAAGGTATGAACTGAGTGTATGATTTGATAATTCATATATTTTAAAAATTATGGTAAATATTTCAATGATATTGCAACATTCCTGTAGATAATAATTGGGAGTGTTTGTTAATTATTTTCAGGGAAAGCTTATGGCATCTATATTCTATGAAGTTAGCACTCGTACAAGCTGCAGTTTTTCTGCTGCTATGCAGAGGCTTGGTGGAAGAGTAATTTATATGGACCAGTCATCCTCGTCAGTTAAAAAAGGAGAAAGTCTAGAAGGTAATTATTTTTTTGTTACATTGTAACATGTATCATATATAGATTTAATAATGTTGGCGTTTACAGATTCTATTGCAGTGATGGCTGGATATGTGGATGTTGTCGTATTGAGGCACCCAGAACCTGGAGCAGTTTCAGTAAGTAGTTGAGGACATAAATAAAAAATATTTTCACATAAATACAAAACACCTTATCCTGAGTCGATCTCCTACCCTCTCTTTCTTTATATATAAAACAATTCAAATGAAATTAACATTTTCCTTCAATGAATTTAAGTATTTATAAACCTTAATACTTATTGCTTTGAATAATTATTTATTGGCTACATTTAAGATTGTAAAACATGGATGTTTAGAATAAAAGTTTAAAATTGTATCAGGGGCTATAGATTTAGTAAACCAAGAGGTTCTTAATTGTCCATTATCATTAGTGATTGTAAAATCCAAAAGTTTAATAGAGTATTTTGGTTGTGGTTAGATTGTGAAAATAATTTTAGGATTAGAAGAATTCAAGTGGTCCAAGACAAAGTGTTTGTTAATTCTTATTTAAAATAACAAACAGGTCATCAATGTATTTTACAATGCTCTTAGGGGTACATTTACGTAATAGTATTAAGCTTGTTGTGCAGTGAAACTGTACATGAAGTACAAAATCCTAACTGCACCAACTGTTGATACTTTAAATTCAATTTAATTTCATGGCATCTACAGCCTGAGCTTATGAAAGCTTTTTCTCTATATGAAATTAAAAATGTTAAAATTTGTTTAGTTGAAAAATGGAATATCTGCCTCGATAACTCTGGATAAGATTTTAATTAAACTTTCTATTTTTGTGCAGCTGGCATCAATGCACTGTAGAAAACCTCTGATCAATGCTGGTGACGGAACAGGGGAGCATCCAACTCAAGCATTGCTGGACGTATTCACCATTCGAGAGGAGATAGGAACTGTGAATGGTTTAACTATAACCATGGTAGGCGATCTGAGACATGGCCGAACAGTCCACTCATTGGCTAGGTAATATGGTTTTTGAATATTTATGCATATAGCCAATATATTAACATATAATAAATGATGATACTTGTAACTTTTGAATATCTTAAAAATAAGACATTGGTATAATTTTCACTATTTCACTTTTGAGTAAATAAACAAATGTGCATTGAAATACGAAATCTTTTTCATCACACATTGTTTAACATGAATAATAATTTAAGTCAATCACTTTGTCCATTGGTGCCACTGCACTAATGCACAGCTTCATGCTACTCTTTTTTTTGTCCTATTTGCTATTTTAGTTCAGTAGGTTTTGAAAACAAATTAAAATTCTGGTTATATTACAATTGTTTCAAGAAACACATTTGAAAATCATGTCCTTTGAAGTTTATATACGCCTTAATGTGAAACTGTTCCCGATAATATTGTAAAGCTTGTTAATTACGTTTGTTTCAGGTTGCTGACTCAATACAACGTCCAACTCAGATATGTCAGCCCGGAAGAGTTAAGCATGCCCAATGACGTTGTAAAGTATGTCGCCTCAAAAGGCATAACACAAGAAGTGTTTTCTACACTAGAAGCAGCATTACCAGAAACAGATGTATTGTACATGACTAGAATTCAGCGAGAGAGATTTGAATCCCAGGAATCATATGAAAATGTAAATTTAAATGATGTTTAATCTTTTGCTTCTAGTGTAAAATTGTTAAGTGAAAGTGTGAAGGTTCTTAAATTGTATTTTACTATATTCATATCCTGATTTTGTCATTGTAGAAAGAGTTAGTTTAGTTATTATAAAATGAAGGAATTGTAGTACTCAAGCATTTCACTTTTTCAGGCTTGTGGACATTTTATAGTCACACCAGAACTCATGACTCGTGCGAAACGCAAAATGGTGGTGATGCACCCTCTGCCGAGGGTATTCGAAATAAGCCCCGAATTTGACACAGATCCTCGAGCTGCGTACTTCAGGCAAGCAGAGTGTGGAATGTATGTTCGAATGGCCTTACTCGCGATGGCCCTGGGGAAATGTTGAAGACTGCTGTGATCCTTTTTTACTAAATGTATGAAATTTGACTGTTTTCTATAATTATTATTAATTAAATGAATTTTTAGATTTAATATTGTGAAATATAAAATGATACATAATTGGAACAAATAAATACAAATATCTCTAGTGTACAAAAGTTTATTTCTTAGGTGACTAGTTTCTTATTTACATTGGAATAAACACTTTAAATTCCTTAAAACACATTTTGCAGGAACTATGTAATGCAAACTTAATATTAAAATCTTTACAACAAATACAATAAATATTTATTTCATATTTAATTCCACTTTCATCAGTCTTGAGTTTGGCATCAATCTCTTCCACCAGAGAAAGGCACTATCGTGAAAAGTCCACGGCAAGGACGCTAGCACATTTCCTCACTTGGAGGAGGAAAAACTGGAACTGTCATTGTATTTTCTGTACACAGTTTGTTTGCAAACGATATGCTGTCTGCGTTGACAGTACGACTGTGGCTCAGCATTGGAAATTTTCCTAGAACCTTCTTTCGTCTTGGGGATGCGGACTTTGCAGCTTCCAGTTTTCTGAAATAATAGTGAAATATCAAAGTACAAAGCTGCCTTGTGTAATTTTACCATCCAAATGACATTGAAAATATTCCCATTACCTGTGTCTGCAGTCTATAAACAGAGCAAGAGAAAAGAGCAGCGAAACAGCAAGCAAGACTCCAATTATGACAGCGGCCAGCACTGCAGCCGAATCCCCACCAACTGTCGCAGAGGGTTTGGCTGTGCTACCCCAATCACCGTTTCCATCTGAAAAATGCATTTGAAATTTAATAACTTTTAATATAACTAATCACCTTTGCTCAATAACAATCTTATTTTTCCTCCAGCAATACTAATGTCCTATTATTCCTCTGTCTCCTCTTTCCAGATATTCCAACCTGATCAAAGTTCTGTACCTGGTATAAGCAGTTTCCTGTGTGGATACTTGACTGGTGAGTCTTAGATTTGTTACATAACTTTTTTTGGCTGGGTTTAGAGCACTCTGCTTGGACTTCAATATTGCCTTTAGAATGTGCTTTTTAGGGACACTTTGTAAAACGATTTTTTTGAGTTAACGAAAGGATCGCTGTGCGCAATGTTTCCTGGTGTCTTGCGGCTGACCTTGGCCAACATCGTTGGACGCGCGACTTTGCCTACCGTTTCAATTGGCCCTAATCACACGGCTACCCACATCTAACCACTTAACAGTTCGACGTCTCGTCGAGCAACTCCTTGTAACACCACGAGTCGTAACGTCAACCAGAGGACTCGTTGTCCTAAAAGCTTCCACAGTTGCCAGTTGACAATTAAGGTCGCGGACCAGAACTTACATGATACGATCTCCGGGGGGGGGGGGGGATTAATTTGGATTTTTGGAAAATGCAGAAATAGGGTTAAGTTTCTAGGCTACAAGAGTCTGAACATGACCACGTGTGAAGTCCATAGTCGGCCGTTGCTACGATTCTCTTAGAAGTATGTAAAATTCAGATATGGCGATGGTCAGGCCACCTTTGAGGAACCCTGCTTTCAGATAGAAAAGGTTTAGGGACTTTTATTAGAACAATTTTTCATTTCTGTATTTTTCTTTTCGTTCTGTTCCACGTGTTTACAGTTGCGATTAGTTTATGGAAATACTCAAAAAAAAAAGTAGACACACTTCCCCCGAACATAATTACACGCCAACTACTTGTGTATAAAACTTATGTGACTGAATAGAGAATTATAGGAGAAACATTCGGTTGGCTCTACTGAGGTTCTCAACAGACTGTGGTGATAGTCGGCAGCGGGAAAAGGACAGCGCAACAACAATACAAAAAAGAACACGAGTGCGTAATTTCACGCTGTGAACTCATATTAGCTTCAGCAACGGACCAAATCCGCGCTAGCTTTCTATACGACCGCGGTTTCGAAAATTTAAAGGGTGGGGGGGGGGGGGACAAAAAAAACAGCGCGCGCGCGAGGATAGAAAGCGAACCTTCGGTTACCCCAAGTTCTCTCAAGATTAGCGAGTTAGGACGAATCAAACTGCACTGGAGACTGCAGAGGGTTGTCCGGTTTCCTTACAGGCCACTCAATATTTACTAATGTTTCTGTCCTTACTGTAGTTGGACCAGTTACGACGATTATGAGATCCCCCCCCCCCACACACACACAAGGATGATTCAATATCTAAATACAAGTTCTTTTGTACGAACAACAAGCAGTTTAGCTTCTGAAGGAAAGAGAAAAGTAGGGCTAATTGTCCTTTGATTTTTATCTATTTTATACCATTAATCCTCGTATGACACTGCAATACATAAAATTACAGTATAAGAATTGTGATGGTACAATTATAAATAATTACAAGTTAACATAAAAAATAATTACTAATTTCCCTGACTAACATAAATAAAATAATATGAATAATAACAATTGCTCAGATGCGTGGGGGTGGGGTATGATATAATATTTACACTTGTAATAAAAATATTAAATACCACTGTGATCAGAAAGTGAGGTGAAATTGTCAGTTAAAGCTCCCCGGGGTATTACGAAGGCAGGTAAATTTTTTCCCCCTAGGTTGGTAGGACTGTCTGTAACATTTGCCAAGCGTCTCTTTGTTAAAAGGTTTAATTACCTCAGAGTCACACGTGTGTGTGTGTGTTTTTGTAAACAACCAAAAGTGTGAATTTTGCCAATGGGTGATTTTGTTGAACAAAGAACTTGCATACGGAATATTCTTGTGCGGTGACACGCTGAAGGCCTTTGGTGATCAAACTATGGCACGTTTATAAGTGGTACAACGAGTTCAAAGACGACCATCAACGTCTACCGACGAGGGCCACGTCCATGGACAATTAGAGATCTCGCTGATGGTGTTGGAACATCATTTGGCCCATCTTGAAGAATGTTTTGAGTCTCAGACGCGTCAAGACTCAATTTAGGACCACTTGAAATGCGTCATCACTGGAGACGAGACTTGGATTTACGCCTACGAGACCTGAGGTCATGGTGACAGTCGTGGTGTGGTGCACTGTCAAGTCCTTCCACACTGTCAACAACTGGTTCCTTCACCACGATGATGCACCACGTCACACTGCGTTGCCAACCCCCGTGTGCGACTTCTGGCTATTCAGCAACCTCAAGAGGCCAATGCGGGGGCGACGTCGTTGTCACACGACTGAGGAGATGAAAACCGAATCGAAGAAGGTCCTGAACGCTAGAAAAGTGCGTTTTATCGGACGGGGATGACTTTGAAGGGGGATGAAACTCATTTGGAAGAATAAATAAAGCGTTTATATTTTATAAATAAATTCACCCTTACTTTTTGTTCACAGTGGTACGTACTGGTAAATAATTAACTGTTCGAGAATATAGACTAAACACATCACACAATAATAACCACACACACTAGGAGTGACGTCACTAATTTGATTGAACGCTGTGTAAGTGAGTGAGTGCGTGCGTGGTCTTCCTCGGCCCGTCCATATCTGTGGCACTCGCTGGACTCTGTTCCATGTGAAGATTAGTCACCGCAGAGTGTGACGTGTGGATGACTGATTGACGTGGCTGTTTGAAGCTGATCAAGTTTCTGCGTGTCCAGTTCAAGCTCTAAATCCCCACCCAATCATTCTCTCTGTCGTCACGAGTTTTTTTGGGGATTATCTTGACGGTTATCCGCCGTGACTCGTTCACATGCGTCAGCGCTGATTTCACTACGATTCCACGATTTACCGTTTCCGGTTGACGAAAGCCGCTAGAGGACCGTTGGAAGATAACTGGGCCATGGAACTTCCGCACACATCAGTTGACACGATAAACGTGTTTGCTCTTCATTCGGATAGACAAGTGTCCAAATCAGTTCCGAGCTGTCGAGGGAAGGAACATGCGAGCAGAGGATGTCTCACGGGAACTGTCGTTCAAGACGAGACGTGAAGTGAAAACCAACCTCGCGGCTCCACAGTGACCCCCGAAGAGTTGGGCACACATTTCGTATAATCTTCAACCATATTTACATAAGTGTCTGTCACGGAGACTACAAATGTTGGCGTTCTGTTGTAACAGTCGGGCCGATTTTTTTTTTTAGGGTAACAGGCTGCACGAGTGTGAGCCACGTGGTGGCAACTCCCCTTTAGTAGCATAGGAAAGGATGAGGAAGGTAGCCGAGGGAATGCTACGCCCCCACAGCAAACCCGTCTCTCCCGCATTTGAAAGGGCGTGGGACAGGTCCCTCCATTTCACGACCTACCTGATGCAGGTTTTCTAGGGTTTGTCCCTGCATCACTTTAAGGCCAATGCCGGGTAGGACCCTTAAACGAGAGCCTGGGGACCGCCGAGAGTAAATCGTAAATAAGAAATATCAAATTAAATCAATAATAAGAAAGATAGCAAATATAGACTAATAATTTGACAATATACAAGGTTTCAGGGATCCTTGTCCCCTTCTTCGGGTGCTAAGAAGACCATAGAGCGACACAACTGTACTATTCAGTTGAAAAAATAAACACGATTTCTTCGCTGTTGTGTTTTGTCAATTGACTAGTGCAGTTGTGTCGCTCTAGGCTCTTCTAAGCACCTGACTGGTGCAGTTGTGTCGCTCTGGGCTATTCTCAGCACCTGACTAGTGCAGTTGTGTCGCTCTAGGCTCTCCTTAGCATCTGACTAGTGCAGTTGTGTCGCTCCAGGCTCTCCTTAGCACCTGACTAGTGCAGTTGTGTCTCTCCAGGCTCTTCTCAGCACCTGACTAGTGCAGTGGTGTCGCTCTAGGCCCTCCTGAGCACCTGACTAGTGCAGTTGTGTCGCTCTAGGTTCTCCTCAGCACCTGACTAGTGCAGTTGTGTCGCTCTAGGCTCTCCTTAGCACCTGACTAGTACAGTTTTGTCGCTGTAGGGTATCCTTAGCACCTGACTAGTACAGTTGTGTCGCTCTAGGTTCTCCTCAGCACCTGACTAGTGCAGTGGTGTCGCTCTAGGCTCTCCTTAGCACCTGACTAGTGCAGTGGTGTCGCTCTAGGCTCTCCTTAGCACCTGACTAGTGCAGTTGTGTCGCTCTAGGCTCTCCTTCGCACCTGACTAGTGCAGTTGTGTCTCTCTAGGCTCGTGTCAGCTCCTGAATAGTGCAGTTGTGTCTCTCTAGGCTCGTGTCAGCTCCTGAATAGTGCAGTTGTGTCTCTCTAGGCTCGTGTCAGCTCCTGAATAGTGCAGTTGTGTCGCTCTATGCTCTCTTTAGCACCTGAAGAAAGGGACCAGGATCCCACCATCGTCGTTGTGTGGTATTTATATTATCCCTTATTTTTGTATGTATTTGGCTGTCTTCCGTATCATTAATCTTCAATCATACGTAAATTTTTAATTTGATAAGGCCAACAGGTTAGTGTGACTGACAGTTACTAGACACGGCGGGCATGACTAAGAGGACGGTGCCGCTAGTCTCACAGCGCAGGAATAATTGCGAGGAAGAGCTTGTTCTCTTCCCGGGGTCATGATAGGAAGTGGTCTCGCCTTTCCTGTGGGAATTATCACCTGAAATATTAATGGGCTGTATGCCAGATATCTGGAATGTTTGAGAAGAGAAATCTGCAGCTGTGTGTCACAAGTGTCCATTGTGTTGGCGTTGAACGTGGACGTCGCATGTAACATTTCTCTGGACGATTTATCGTAGAATAACCCCGGCCTAATTTAGGAACTTAAAATCTTTCGCTCTAAGGCCGCCACACCTCGTAATCTGAACCTTCTATAACGGCCATTTTCTTTACCTTTCAAATTAATTAGTCAACTGACTATATTGCCCCCCCCCATCCCCCCTTGGATCTTTTAGATTTCTTAGAGCTGGATGACTTTTACACAACGTGCAGCTTTTTTCTCGGACGGCGCCCAAAACCAGTTTTCTTTCACTTCGAGGAACGAGGCTCTTCTGGCTACTCTCCTTCACGCGTTAGTCTGCAGAAGCAGGAAATATCTGCGTATTGGTCACCTTGATGGCCGTGAGTGGTTGACTGTAAATTCAGAATAGTTCGTACAATTGTCAGAAAATAACTGGAATGAAACATTCTTCAATTACTGCGAAACCACTACGGTGGAAACTATAATCGGAGAAAAATCCCAGTCTTTCCCCTGTTACGATTAGTAGTGGTGGCAACTCCCCTCTTATAGCATAGGAAAGGGGGGATGCGGTAAGGTAGCCAAGGGTTAACTAGGGGATCCCCGGGGCTATGGTTTAAGGATCCTACCCCGCGATAATTCGCCTAAAAATGATGCAGGGAAAACCGTAGAAAAATCTGCATCAGGTAGGTCGGGCTCTTGGGTACTTGTCCCACGCCTTTCTTTACGATGGCGGGAGAGGAGTTTGCTGTGGGGTGGCAGCATTCACCCTCTCCGTGCCTTGACCAGTTTAGGAAGCAGCTGGCCGACTGTTCCAATAGGAATAGCTGACAACTCTTACCGTATGCCGAAGGTCAGTGACCCCGGACCACCTCTCAAAACAGGCCAAGGTGCCTCAAGCTTGTGGGAACCTGAGTTAAAAAACGGAGAGAGGAAAAGGCACCCCAAAACTAGCCCCATCCTGTCTCTCCTACAAGGTTCTGCCTGCGAGAGAACAGCCCTCGCAGACAGCTTCCTATACGGAATAGCTGCCTTTTTTTTCTTTTTTTTTTTAGGTAACAGGCTACATGAGGCTAATCCACATGGTGCCAACTCCCCTTTAATAGCATAGGAAGGGATCTGAAAGGGGGGATGCGGAAGGGGCTGTAGTTTAAGGATCCTACCCGGCATTCGCCTAAAAGTAATGCAGGGAAAACCCTAGAAAAATCTCTATTAGGTAGGTCGGGCTCTTGGGTACTTGTCCCACGCCCTTCCGATAGCGGGAGTAGAGTTTGCTGTGGGGACGCAGCATTCCCTTCTCCGTACCTCGACCAGTTTAGGAGGCAGCTGGCCGACTGTTCCAATAGGAATAGCGGACTTTTTTTTTAGGGTACCAGCCTACATGAGGGTAATCCACATGGTGGCAACTCCCCTTTAATAGCATAGGAAGGGATTTGAAAGTGGGGATGCGGAAAGAATAGTTGCTGATGTCGGATCATTCACATTCTACACTGAGATTATTTTTTAAATTCCTCCTTATTATCCAATCTTTGTTATTATTGTTCTGCGTTCACAAAGTTCTTTTTCTTTGCTGCTTACGATTCATTAACAACCTTCTAACATTTCGTATGTTTTGAATCTACAAACTGTTTTAATATTAATTATATTTTTTTTTTCGGTTTTTTAAAATTTGAAATGTTTTTTTACATTTGATTGAAAATTAATAATAATAAAGATATCGAAATACAGACAAATTAAGTGATGATCTAAACACCATAGAACGACGTTTCTGGGATCCTTGTTCCTTTCGTCAGGTGCTAAGATGCGCCTAGCTCGACACAACTACACTATTCAAAAGCTCTTGAGTGTTGTCAACTGACCAGTGCAGTTGGGTCGCTCTAGGCTCTTCTTAGCACCTGACGAAAGGAACAAGGATCCCAGAAACGTCGTTCTGTGGTGTTTATATTATCGCTTCTTTTTTAATAAATTATTCTTAAAAACGTGTCTCTGCATTGTACAGTTTTGTTCATATATTTACAATAAAGATGGGTAACAGTTGTCATGCTGGCTTGTCCACTGACCTATGGTTAGGTGCTCAGGGTGGCGGATGAGTCGTAAAGGTTCAAGTTCAATGGACGTTGCTTATTGACTGATGTGACTCACAATGCAGTGGCCCAGGATCGATCCGGGATCGGTTGTACGTGTGTGACAAGGTCGGGGGAGATAAATTGCGAGACCGACTTCAGTCTGACGTCATTTCCCGTCCACGAAAGGACAGGCTGCTCCTTTATTCCGGTAGCGACCCTCGCCGGAAGTTACAGCAGTCCCTTTCCCCGTTTCGTAAGCGGGCAGGAAAGCTTTGGCGTCCCTTCACTGTAATGAAGTGAATCAATCCTGTGGTAAGTGAAGGGAAGCGTCGCTTTGATGCCGACGATCACAAGTCGTAAGCAGTAAAACAGCTTCGCTGGCTATTCTCTAATGCACAAAGTGACCACCAGTCAAGTCAGGGTTACAACCAGCTGATTGAGTCAGGGGAAATCCCACCTTGTTCTTTCACTTAATCCACTTCCTTCTCTTCGCCCAGTCTTCATTCTTGCTGGTTACTTTATCCTTTGATATATCACCTTTTCTGTGTGTCGTTATCTCACTCTCCCTTCATTTTTTTCCTCTCCATGCCATATAAAATGGAACAGTCGAAAAACCTCTCTGGAGGAAGCCTGCGAGAGAACTCTCTTGCAGGTGAAACTTCCCAGAGAGCTCTGGCGGTGGCTGCCTTTGGGGATGCCTTCACATCTCTCTGGTTTTTTTTTAACTAAGGTTCCCACATGCCGAGGCCTGTTTTGAGAGGTTGCATGTTCCGGGGTCGCAGACCTTGCGGACATACGGTAACAGGTGTCCGCTGTTCCTATTGGAATAGTCGGCCAGCTGCCTCCTAAATTGATCAAGGCATGGCGAGGGGTAAAGCTGCGTCCCCATAGCAAACCCCTCTCTCCCGCCATCCTAAGGAAGGGCGTGGGACAAGTACCCAAGAGCCCGACCTACCTGATGCAGGTTTTTCTAGGGGTTTCCCTGCATCACTTTTAGGCGAATGTCGGGTAGGAACCTTAAACTATAGCCCCTTCCGCATCCCCCCTTTCAGATCCCTTCCTATGCTATTAAAGGAGAGTTGCCACCACGTGGATTACTCTCATGTAGCCTGGTACCTAAAAAAAAATAAGTCCGCTATTCCGTATTCTCTCGCAGGCAGAACCTTGTAGGAGGGACAGGAAGGGGCTAGTTTTGGGGGTGCCTTTTCCTCTCTCAGTGTTTGAACTCTGATTTCCACAAGCTTGAGGCATCTTGCCCTGTTTTGAGAGGTGGTCCGGGGTCACAGACCATGGGCATACGGTCAGAGTTGTTCGCTGTTCCTATTGGAATAGTCGGGCAGCTGCTTCCTAAACTGGTCAAGGCACGGAGAGGGTGAATGCTGCCGCCCCACAGCAAACTCCTCTCCCGCCATCCTAAGGAAAGGCGTGGGACAATACCCAAGAGCCCGACCTACCTGATGCAGATTTTTCTACGGTTTTCCCTGCATCATTTTTAGGTGAATTATCGCGGGGTAGGATCTTTAAACCATAGCACCGGGGACCCCTAGTTAACCCTTGGCTACCTTCCTCTACCCTTCCGCATCCCCCCTTTCAAATCCCTTCCTATGCTATTAAAGGGGAGTTGCCACCATGTGGATTACCCTCATGTGGCCTGGTACCCTAAAAAAAATTTAAAAAACCCTACACTACGGCCTTCATATAAATGTACGATAAACTATAAATTGCACTTTTGTGACTAAAATGTTGTTGCTGTTGAGAAATATGTAACTCTCAATGTCGACATCTTTTTTTTAAAAACAAATATGCCCTTTACTGACAAGTAATGATTGTGGCCAGACCACTTTAGTAAAAGAGAAGGCGAGAGCAAGGAATGAGACGGTGCATACAGGATACATACAACAAGATCGTGTACGGGGTTTCCATCCCCGTATGAAGGGGATTTGTTCCACTATCACATGACGGGATTGGGCTACACGGATTTGAAATTAAGAGTCGGATTGAAAATTAATAATAAGAAAGACAGCCAAATACAGACGCAATTAGGCGATAATATTAACACCCCACACACAACGTTTCTACGAAGAGCCTAGAGCGACACAACCGCCCTCGTCAGTTGACAAAAACCACTTTAGGAGACAGTTGGCCGACTGTTCCATCAGGAACCTCAGTTCAAAAGCCAGAGAGAAGAAAAAGGTTCCCCCTCCAGAAGGCTTCCTTGTCGACTTTTCCAGGAGTTACTGGAGCAAACCTCTGCATTGCGAATGCGACTATATATTAACCAAGATAAAACTAAATACAGTAACTAAAAGAAGATCGTAGTTATGGTAGAAACTTTATAGAGATTGGGCTACCCAAACTTGAAATTGTTAAAACAGTTTTGTACATCTGCGATCTGAAGTTAAGATCCAAGGACGTGTTACAGTTGCAGACACTTGAGGTCACGCCTCATCTCATGGAAGACTAAAATAACTTGCGAGACCTGCATCAACGTGTGCATCCGAGACTGTGGTGTTGAAGCAGTCGCTTGGGCGTCTTTTAAAGGAGAATCCTGAGAAGCGGTGAAGGTGAAGGATGTCTGGAGGAAAAGATATGAACTATTTAATGAACCAGTTGTTGTTAAATATATAAAGATTAAGAGGATTGGGCTGGGCAGGGCACCTCATAGCAGACCAGAAGGAACAAGGAAAGTGGGACGACCTAAATTAAGGTCCAGAATATCAGGACCACAGCCATGAACAGGAAGGAACTTGTGAAGCCACACCGGGCTGTGACGTCAATGATGATGACGAGGGTTGCTGATTGATGCAAAACCGGTTTACACACTGAAACGTAGGATTTGTTACGGGAACTCATAGAAAATGAATAAACATTGTTTTTTTGATGAAGCGGTCACTCACAGGTAGAGGAAGAGAGCAGAGTGGAAGTAGGTGACTTTCTCCTTGGAAGAAAGCCCCGGCCGGCTCCAGGCTGGCGCAAGGCGTAAACAACAAACACAATAGCAGCAAGGCAAGGCACGAGGAGACGGAACGGATTTCTTACCTCTCAGGCAAACACTGCGTCATGGTCTACACGGAATAAAACATATCAAAGTGTACAAGAGCATCATAAATAATACAGAAACTTGGGACCCACCTGACAGAATTACAAAATTAGAACAGTAGAATTCGATTATCTGAGGAGAAGGCTTCAAAAAAAATAAAAGGGAAGACAGGATAAAATTAGAAATGAGCTCCTTTGGTAAGAAATGAACGTAACCACGTCTGTCAATAAAATGATGGAAAATCAAGCCCTTAAATGCAATGGTCACGTACAAAAAAAAAATGGAAGATGGCCAATGGTCACCTCCTGGGGGGGGGGGGAAGTAAACGTGGCAGACCCAGATTAAAGTGGGAGATCCATAATGGAGGATAGGAATTTGGAAGAGGGAGATTGGAACGACGGACAGAAATGCAAATTGAAGACGGCAAACCTATTAAAAAGAGGGAAAAGCCGAAGAAGAAGAAGTCTTTAATACACGACTCATGTCCATTACTATTTCCGGTCTTGCAATCACTAATATTGTATCATTGCATCCTCCATGAATCTCTGTCTGAAAGTAACTGAACGCATCATCCATCATTTTACCTTTTAATAAAACACACTTTTTATTTGTATTGTAAGGACGTTTCGATACCATTTTTGGTACCTTCTTGAGGTATTGAGCGCTAGTAATGCCTTTGACGATTGTAAAGCTACGGAAACGCTGAAGTGTGTAGGATTAATTAACTTACAAGGGTTAATTCTAACCGGATGAAGCCAAGTTAAGACGGAATTTAAAGGCCTGGCGACGATAAAACAGTAGTCGAGGGCAGACACAAGAGAAAAAGGTAAAAATGTTTTCATGTAACGTCTGTTTACAATTAATAAAACAATTCACGACCTCATCAACACACACGTTTTATTTGTATTGTAAGGACGTTTCGATACCTTTTTTTTTGGTACCTTCTAGAGGTATTGAGCGCTAGTACAGCCTTGACGACTGTAAAGCTACGGAAACGCTTAAGTGTGTAGGATTAATTAACTTACAAGGGTTGATTCTAACCGGATGAAGCCAAGTTAAGACGGAATTTAAAGGCCTGGCGACGATAAAACAGTAGTCGAGGGCAGACACAAGAGAAAAAGGGAAAAATGTTTTGATTTAACGTCTGTTTACAATTAATAAAACAATTGACGACCTCATCAACACACACGTTTTATTTATATTGTAAGGACGTTTCGGTACCTTTTTTTTGGTATCTTCTTCGGGTATTCCCGTCCTGCTGCAGTGAAGTTGAATTGTTTACCTCGGACCCTCTTTCAAAACTGGCAAGCATTTAATAACTTGTTAATCGTTCTGTTGTGCTAAGTTTATTATTTTTAATTTGGAAAATACCTGAAGGATACACAAGACGGTATCGAAACGCCCTTGCAAGGTCATTTACCTTTTTCTCTAGTCTCTGGCCTCTATTATTTTTTTAAATTCCGCCTTTACTTGGCTTCATCCGGTTAGAATTGACCCTCGTAAGTTAATTAATCCTACACACTTGAGCGTTTCCGTAGCTTTACAATCGTCAATGCAGTTCTAGCGCTCAAGAAAGGCATTTAATTAGTATCGTTATTGTTATTTAAACATGGAAATGAAGGTTTAATTATCTCTGGAGGAATCCCTGCGATTTTCTTTCCATTTAAGTGCTCTGAATTTCAGTTGCATAATTTTTATTTGGTGCCAATTTACTAAGATACGAAACACCAAAGTTATGTGCGAGGAGGGAAAATCACGGTACTTGTTTTCCGCAAGCCAAGGATTGTTGAGCGGGTGTCTGAAGCACTTGTCGGACAAGTGGGCATTAACAGTCCTTCCGGTCGAAACGTCTCAGGTAGCGGGGGGGTTGTTCCTAAATCCTGTAGACAAGAACAACAATTCCGTCTCCTCAAGTCTTCCTTTACTGTTCCTTCTTTCAGTATGCGGCTATGGAATTTCTTTTTATATACCGAGGACGTTTGAAGCACACAACTACTTAAAGGGATAACACCTTCAACTTATAAAGGTACTAAAGTGTTTTTATTATTATCTTACGTCTGTTTCTGAAATTAATAAGTCAGTTAATGACCTTTTATCTTATTTACAGCGTTACGACGTTTCGATACGTGTTTGTATCTTCTTCAGGTGCTCTCCAAATTATTATAATAAAGTGGCACAACACACACACAATTACAGTGTCGATAGGTTCACAGAGTTTTTGAAAACGGATCCGAGGCACAGAATTCACTTTACACTATATATATATATATATATATATATATATATATATATATATATATATATATATATTAAATGTAGAAAGTCTTGCTAGAATCTCGTCGTCGGACCCCGTTTTCAAAACCTCTGTGAACTTATCGACACTGTAATTGTGTGTGTGTGGTGCCACTTTATTATAATAATTTGGAGAGCACCTGAAGAAGAAGCGAACACGTATCGAAACGTCGTACCACAACTACTTAAAGGGATGAGGAATAATACTTTCAACTTATAAAGGTACCAAAGTTTTTTTTTATTATTTTACGTCTGTCTCTGAATTTAATAAGTCAGTTAATGACCTTTTAAAGACACTTTATTATTTTGTTTACAGCGTCATGACGTTTCGATACGTGTTCGCTTCTTCTTCAGGTACTCTCCAAATTATTATAACAAAGTGGCACCACACACACAATTACAGTGTCCATAAGTTCACAGAGTCTGTGAAAACGGGTCCAACGAGATTGTAGCAAGAATATATATATATATATATATATATATATTAACATTTGAGAAAAATATATAAAAACGCCTGTAACTCCTAAACCGTAAGAGATACAGCGTTAAAAATAGCCTATTCGGGTCCAGACAGTTACCGGTGGAAAAAATAAAGAGTTATGGGTCTCATCCTATGGAAGCGTTCCCGCTGAAGACGATGACGTCACCCGCAGGTCGCTAGCTGCAGCCGTTTAGGAGCTATATATATATAGGACTGTTAATCGATTTGTATTAAATGTAAACTTTGTGAACTTATCGACACTGTAATTGTTTGTGCGGTACCACTTTGTTATAATAATTTGGAGAGTACCTGAAGAAGAAGCGAACACGTATCGAAACGTCGTGGCACTATACAGGCAGTGTCTGTGAAAGGTCATCAAGTGATTTATGATCATAAAGGTACGGCTTTTGTTGGTGTCTCGTGGAACAGATTTCGTCGTCAGTTAAATCTACTTACTGCTAAGTCAACATAATAAGTATTTTGACCCCCCCCCTCCCCCTCCTTAAACAGGACTTACAAGAGTAGTTGGGAAGTAAAAGAAAAGCGCTGCCCTGAAACGATTTCCTCCCATTCTTGGTCTAATTACAATCGAATCCTCTGTAATTTCAAGTTCTTTAATGCTTTCATTTTCGTGTGACGCGTTTCTCACATTCCCTTCGTTGACAAGTTCTTAGATTCATTCATATTAAACGAGAAAAATCACCTTCCTGACGTTCTTCTTATTTTCGCCGCATCACCTGACGTAAGTAAAAGCGGAGAGGGACGAAGACGTCCTCATGAGGTCAACCAAGGGGGGGCCGCAGTTTTATAAGTGGGTCAAGGTCGGCAGGAAAGAAAGTAGGAGACGACGAGTCTCCATTCGGCACTTGAGTAAGTGCTCCTGTGGTACTTGGTCGCATTTAACACTTGCTGGTCGTATCCCTGTCGTTGTTCCTCCTCAAAGACGCCGCAGTAGCTCTTAATTCAGTGTTTTCGACTTTCCTGGAATCCCTAATGACCGACTTCTAACTGACACACTGGCAATGCAGTCATTTTCAGTCCATGGTGTTTCATCTGCGTAGACCCGAGACTTTTGTGTGCGTGCTCACGACTATTCTTATTTCCTTGCACTTTAGTTGTTTGTATAAATCACGGCTTGTCTGTGAATGTTGTGAGTTTAATTTCGGGTGTGCGCGGGACCGTCGAAGGCCTGGAGGAGCTGACCTCGGTGCCTGGCTGTGCCATTCAGGCCTCGATGGCGACCTTGAGCCTTTATCTCGTTGCAGATTCTCGTTTACGAGCTCTGACACTGCTCTTCCTCGGAGAATGTTAACAGTCGACAACATACGACCTGAAATGCCGAAGACAACGCAAGAAGCGAGAGCGGGAAAAACAAAAATTATTGGTCATAAAAACGACAAAGTTAATTAAAGAAGGAGTTAAAAGTCTTAACAAGTTTCTCGCTGCTGGAGGAATCCTGACTGGAATGAAAACAGAACCTTAGTTCGTCACCATGAAAATTCCGGAGGTTGAAGCATCATGGAAGAACTGCGGTCATCCTCATAAAAGTACAAAATTTAACGGCTTGATGTACCATGAACTGAATGTTAGTTTGCTCGATGTCTAAACCGTTATCGCGTGATAAGAGATCCATCCAGCTCTTTAAAAGGACTAGTCGCGAAATTTACCGTCACTACACTGTGTAGTTTGTAGCGTGAAATCACACACACATACACACACACACACACACACACACAGAGGCAGAGAGAGGGAGGGACAGAGAAAGAGACAGAGAGAGGGACAGAGAGAGAGAGGCAGAGAGAGAGACAGGGAGAGAGAGACAGAGAGAGATTGGGACAGGGAGAGAGACTGAGACAGGGAGAGGGAGGGAGACAGGGAGAGAGAGAAAGGCAGAGGTTGAGAGGGACAGAGAGAGACTGAGGCAGGGAGAAAGAGACTCAGATAGGGAGAGAGAGACAGATGGGGATAGAGAGGGAGACAGACGGGGAGAGAGGGGGAGAGAGACTGGCAGAGGTAGAGACAGAGAGAGACTGAGACAGGGGGAGAGAGAGACAGGCAGGGAAAGGTAGAGAGAGACAGAGAGAGGGATAGAGAGAGAGAGAGGCAGAGAGAGAGACGGACAGGGAGAGACTGAGACAGGGAGAAAAACTGAGAGGGAGACTGAGACAGGGAGAGGGAGAGAGAGAAAGGCAGAGACAGAGAGAGACAGGCAGAGACTGAGAGATGGACAGAGAGAGACTGAAATAGGGAGAGGGAGAGAGAGACTGAGACAGGGAGAAAGATGGGGAGAGAGAGGGAAAGGGAGACAAAAGGGGAGAGAGGGAGAGAGAGAGAGAGGCAGAGGTAGAGACAGACAGAGACAGAGATAGGGATAGAGAGAGAGGGACAGAGAGAGAGCCAGAGAGAGGGACAGAGAGAAAGAAAGGCAGAGAGAGGAACAGAGAGAGAGAGAGAGAGAGAGAGAGAGAAATAGATTGAAAAAAAAATAATAAAGAAAAGATAAGCGTCAGAAATAAAACGAAACCAAAGGAAAGAAAATACTGGACAGAGCTGCCATTCAAGAATCACTTATATGGATGTCGACGTCACACGCAGATAACAAAGTTGTTGTACAGATTGCAGGAGATGTGGGACAGTTGATGACCGAGTCTCACGGGATTTTGAATAGTAAAGTACGACTTAGAGGCGAAGTAGAGGAATGTGGATGACATTTCGTCCACAGTGTTAACGATTATTGTCTATATATATATTATATGAGCGACCAATCCCTGACATTCCCGTCGGATGAAGAACAGCGTCGTCTTGACTTTTCCAGTTACAACGCGAGGAATTTTAAGCGTTTAAGTGTTCCTTCAGCTCCTTGCGCCTTATCACTGTTCAAATTAGTCATCGGCAAGCAGAAAGTCGCCGTCGTCGAGGCGTCACTGGAAAAGTTAAAAGCAACTACGGTAGAAAAAAAAATTACGGAAACCCATTTTTCGCAGCCTATTGCAGTATTTATGGTAAAACGGCCTTCGATTACTGGGCCCTAATTAAGTCACGTAGCCTCAACAGGAAACTGGAGGTGACTGTTTATAGAACAATGATGGTCACATGTGGCTCGCAAACACGGATGGACAATGACCGCGGCAGAAGAAGAGTGTTTGAGAAGATGGGGAAAGGAAAAATATTAAGAAGGATTTTTTTTTGGAACGGTAAACGAAGCAGGGAAATGGAGAATACGAAGAAATAGGGAACTGGAGGAACAGCAGACTGAGATGGTTGGGGGCCAATGTAGAGCGACAGGGGTTGTCAAAAAGATCTACAGAGAGAAATCCAGGTGGCAGAAGGGGGGGGGGGGGCAACAAAGGGAGACCACGAACACGATGTGGAGGACGAGGTTGTTAGAAGGTGGAGGAAGCGAGCAAGATTGGGCTATGAGAGGCCGTGGACTGTAACGCCAAGGAGGAGGAGGAGGAGACTTAGGTGGATTTCCACGTGGATAATTATTATCGGGTAAGGCGGCCAGCAGTGATGAAACCTCACACACACACACACACACACACACACACACACACACACACACACACACGTTGTAACTTGCGTCAGATTCCTGCATGTTGCGGCCCAACGCCGTTGCTCATTGAAATATAATTGAAAATTAATTATAATAAAGACAGCCAAATACAGACACAAGGAGAGATGATGTAAATAAGACACAACAACGTGTCTGGGATCCTTGTTCCTTTCTTCAGGTGTGCTAAGAAGAGCCTAGAGCGACACAACTGCACTCGTCAGTTGAGAAAACTCAAAATCATTTGACACATACTAATAAATTGTATTTAAATATATGTAACGTATAATATATATATATTAAAGGTCAGCCATAAAGTATAGCGGTTTTTTACTACTACAAATAACTTATTCTTTACTTTCCGTATATATTCAGGCCACTCTCGTTCCCTTGTCTGTTCGTGTTTTTATCTTTCTCTTACCCCGAGTGTTGACACCTGTTATTTCCTTTTGTTTGCATTCTTTATTTTATTTTCACCAACTTTGTCAGTCTGGAATTTGGCACAAAGGCTTCCTTACAAGATTCTAGTCCCAGTAACTCTTCTTCTTGTATTAAGAGCAAAGGTTTCATGTTTTTCCTTCTGAAGTAGCGCCACTAATTGAAATAGGAAGCCATAGTTTAGTAGGTGAAACATGGAGACAAGCCTGTGAGCACCATCACAACTGTAGGATAGGATTGGCGAAGATTTACCACGGTGTGAGGGATGGAGAGCGGCGAACCAACCCCCTAGAGTCTTCAACACACTCGGGGGCGCTTGGTGAAATTATCTGCTAAACTAACGAAAAATAGTCTCTGCTAAATAAAAGGAGAAAATAATATATATTTGTTTTTTTTAAAAAAAAAAAGAAATATTGCCGCGGGGCCTTGTCCAGTGTAATTAAATAAATCTAACTAGAATTTCTAAGAATAATAATAATAATAATTCCCACAGCGTTGTTTTCTTTGGCCAGTGCTGTACGGCCATGCACAGGAACTTCATTTGTCTTGGAGCCTTCACGACCTTCAAGAAGACCGTCGTAAATATTCTTCTAAAGCACCGCTTTTAAGAAAGCGTCTCGTCTTTCTTTTTCTTCTTATTCTTCGGAATTGCCAACTGTCCACGTTTCACTTCCTTTCATCAAACCTCGTAATTTCCTGTGCACGTTCCCTCCCCCCCCCCCTTTTTTTTTGCAATTCAAAATCCAGTGGGGTTCATTTTGGTCTTGAAAATGCGCTTGATTCTTCCATCAGCCAGTCGTTGCACCACGTGGGGTTTATTGTCCTTGCCGTGTTTCATATTCCGTGTCTTTCAACACCGTTGACGAGTTCTCTTTGTTTTCTTGTAGCACACGAAACTCTTAATTAAAAAGAAATTATTTTCCAACAGGTCCTCCTGCTGTCGCCTCGCCGCCACACATGAGGAGCTCGTCGCCAGGGTAAGTCACTTAATACGATGAAGCAAGTTTTATTTAGATTTGTGGATGTTACAGTATATTATTTACGCATTTTGTTGCAACCATCAACAAGTAAATTTACTTTGAACATGCCATATCCAAATAATCAGTTTTTTAAAGAAGAAGAAGAAGCGACTGAGATAACAGTAACTGTGCTACATTCAGCTTTAGACCTTGAAAAATATTTCCACACAAACATTTTTGAAAATCTTTATTATCGATATGCAAAAAAAATGTCGCCCTTGAGCCACTTGTCGAGAATTATGCAGGTTCATTAATTAATTGCTAATTATCACGCATTAACCTTTCAGTGGCTTTCACAGTCTCAAGGCTGAAACGAAACTTGCTCCAGTGTGAAATAAAGAGTAGCATAAAGCTTCGGAGGTTTGTATAAAGAGCCTGCGAGAGGATTCTCTCGCAGGTGAACCTTCCCAGAGACCTTTGGGGATGCCTCCTCCTCTCTCTGGTTTTTTTAAAGTAAGGTTCCCACATGCCGAGGCCTGTTTTGAGAGGTTGCATGTTCCGGGGTCGCAGACCTTGGGGTATACGGTAAGAGTTGTTTATTGTTCCCATTGGAATAGTCGGCCACCTGCCTCCTAAACTGGGTCGAGGCACGGAGAAGGGGATTCTGCGTCCCCACAGAAAACCCCCTCTCCCGCCATCCAGGGAAGGGCGTGGGACAAGTACCCAAGAGCCCGACCTACCTGATGCAGGTTTTTCTACGGTTTGTCCTGCATTACTTTTAGGCGAATTACCGCGGGGTAGGATCCTTAAACCATAGCCCGGGGGTCCCCTAGTTAACCCTTGGCTACCTTCCTCTACCCTTCCTCATCCCCCCTTTCAAATCCCTTCCTATGCTATTAAAGGGGAGTTGCCACCATGTGGATCAACCCTCATGTACCCTGGTACCCTAAAAAAAATCGGGATTTTGTAGACAGTAAATTGGTAGGAAGCGCTTCAGGGTGAAGGCAAGGGGGAACGACAGCCCTACCCTATGTAATGAATTTTTAAATGAAGAAGAAAAAAAAGCAAACACGAATATATTAGCCAATAAGTCAGAAACGTAAATTTAATTAAGTGTCGAGTTCAGGAACATCTAAAATATTCATACTAAGTCGCGGGGGAGGGGGGGTTAAACCCGGAATATATTTTTTAATTGAAACAGGGTGGAATCGAAATTATAATACGAATTAATTAGAAATTGGGAAAATAACATAAAAAGACGCAGACAATTATTTTTTAATATTAAAAGTTGAAGGTTTTTATTTTACGTCTGTTTTTTGAGTTGATATAAATCAGTGTATGACCTTTTTAAAGACATTTTATTTCTTATTTATAGCGTTACGACGTTTCGATACGCGTTCGTATCTTCTTCAGGTATGATCCTAAAGAGGAGGTAGTTGCAAATGGACTAAGTAATCAATTGTAAAGTCCTCCTCTTTAGGAGATACGAAACGTCGTAACGCTATAAATAAAGGTCATTAACTGTTTTATTAATGGATCAGCACATAAACCACTTTGGGACATGAACCTTCATTATTCTCGATGAATAGAGAGAGAGAGAGAGACACATTCCTCAGGATGTCCACAGAACTACTGGATTCAAAATGGCAGTTACGGGAGGAACCAGGCAGCTGTGCGGAGGAAACAAGTAGCAGGGAAAAAAACGACGACCATCTCGTGATGCAGCTTTATATTGGTGCAACGAACTTCCCCCGCGGCCACTTCTTCAAGGTGGAAAGCTGTCGGGATTGTTTTTACTGCGGCAGAATAGGAGAAGAAAATAAATTGAGCTAAACCGGAGTTTGGCCAAGACCGACTCTTACTCGTACATGTAGACCACACGTGACGCATCCGCCACAGTACGAGTTACTTTGGAAAATATACTTGGAGTCGTAAAAGGAAAAGCACTGATGAAAAAGGATTTTCAATAAGCAGTGCGTCGTCATGACACGTGGACAAGTTTAGTTGCAGTTAAGACCAGTGGTTGTCCAGAGAAATAACAATTACTTCAACTTGTGCGGCGAACACGGCTCAAGTAGTCACGTGGACGTGGTTTCGTGGAACAAGGGAGGTATGTAAGAAAAATCGTGACAGAAGTGAGAGATTGTGTTAGCTCTCGCAGGCAGAACCTTGTCGGAGAAGCGGAGAGGACTACCTTTGGGGATGCCTCTTCCTCTCTCTCTCTCGCTGGTTTTTTGAACTAAGGATCCCTCAAATCGAGGCAACTCGGTCGGCCAGCTGCCTCCTAAACTGGTCGAGGCACGGAGAAGGGAATGCTGCGTCCCCACAGCAAACTCCTCTCTCGCTATCGGAAGGGCGTGGGACAAGTACCCAATGCCCGACCTACCTGATGCAGGTTTTTCTAGGGTTTTCCCTGCATTTCTTTAGGCGAATGCCGGGTAGGATCCTTAAACCATAGCCCGGGGGGCCCCTAGTTAACCCTTGGCTACCTTCCTCTACCCTTCCGCATCCCCCCTTTATAATCCCTTCCTATGCTATTAAAGGGGAGTTGCCCAATGTGGATCACCCTCATGTAGCCTGTTGCCCTAAAAAAAAACGGTATTGAGAGGTCGCAGACCTTGGGGCTTAACGCAAGATTTGTTTACTGTTCAGTTTGGAAGGGCGTGGGACAAGTACCGAAGAGCCCGATCTACCTGATGCAGGTTTTTCTAGGGTTTGTCCTGCATCACTTTTAGGCGAATGCCCCGGGGTAGGATCCTTAAACCACAGCCCAGCAGCCCTCGTTAGCCCTTGGCTACCCTCCCCTTTCCTTCCAAATCCCTTGCTATGCTATTCAAGGGGAGTCGCCACCACGTGCATTATCCTCGTGTAGCCTGGTGCTAAGCTTTCCCCTTATCACCTTCCGTTCCCGAAAGCACCATCGTAACCTCTCTCTCTCTCTCTCTCTGGTTTTTTGAACTAAGAATTCCCCAAGTCAAGACACCTCGGACGGTATTCAGAGGTCGCAGACCTTGGGCTTATGGTAAGATTTGCCCTCTGTTCCTTTTGCAAGGGCGTGGGGCAAGTACTCAATGTCCCACCTACCTGATGTAGGTTTTTCTAGTGTTTGTCCTGCATCACTTTTAGGCGAATTACCGCGGGGTAGGATCCTTAAACTATATCCTGGTGGCCCCTAGTTAGCCCTTCAGCAAGGGGGAGGGGGGCCCTTTCCTTCCAAATCCCTTGCTTTGCTACTAAAGGGGAGTCGCCACCACGTGGATTCGCCTCGTGTAGCCTGGTGCTGAACTTTCTCCGTGAGATACTTTCCCCTTATCACCTTCCGTTCCCGAACGCACCGTCGTAACCCACTTCAGAGTTAGACTGAACGGCAGGTTAGTCTTAGAATCCTGTTAAAGAGCAGTTGCTAGAAAGCTGGAGCTTTACAGTGCGTCGTCCAGATGCTTGGAGGAAAGGCGCCTCACAACTTCCCTGCTACCAAGATCTGCATCACCACGTGCTCTCTAATACGTAACACATACACATTTTTTTATATATTAAAAAAATGCTTCTTCACGACACTATTCAGAGGCAACTAACTCAAGTACCTGAAAATGCAAAGTAAAAGGAAACTTTATAATGGCGACGAGTTTTACGTTAATTCAGTTGACAAGAGATTATTATTTTCATGTTTACCACCGTCTGTTTGTAAGAATGTTGTAACACACACACACACACAAAATCCTAATAAACAATTGAGAGAGATAAGAGCGTAAATGTGTGACGATAAAACTGTCAAGGATCAAGGAGAAACATGGAAGTGGTGAAAGTTAAGGGATATTCTTGAGGTGGGTGAGAGGGGGATAAAAAAATATTTGCTAATTTCTGAATCCATCGAACAGTCTTCCACATGTGGACTCGGTGGAAATTAAATACCGTTTCCTTTTATTTTTTGGAACATGAAAGATAAATAAATAGAAATATAGAAGCAGCTGAGGGATGTGTAAGAGTAAACGTGCTACTTAAAGTATGATATAACAGGCTACATGAGGCTAATCCACATTGTTGCAACTGCACTCGTCAGTTGACAACACTCAAAAGCCAACTGACTAGTGCGGTTGTGTCGCTCTAGGCTCTTCTCAGCACACCTGAAGGAAGGGAACAAGGATCCCAGACACGTTGTTGTGTGGTATTGATGTTATCTCTGCTTTTGTCTGCATCTGGCTACCTTTCGTATTATTTTTTAATTCAGGTCTAAGATTAATTGCCTATAAAATGTCGTCTTTGTCGAGGCTCTGGAGGAAATGGATTTGAAGTTGTTTTTTGCTATGATTGGATTTGAGTTTCTCATGAAGGAATCAAAGGATCTTTTTTTTATATAAAGTTAAAATGAAAAATTTTACGTCTGATTGAAAATTAATGAGAAAAAAGACGGCCAGATGCAGCCAAAAGAAGTGATGATATAGAAACAGCAACGTTTCTGGGATCCTTGTTCCTTTCTTCAGGTGAAGGGAAACGCAAAAGGCATGGAGAGACACAACTGCACTAGTCAGCTGACAAAACCTGAAGAAAGGAACAAGACTTTCTGTGCGTTATTTGGCTTTTTTCTCATTAAAAAGAAAATAATTAATGAAGAGTGAGTGACATCATCTACTTGCTGCAATCATTCTCATGGGCTTCGCTGTGGCGCGGCAGCAAGAGAGAGAGAGAGAGAGAGAGAGGAGAGACAGGAGAGAGAGAGACAGGAGAGAGAGAGACAGGAGAGAGAGACACAGAGAGAGAGAGAGAGAGAGAGAGAGAAAGACAGAGTTAGACAGACAGAGAGAGAGAGACAGAGAGAGAGACAGAGAGAGAGACAGAGAGAGAGAGAGAGAGAGAGAGAGAGACAGACAGACAGAGAGAGAGGACACGTCGATGGCACTTGAGGCGCTTCTCCGCCACGTGAAAGCCCATAACGGCGTCAGCTCCACGTGACTCGCCGATCCGAATCCATTTGTTGTGTTTATTGGCTCAAGTGGCGAAGTCGTCAAGTGAGTGACTCTGGCCGCCACGAGATTCGCAAGTGACCTTCGAGGTTGTCTCCCTCAGGAGAGGGGGGACGGGACAGTATTTATTACCCACGTAGCGATCGTGGCTGGCTGCGAGACAAGCGTCAAGCGTGCCAAAAGGTTTCACTTCGCAGGAACGAAACAGCTGATATTTATAAATAATAACAGCACCAAGTTCATGGTTTCAAGGTTGGGTCTGAAATAGGATGGAAGCCACTGAGCCACAAAGCTCGTAGGTATCATTGCGTGGTGGCTACATCTACAGAGACACATATGAAAACGAGGAATGGAGAATCAGAACTAACTACGGAGTGCAAGACTTGGATGGGGGCAGGGCGTGTGAGGAGGGAACCCTACTACAAAGAATATGGGAAGGAAAACCAGGAGGAAGAAGGTCTGTAGGCAGACCTAGAAAGAAACGGGTGGAGAATGTAGACGAAGATATGAAGGAGTTGGACCTGAGAGGATGCAGGAGGAAAGCAAGAGATAGAAGAGTGAGGCAGGCTGTAGCCCTACAAGGGCTGTAACGCCATATTGTATGTATGTTTATTAATCACTTAACTTCACCACGCTGACCAGATAAAAATTAACAAGTGTAATAAAACATATATATATATATATATATATATATATATATGTAATACCCCATATTGTTGTAGAGTCCTCAGACCACCTGTGTCTAAACTCGTTGTGCAAAGTCGCCATTGCTTCTGCAGGCAGTGAATTGCGACCGCTTTCTTGCGGCAGGAGGAGATTTTAAAATGATTTAAAGTTTTAATACAACGTCTAAATGGAATTAATAAAACAATTGATGACCTCATACAGACACTAATTATTATTTTTTATTTGTACTGTGACGCCGTTTCGATACCTTCTTGTGTCTTCTTCTTCAGGTATTTTTCCACAGAGGTGGTCTCTAAATTGTTAATCTGGTAAGTTGTTTCTTTCTGTGTACTTTAGCTTGGCTTTGTTTAATTTTCATAATTATACTATAAATATAATCATTTATGAAAATACCTGAAGTAGATACAAATACAGATCGAAACGTCATAACAATATAAATTTAAAAAATAAAGTGTGTCTGTATGAGGTCATAAATTGTTTTATTTTAAAGTAATGTGAAGCGATTCTTGCATTATATATATATATATATATATATATATATATATATATATATATATAGGGCAACAGGCTACATGAGGCTAATCCACGTAGTGGCAACTCCCCATTAATAGCATACGAAAGGATTTGAAAGGGGGGATGCGGAAGGGTAGAGGAAGGTAGCCAAGGGTTAACTAGGGGGCCCCGGGCTATGGTTTAAGGATCCTACTCGGCATTCGCCTAAAAGTAATGCAGGGAAAACCCTAGGAAAACCTGCATCAGGTAGGTTGGCTCTTGGATACTTGTCCCACGTCCCTGGATAGCGGGAGAGGGGTTTTCTGTGGGGTCGCAGCATTCAATTCTCCGTACCTCGATCAGTTTAGGAGGCAGCTGGCCGACTGTTCCAATGGGAACAGCGAACAACTCTTACTGTAGGCCCCAAGGTCTGTGACACGGGAACATGCACCTCTCAAAACAGGCCGAGGTGCCTCGGATTGTGGGAACCTTAGTTCTTAAACGGAGAGGAGAAGACATCCCCAAAGATAGCCCCTTCGTGTCTCTCCTACAAGGTTCTGCCTGCGAGAGAATAGCCCTCGCAGACCGGTAGGTTGTATAATATTTCAACAACAACAACAACATATGGGGAATGTTAATAAAGAAGTCGCCAGGTAGAGATGACGTCACTGAGCCCCCGGCGTCGTCACTAATGGATGTCGCACACGCGTCGGCCTTTCCCGAACCCTCTCCGCGTATTGTGACGAGGAACAAAGGAAGAATAGGCAACGCAGAAAAGCTGCGAGAATAACAATTCGGACCCAACCGGGACAAGGTCATTACTCTTTCAGTTGGTCGGCGGCTCTGGAAATTCCATTAACAATAAATTTTTATTCCCGTCATTACGCTTGCGAGACCCGCCGTGGAGGCTTTGGCGTATGACAGTGATTCACCGTGCACGACGGCGACGCTAGTGTCGTGGTCCCACGTGCCAGGACAGTGTCTGTAAGTTTAGTTATGCCATCAAGAGAGGGCGGAAGGAGGAGGAACTCAGAGATGAGCGCAAGAGTCCTTAACGACACTCAGCTTGTTCCCCAGAGAGCCGCTTCTGGTTCAACACCCGGATAACATTTGCACCGAAGATTTCAAATGACGAGTGCAGTTGTGTCTCGCTCTCTAGGCTCTTGCGTTTTCTCTGCACCTGAAGAGAGAAACAAGGCTCCCAGAAACGTTGTGTGGTATTTATATTAGACTTTTTTTCTCTGTCTGTATTTGGCTACCTTTCTTATTCATTTATTTTAATCATCTTCTTCCTCTCCGAACACATGTGCAACATAACTACGTCTCTACACTTTATCCGTAGCTTTAAGAGTGTTGTCAACTGACCAGTGCAGTTGTGTCGCTCTAGGCTCTTCCTTAGCACCTGACAAGGATCCCAGAAACGTTGTTGTGTGGTTTTTACATTACCTTTTTATTTTTGGTATGTATTGAGCAGGAACACTGCGAGGGCTATTCTCTCGCAGGCAGGCAGAACCTTGTAGGAGAGATACGAAGGGGCTACCTTTTCCTCTCCGTTTTTGAACTAAGGTTTCCACAAGCCGAGGCACCTCGGCCTGTTCTGAGAGGTTGCATGTTCCGGGGTCGCAGACCTTGGGCATACGGTAAGAGTTGTTCTCTGTTCCCATTGGAACAGTCGGCCAGCTGCCTCCTAAACTGGTCGAGATACGGGGAAGGGAATGCTGCGACCCCACAGGTAACTCGTCTCCCACCATCCAGGGAAGGGCGTGGGACAAGTAGCCGATGCCCGACCTACCTGATGCAGGTTTTTCTAGGGTTTGTCCTGCATCACTTTAAGGCGAATTACCGGGTAGGATCCTTAAAATATAGCCCGGGGGACCCTAGTTAACCCTTGGCTGCCTTCCGCTACCCTTCCGCATCCCCCCTTTCAAGTCCCTTCCTATGCTATTAAAGGGGAGTTGCCAGTATGTGGATTCCCTCATGTAGCCTGTTGCCCTAAAATAATAATAATAATTTATATTACCCTTATTTGTCTGTAATTGACTACCTTCCTTATTCATTCTTTACTACTGTATTTATTGAAAGGGCGTATTCCTTCTTATTATTTTCAATCCGACGTAAATGTTGGTTGAATGAATGCCGGGTAATATTTGGGCTGAACAAGAGTTGGCTGGTATTTTAATAATTGCCGTGTCCAGGATCTTGCGCAAGAGCCTGGTCGGTTATCTTCACGGGATGTTGGCTTCACGGTTCCGTTTTGCTGCCGAGAAGCGATTCTTTTGCCACGAAAGTCGTCGTGTGACGTCACGTGGAGTCTGATATGGAAATTTTCCATATTTTATTGGCCACTGGTGTCCCCGCCCAGCAATCGCGACGCGGACCTCGTCAGTCGCAGTGTCACTTGGCGCTCCAGGAGGACGTTCAAGATTGTTCCGCTTTGCTGGAGGAAGGCGGCATTTCCGGGGCAATACATGGTCGAATATCTCATGTGTGGAGGCCAAGGACTTTTAATTCTCTACCCGCTTTACTTGCAGGCCAGGCTTTTCTCCTCTTCTGCTTACACACTCAGGAGCTAAATCTGACATTTGTATAAAGATTTCACTGTTGTATTATTTATTTATGGCAACGTTTCGGTGCGTGTTTGTATCTTCATCAGGCCTTTCCTGCTAAATATGCCGAATGTTAAAACCTGATTTCACATCCTATTCCGAGGCTCTTATTCACAATCTACACACACACACACACGACGAGTGCGGTGTAAACCTGATGCAGGTTTTTCTAGGGTTTTCCCTGCATTGCTTTTAGGCGAATGCCGGGTAGGATCCTTAAACTATAGCCCGGGGGCCTCTAGTTAACCCTTGGCTACCTTCCTCTACCCTTCCGCATCCCCCCTTTCTAATCCCTTTCCTATGCTATTAAAGGGGAGTTGCCACTATGTGGATTACCCTCATGTAGCCTGTTGCCCTAAAAAAAATCTTTCTTTTTATTTTAACAAAAAGGGTCTGTTAGGGATGTTCTCTTGCAGGCAGAACCTTGTAGGAGAGACACGAAGGGGCTAACTTTGGGGATGCCTTTTCCTCTCTCCGTTTTTGAAATAAGGTTCCCACAGGCCGTGGTCTGTTTTGAGAGGTGAATAATCCGGGGTCACAGCCCCTTGGGGGCATACGGTAAGAGTTTTTCTCTGTTCCCATTGGAACACTCGGCCAGCTGCCTCCTAAACTGGTCGAAGCAGGGCGTGGCGAAAGCTGTGTCCCCACAGCAAACTCTTCCCCAGCTATTGGAAGGGTGTGGCACAAGTACCCAAGAGCCCGACCTACCTGATGCAGGTTTTTCTAGGGTTTTCCCTGCATTGCTTTTAGGCGAATGCCGGGTAGGATCCTTAAACTATAGCCCAGGGGCCTCTAGTTAACCCTTGGCTATCTTCCTCTACCCTTCCCCACCCCCCCTGTTCAAATCCCTTTCCTATGCTATCAAAGGGGAGTTGCCCAACGTGGATTATCCTCATGTAGCCTGTTACCGTAAAAAAATATTTCTTTTTAATCGGCGATTTTGAATGTCAGGCGGAGCAGAGGATGGCAACGGGTTGGGGTGAATTATGTCTTTTTTTTTTCATGTGGAAGAAGCACGTATCTGGTGGACATATGGATTATTGGGGGGGGGGGTCACTGTGGACACTCTGGGACAGAAGGACGTTGCCTCTAGAATAAGTCCTTGCTAAAGTGTGAAGGATCTGGATGTGGAACGCAATGGAGCCTGGCGGAGCGTTACAGTTAGGTGGCACGTGGTTACAGCAGCAGGAACCCGACCCGCGGAGCCTCCCACTGCAACAGATCCCCGCTAATCTACTAACCTTCAAATATATCGTTTACAAACGTTCCACCAATCATAAAAAGGATGCAGGCAAAGCTCGGAATGATTTACAAAGAGTTTTAACGATATGTGAAGTCGTTTCTATCTGTACTTGCATTTATTTGGACCCATTGTAATAGGTTAATAATAAGAAGAAAGAAAGGAAGGAACTACGTGTCCATGTGGAAGGTTGCCAGCGTGATCCATTCACAAAGTGAAACGGGTCGACGATAAAATTTCTCTACGCAGAAAATAAAAAGGGAGAGAAGCGGGACTAATGACTCGTGTCTCCGCATGCTTGAAGATGGCGGCGGTCACAGCAGCAACACACGCTCTAGAGGATCAAACTGAACGTGTGTAAATGTCACGGTTGCCTTTACTGCGTCGCAATACACGTTTCCTCTTAACAGAGCCACGACCACAACAAGAGTAACAGCCTCCGAGAACTTTACAGCGAAGATAAAGAAGCGCTTTAATTGGCCAACCACGACGAGCAGCTCTGTAACAAGTGCGCGAGGACCTGCACAACCTTGGCGACGAAAACTTAAATATTCACGTCTCATTGAAAATTAATAATGAGAAAGATAGCGAAATAAGGACAAGACCACACGACGTTTCCTTGTTCCTTCCTGCAGGTGTGCTGAGAAGAGCCTAGGGCGACACAACTGCACTGGCCAGTTGACAAAAACTCGAAACAGTGCCGTTGTGTCGCTCTATGCTCATCTCAGCACACCTGGAGGAAGGAACAAGGATCCCAGGAACGTTGTTGTTGTGTGGTATTTATCTTAAAGGTGCTAAGAAGAGCCTGGAGCGACACAACTGCACTGGTCAGTTGACAAAACTCGAAACAGTGCCGTTGTGTCGCTCTAGGCTCATCTCAGCACACCTGCAGGAAGTAACAAGGATCCCAGGAACGTTGTTGTTGTGTGGTATTTATCTTGAAGGTGCTAAGAAGAGCTTGGAGCGACACAACTGCACTGGTCAGTTGACAAAAACTCGAAACAGTGCCGTTGTGTCGCTCTAGGCTCATCTCAGCACACCTGCAGGAAGGAACAAGGATCCCAGGAACGTTGTTGTTGTGTGGTATTTATCTTAAAGGTGCTAAGAACAGCCTGGAGCGACACAACCGCACTGATCAGTTGACAAAAACTCGAAACAGTGCAGTTGTGTCGCCCTAGTCGTTTCGCAGCACACCTGGAGAAAGGTACAAGGAAACGTTGTTGTGGTATTTATGTCATCACTTCTCTTGTCCGTATTTGGGTTGTCTTTCTTATTATTAACTACCTGAGTGTCCAGCGCGGCGTTGCCACGTGTTCTTATTTATATAAACCCCGAAACTGTATTTAATTCTACAGTAATCTGTAGTCATGAAGTGATTTAACCTAGATCAAACTTTTCCTAGTTCCGTTCCGACCTGATAGTGCATTAATTGAACAGCTTATTAAATACATTGCATCAGTCCCTACAAACATAACCTCCGAATTTATTCTCAAAATATACTCCTTGGAGTGTTGCAGGTTGTGATTGTCCCTCAGTCTTCAGACATTACGAAACATTAAATTGTTGAAATTCTCAGATACCTTTAACTTTTTTTGGGGGGGGGGGGGCGGGGGCGGGGGGCTGTAGCCAGGCTACATGAGGGTGATCCACATGGTGGCAACTCCCCTCTTATAGCATAGGAAGGGATTTGAAATGGGGGATGCGGAAGGGTAGAGGAAGGTAGCCAAGAGTTAACTAGGGGGCCCCCGGGCTATGGTTTAAGGATCCTACGCGGTAATTCGCCTTTAAGTGATGCAGGACAAACCCTAGAAAAACCTGCATCAGGTAGGTCGGGTTCTTGGGTACTTGTCCCACGCCCTTCCCTGGATGACGGGAGAGGAGTTTGCTGTGGGGACGCAGCATTCCGTTCTCCGTGCCTCGACCAGTTTAGGAGGCAGCTGGCCGACTATTCCAATGGGAATAGGAGACAACTCTTACCGTATGCCCAAGATCTGATTTTTTTTGGGTGTAGACAGGCTATGTATAGGGTAATCCACACAGTGGCAACTCCCCTCTTATAGCATAGGAAAGGGATTTGAAAGGGGGGATGCGGTAGGGTGTAGGAAGGTAGCCAAGGGTTACTGGGGCCCCCGGGCTATATTTTAAGGATCCTACCCGGCATTCGCCTAAAAGTAATGCAGGACAAACCCTATAAAAAACCTGCATCGGGTAGGTCGGGCATTTGGTACGCATTTTAACTATTTATACGGCCTTAAATTAAGGACCAACTGTAAGTTGAAGATGATAAGAATAATATCATATTCCGTAGATCCCGTGGAGGAGCTTAGCTTCAGTACTACGGTAGTGCCATTAATTGCAACATCAACTCGCTACATACAGTCGTGTAATAATAATAACAACACTGTAGCTTACATTATGACTTGATTGCACGTCTCCGGTTCTTCCATAAATTCTTTTACTGGAATAGAAGGAGAAATGAAGATGGTGCAATTCTTCTTCTGCGTGACTGTCGTTCGTTGTTTCCTTCCCCACATTCCATACGAGGGTTGCTGTGGACTGCGCACAACGTTGGGGGGAACAAATCCCGTCACGTCAAGGATCGAGTTACACCCTGGAGAGCTGATTATTGGTGCATCTGATGGCTTCGGACTGTCTTTATGCTCTTCCCTCTCCTAGGATGTTAAGCCACTAGCTCCTGCGGTCACGTGCACGCAGGTGATTAACACGGACAAACACGCACACGTGTGTGACCAAAGTGTTCGCTATTACTGTTTTGTGGCCTTTTATTTACGGAGAGGAGAAGAAGAAGAAGACTTGTGCTTATCTGCGTCGTAAATAACGCTCAAGGGGGAATTTTTCTCGTGGGTTGCGAAAACGTATAACACATGAGGAATGTAGAAGCAGGCCGGTTGAACGGCAAAGATAAGGGGGAACTATACAAGGCACAGAGTGAACATATTAAGTATATATCAAGTATATAGCAACTTACATAGTAAAACTTGACGTTACAATTTACTTGTTTGCAATACAAATAAATTGGACTGTTAGAAAAGTAAGCCGGCCCGCTGTGGCGTAGTGGCCAGCGTCAATGCCTCGTCGCATCACAGAGGTCCCGGGGTTCGAATCCCGGCATGGGCCGTGGATGTTTGTGGTAGTCCTGGGGTGAAGGCTGTGGGAGAATCCACACTCCTAAGTCCAGAATGTGTCGTGTAAGACGACAGTCGGGCAGCCAAGGCACGGCGAGGGTAAAGCTGCGTCCACACAGCAAACTCCTCTCCCGCTATCCAGGGAAGGGCGTGGGACAAGTACCCAAGAGCCCGACCTACCTGACGCTGGTTTTTCTAGGATTTTCCCTGCATCATTTTAGGTGAATGCACCGGGTAGGATCCTTAAACCGTAGCCCGGGGGTCCCCTAGTTAACCCTTGGCTACCTTCCTCTACCCTTCCGTATCCCCCCTTCCGCATCCCCCCTTTCAAATCCTTTCCTATGCTATTAAAGGGGAGTTGCCCTAAGTGGATTACCCTCATGTAGCCTGTTACCCTAAAAAAAGGCTATCGGAAGGGCGTGGGACAAGTACCCAAGTACCTAATGCAGGTTTTTATAGGGTTTGTCCTGCATTACTTTTAGGCGATTTGGCCCGGGAGGTAGGATCCTTAAACTATAGCCCAGGGGGCCCGCTAGTTAACCCTTGGCTTCCTTCCTCTACCCTTCCGCATCCCCCCTTTCAAATCCCTTCCTATGCTATTAAAGAGGAGTTACCCTCATGGAGCCTGTTACCCTAAAGAAAAAAATTATTGGAGCTCCCAATGATAGATAGATATTTTTTTTTACCAGATATCATTGAATATATAACTATATTTTTCGTGCCAAAATGGATTTTTCCATTCCTTTGCAACATAAATAAATTGTACTGTTAGTAAAGTATCGTGGCATAATTATTTTTAATAACTATTTAATCATAGTAAAAAATAAACAAATATTAAGGACATTATTGACAATTTTTACACGCAGGCTGAATGAAATTGATTGTGTTAAGCCACACAGGCTGCTGCTGCTGCTGTATGGGACAAACCAAGCGATCATTACAAACCAGGGTTAAAAGAACATAAAAATAATATTAATGGCAGTATTCAAAAAATATTCTGTTTCGTCTAAACGGATTTATTTAAATAATCACAATATTAGATTGGTGTAATGCATCAGTTTGGGACGAGGAGACGAAGTACTTTTCGAGGTTAAATGCTATATGTATCAGATCCTTTAATACATCTAGTAACATAAAATTGAACAAAAAATTATGTCTGTTTGCTTTTGTAATGTTTAATTTATATACTGTAATCATTTCAAATTGTAAGCTGTTTCCAACGATGTTAATTAATTTTTACCGGTCGTTCTCATTTCAAACTGCACGTTTCTGCCGCGGTCTAACAATATATATATATATATATATTTTGTTATCTGCCAAATGTTATTTTTTCGCCCTTGTAATTGTTTTGTTGTTGCACCTGATGAGGTTATGTCACGGCTCCGGGTTAAGCTTTGAGTTTCATCGCCACTGTCTCTTCCTTCCCTCGTGGGTTTCCACCCCTCTCGCGCACGTTTATCTCCCTCTCAAGTGATTGGGTCGCATCATCTGCTTTGTCTTGCCCCCCCCCCCCCCGTCACAAGTAATTAAAACATCCCCCCGTCCCCGCCCCCCGAGCAACGCTGTTATTAGTCACCCTGATGAAGGGCCCTCGCAGGAACTATAACAGTTTTGGACCCTGATGCTGGGAGAGTCCCCTGCAACGATACAACCTCGACCCTCATCGGCGATTTGGCGCGTTGGCTGCGATAATCCTCGCTAGAAACGTACGGTTAACGGACGCTCGTGTCCGGAAACTACAATGTGATAGATGAGTTTGTTGGGACAAGTGTGAAGAACGCTATGTGGCCTTTGACTACAACGAAGGGCTATTCTCTCGCAGGCAGTACCTTGTAGAAGAGATACGAAGGGGCTACCTTTGAGGATGCCTTTTCCTCTCTCCGTTTTTGAACTGAGGTTCCCACGTGCCTGTTCTGAGAGGTTGTACGTTCCGGGGTCACAGACCTTGGGGCATACGGTAAGAGTTGTCAGCTATTCCCATTGGATTAGTCGGCCAGCTGCCTCCCTAAACTGGCCGAGGCACGGAGAAGGGAATGCTGCGTCCCCACAACAAACTCTTCTCGCGCCATCCAGGGAAGGACGTGGGACAAGTACCCAAGAGCCCGAGCTACCTGATGCATATTTTTATAGGGTTTTCCCTGCATTACTTTTAGGTGAATGCCGGGTACGATCCTTAAACCATAGCCTGGGGGCTCCTAGTTAACCCTTGGCTACCTTCCTCCACCCTTCCACATCCCCCATTTCAAATCCCTTTCCTATGCTATTAAAGGGGAGTTGCCACTATGTGGATTACCCTCATGTAGCCTGTCTACACCCAATAAAAAAATTTGTCTAGAACGATTGAAAAGGAATTAATAATAAGAAAGATTAATTACTGTTTAAATTTTACAGCCAATTAATCTTAGACGTGATATAAAAAATAATAAGGAAGATAGCCACATACAGACAAAGTAACTGATAATGTAAACACCACACAACAACGTTTCTGGGGATCCTTGTTCCCTTTCTTCAGGTGCAAAGAACAAGCCTAGAGCGACACAACTGCACTAGTCAATTGACAAAAAAAATTTGGTCCTACAGGTAAATCACGTTCTAAAATTGTGGACGATTGCTTGAAGCAATTTTGTATATATATATATTTTTTACTTTATCTAATCTCTCAAATGAACGTTATAATGTCCATGGACGTATTGTAGAAACATATACATATACATAAATATTCATGGGAAGCTGTAACCCCCGGTCGCCATATTGTGTGACGTGGCAGGTAGCGATGACGTCACACTGATACTAGGAACACTTGAAAACCTCGTCTCGGCTGCAAGAGTTTTTTTTCTTTTTTAAAGGATTAAAATAAATTAAGGAAACCATCCTCAGTTTTATTTTATTTCTTAGAAACTTAAGGGTTTGATGCTGAAACTTAAATTTTAGATATTTGCAAAAATTAAGACTCGTCAATGGTGTGTAAAGTCTTAGAGAATATTATATTTATATGAAGACGTCACTACTGCAGAATCTTAATCGATATTATAGATTATTTCTCTACATTAGATTCGTTTGGAATTTTTTTTAAAAAATAAATAATATTCTATTACGACCGTTGCTTACCGAATAGTTTTTTTCCCGAGTAATGAGTCAGACATACTGGAGCCATACTTGACCAAGGGCGACCAGGTTCAGACCCTTCCGCGTTCCCCACCCAGGCTTAGGCCAGCTAAACTTTGCATGAAAATTATTGGAACGAGCCAGAAATGAGCCGTAAATGGAACGTTGCACATGTGTGTGTGTGTGTGTGAGGTACGGAGCCTGGAGGAAGAGCTTCGGGTACATTGCTTCTACTCGTCTCTCTGACACGTGCTGATTTACTTTACAAAATAATCCACAACAACAACGTAATACTCTAAGACGAAAATTATGGGATTAATTAACAGTTAGTCTCTTAGAAAGTCCCCAGACTGTCTTAAAATTTTATTAATTTACTTGAAAGCTTTCCACGTATTTTGTGACGCTTCCCATGTTTTTATTTATCCTGTGGTTTCGAACTTTACAACCATTAAAAACGATTTAACTAATTACACGGCCTTTAATTAAATAATAACTGTAAGTTGAAGATGATAATAATATCATATTCCGTAGATCCTGTGGAGGTTCTTAGCTTCAGTACTTACTGATAGACGTAATCGAAAGACCATAATCGATCATTCGATTATGATACAACGACCACCGAATGGCGAGACTTATGAAAGCTTAATCGACCGAGCGATGAATGAATCATTCGATTATTCCGTACGTAAGCCTCATTACACTCTGAGTTTCACTCGTATTTAATAAATATTGCTTTTGCAACAAGAAGATTTGAGACTGAAGTCGATTATATTTTCGAACGACCGAGATTTATGCAGGCTTGAGCGAGCGAGCGAGCGATCGATCGATGAATGAATCATTCGATTATTAGAAACACTCGATAGCGGATCATTCGATTATGCCCATCGCTATTCAGTGCTACGGCAATACTACGTACAGTCATGTAATAATAATAACAACAACACTGTAGCATATATTATAACTTGATTGCACGTCTCCGGTTCTTCCGTAAATTCTTTTACTGGAATAGAAGGAGGAATGAAGATAACTCGGCTTTAAATTGATTACATACATAATATTAGTTGCGGGTGATTATACAGCGATATGCGAGGTAAGAGGGAAAGGCAGGAAAACCAAGGAAGTGGAGGAGAATAGCTTCAGACAGGGAAGTTTGGACGAAGCTGCTACTACTGGAGGTCGATATCGGGCTGTGGAACCAGAGAAGGAGAAGAAGAAGAAAATATTTGTGTGTCGTTTAATAAAACTGTGAAATGGAAGGTTTTGAATTATAAATAAAAGAAATATGGAACCTTTTAAATAAATGTATTAAGTAAAAAAATATATAGATGCTGCCACTATTTACAAGCGTCTTCACGTCTGGTCATAATGTTCGGGAAAATAATACGACATTCAGAATAAATAATAAGAAAGATGGCCAAATACAGACAGACGAAGTGATGACATAAATACCACAGAACAACGTTTCTGGGATGCTCGTCCCTTTCTTCCTTCAGGGGTAGGGAGGGGGGGGGGGGCTAAGAGGAGCCTAGAGCGACACAACCGCACTAGTCAGTCGAGAAAACTCAAAAGCCAAGCGACTAGTGCGGTTGTGTCGCTCCAGGCTCTTCGTACAAGCCTCTTCACGTCTGTTATATGTTTTTAATGGTTACAACGTTCGGAAAAAAAATACTACATTTAAAATTAATAATAAGAAATGAAGTGATGACATAAATAAGTCACATCAACGTTTCTGGGATCCTTGTTCCTGCCTTCGAGGGGGCTAAGAAGAGCCTGGAGCGACACAACCGCACTACTCAGTCGACAAAACTTAAAAGCCAAGTGACTAGTGCGGTTGTGTCGCTCTAGGCTGTTCGTACAAGCCTCTTCTCGTCTGTTATATGGTTCTAATGGTTACAACGTTCGGAAAAAAAATACGACATTCAGAATCAATAATAAGAAAGATGGCCAAATACAGACAGAAGAAGTGGTGACATAAATACCACACTACAACGTTTCTGGGATCCTCGTCCCAGGGCCTAAAAAGAACCTGGAGCGACACAACCGCAATAGTCAGTCAACAAAACACAAAAGCCAAGTGACCAGTGCGGTTGTGTTCCTCCAGGCTCTTCTTACAAGCGTCTTCATGCCTGTTATATCTTTTTAATGGTTATAACGTTCGAAAAAAATACGATATTCAGAAACTAATAATAAGAAAGATGGCCAAATACAGACAGACGAAGTGATGACATAAACACCACACAACAACGTTTCTGGGATCCTTGTTCCTGCTTTCGAGGGGGCTAAGACGAGCCTGGAGCGACACAACCGCACTAGTCAGTCGAGAAAACTCAAAAGCCAAGTGACTAGTGCGGTTGTGTCGCTCTAGGCTGTTCGTACAAGCCTCTTCTCGTCTGTTATATCTTTTTAATGGTTACAACGTTCGAAAAAAAAATACTACATTTAAAATTAATAATAAGAAATAAAGTGATGACATAAATACGTCACATCAACGTTTCTGGGATCCTTGTTCCTACCTTCGAGGGTGCTAAGACTAGCCTGGAGGGACACAACCGCACTAGTGAGTCGAGAAAACTCAAAAACCAAGTGGCTGGGGTGCGGTTGTGTCCCTCCAGGCTCGTCTTAGCACACCTGAAGAAAGGAAACAAGGATCCCAGAAACGTTGTTGTGTGCTGTTGATGTCATCAGTTCTTCTGTCTGTATTTGGCAATGTTACTTATTATTATCTTTGGAATTGACTGTCACTTAGCAGGATTCTTTAATTAAGATGTGGTGTTATATTGTTTTATTCCGCTTTTGTTATAGTTTCTGCCATCACATCTTTATTAAATCGCCTCGTATGAGACTGGTTAATCGTCGTCTGCTTTGTTACATTATTATTTTTTAAAAAAATTAAAAATGTCTTCGTGTGGTTTCATTTTCCATGCAGGCGACAACCACCATCATTCATGCTTGCTATTCTGCTGAAATCACGCGACAAGTTGAGAGGTTCGTCTACACACACACACACACACACACACACGGCCCTACAGATTTTAGTAGAAGCCTAATAAATAAACAGCGGCCAGTCAGAAAAACAAAGTATTTGTTAATGGAAAGTTGAACAACGTTTCGTCGCTTATTTGTCGACGTCATCAGGGGTTCAATGCCGTTGTTGTTTAATGTGTCACTATGACGTAGGAACCTCGCCACTGAGTTTCTACCCAATTCACTGCTTAACACGCGCCATGTAGGTTCATTCCTCTGGTGGAACAACAAGTCTGCGACGGGCAGAGGACCACAAGACAAGGCAAGGTGAGCACACGCTGTGGAGAACTGAGAAGTAATGAGGTAGGACACTCACCCATCCACGGAATGGTCTCGTGCTTGTCCATGGCCGTGCTGTGCGTGCGTGTGGACTCTCCGCCGCCTCGCGGGACAATGCCTGCTGCTGCGGCCTCTCCCCACTCCTGCCTCACAGCTGACACGTCACGCCAGACGCCAGTCGTCGTAGCTCAACAATGTGTTATTGTGGTGGTCGTGTTCAGTCTGCAGTAAGAAGCAGGACAGGAAAGTGTTGTTGGATGAAAGGAGCCTGTGAAGTACCACGACGTTTCGTACGTACGAAATTTCCATCGTCACCGCCAGAGTTCTTAAGATTTCTTAAAATTTCTTTAGATTTTTTCGCGTCTTGCAAAGCTAATTCGATATTCTGTAACATTTTGTTTCTCTTTAATTACTTGTTTCTTATTTCTGTTCGAGGCTTGATTATCTCTAATTATCTGTAATTTGAATACTACAATATATATTCACACACGTGTGAGTGATTCTATAAATTATACTGGATATGAAAAAAATAATTTAATTCCATTTACGTTCATACACGCTTTTTATTTAGGGCAACAGGCTACATGAGGGCAATCCACATGGTGGCAACTCCCCTTTAATAGCATAGGAAGGGATTAGAAAGGGGGGATGCGGAAGGGTAGAGGAAGGTAGCCAAGGGGTTAAGTATGGTTTAAGGATCCTACCCCCGCGGCAATTCGCCTAAAAGTGATGCAGGGACAACCCTAGAAAACCCTGCATCAGGTAGGTCGGGCATTTGGTATATTGCCCCACGCCCTTCCCTGGACGGCGGGAGAAGAGTTTGCTGTGGGGACGCAGCATTCCATTCTCAGTGCTTCGACTAGTTTAGGAGGCAGCTGGCCGAGTGTTCCAATGGGAATAGCGGACAACTCTTACCGTATGCCCAAGGTCTCAAAACTGACCGAGGTGCTTCGGCTTGTGGGAACCTTAGTTCCAAAACGGAGAGAGGAAAAGGCATCCCCACAGGTAGTTTCTCCCTGCGAGAGTTTTTTTTTTTTAGGGCAACAGGCTACATGAGGGTGATCCACTTTGGGCAACTCCCCTTTAATAGCATAGGAAGGGATTTGAAAGGGGGGATGCGGAACGGTAGAGGAAGGCAGCCAAGGGTTAACTAGGGGGCCCCCGGGCTATATGTTAAGGATCCTACCCGGCATTCGCCTAAAGGAATGCAGGGAAAACCTTAGAAAAACCTGCACCCGGTAGGTCGGGCATTGGGTACTTGTCCCACGCCCTTCCCTGGACGGCGGGAGAGGGAGTTTGCTGTGGGGACGCAGCATTCGTTTCTTTACGCCTCGATCACTTTAGGAGGCAGCTGGCTGACTGTTCCAATGGGAATAGCGAACAACTCTTACCGTATGCCCAAGGTCTCCGACCCCGGAACATACAACTCTCAAAACAGGCCGAGGATAACCCTTTGGCTTTATTAAATAAAAATAACAGGTTCTGACTGAGAGACTAAGGCAAGGGTTGGTAAATTTTTTATTCAATCAAATAATTAAATTAAATTAATTTCAAATTCAGCCAAATAATGACAACTCGTGTATTTCTCTTTCTTTAATTTCAATTTATGTGTATTTTCTTATATTCAAAAAAAAATAATTATAACCCGATAGTGCGTTAGAAAGGGAATTAAATTTTCTGCGGCTTTCATCTCAAGGCTACCCTTCCTCATCCCGCTTTCAAAACCCTTCCTATGCTATTAAAGGGGAGTTGCCACCATGTGGATTACCCTCATGTAGCCTCCTGTTACCCTAAAAAAATATATAAAAAAATATATTGAAACGGTTTCGATTTCAGACTCGTGGAGTTTAAAAAGCTCCAGTGAGGTCGAAACGTTCCTATTGTTACACTATTTTAAAGTTGTTTTTATCCTGTAATTACGCTCACTTAATGTACGAGGGTAGTCTGAAAAGTTTCCGACAAAGTCTTGATAGAAGAAGTTTTTTTTTAATTATTTTATTTTTCAACATAGTCTCCTTGTAACTGCCGCCATCTCTGTCAGCCGTCCAGAAAGTACTCGGCGTTTTTCTCTGCATAATAATTGTCGGAACCTTTTCAGACTACCCTCGTATTATTAATTACTCAATGATAGCAGACGATAAACTGTGCAAAAGTTGCTTTACTTCAACATTTAACATCCAGTCACTTCATCTTCATGTTTCCAAGGATTACGTTTACATAAACCAGAATAATACCAAATTACGAAAAAAAAAACCAATTATATATACGTGAGATTGTGATGAAATTTATTCTTGTTTCAGATTCACGGAGTTGCTGTTTTGACTGGGAGTGAAGCTGCTTGCTTGGTGAGTAGCAAAGTCCTTGTTCTCTTATAAGGAAAGTGTCCTGGCAGAGTGGACAAGAGAGAATTCTATAGAAAAAACTATATCGCTGGACGCTGTAATGGAAATACGTGTTGGCCTCCTTCCTCATTATGTTGCACCTTCATGTTCGTCCAAGTATTGTACTGAATATTTTTCGATTTTGTCCGTTTCGATTATTTAAAGGCATTTTTAATTCGAGACGATCTTAATTCTGTTAATTACCATTTAATTTCCAGCCTGACAAGGGCAAAGTTCTTCATTTAAACTGCAAATTCGTTTGAAGAAACTTCCTGGGGCGGTTGGCTGGTGGAGGAGGGAAAAGTGCCAACTGTTGGGGAAGGCTTCTTCCTGCGAGTCTGATTTACATCGGCCCTGCTCTGTCCACCGTCATTAGCATGCGGAATAAATCCTCCTTCCTACGTCACTCGGGACAACGTGTCTGATTAGGACCTGCATAAGTGGGGAGTATCTCACACACTTGGAAGGGGAATGGCTTTGGGACGAATTTAATAATCTATTCTGCGTCTTAGGGTTGATGCTTTGACTAACTGGTTTATGTATTCACTTTGCTGTCATCTTCCTTCACGATAACGCGCTACTTGTTTGAAACAAGTCTCGCTGCGACATCATCGACCACCTTCCCGACAACCTGGACCGACTTTCCTTCCTTGAAGGGGCTCCTAGGATGCCGAAAATTCGCTTCACTCTCTGTAACCTTGTGTGGGAGTAGAAACAATCGCATCTCACACAATTGTAAGAGGACTGATGTTTTTTCTTGCTTTGGACCGAATTTAATAAGCTATTGTGATCTAGAATTCTGCGTCTTAGGGTTGATGCTTTGACTAACTGGTTTATATATTCACTTTGCTGTCATCTTCCTTCACGATAACGCACTGCTTGTTTGAAACAAGGTTCGCTGGCACGTCATCGACCACCTTCCCGACAACCCTTGAAGGAGTTCCTAGAATGCCGAAAATTCGCTTCAACCTCTGTAACCTTGTATGGGAGTAGAAACATCCGCATCTCACACAATTGTAAGAGGACTGATGGTTTTTTTGCTTTGGACCGAATTTAATAAGCTATTGTGATCTAGAATTCTGCGTGTTAGGGTTGATGCTTTGACTTATTGGTTTATATATATATTCAGTTTGCTGCCATCTTCCTTCACAATAACGCGCTACTCGTTTGAAGCAAGTTTCGCTGCGACGTCATCGACCACCTTCCCGACAACCTTTCTTCCTCCCTTGAAGGAGCTCCTAGGACGCTTCAAGCTCCGTAACCTTAGACCACGTCTCACACGAACACATGCTTTTCCCCTGAAAGTGGCCGTGTCCGTAATTTTCTCCTATTGAGACCATGTCCTGGAGGAAGAAGTGGACGCGGCTCGTCATGTTTGCGTGACGCAGGCGGCCGTGCGAGACAGGTAATTACGGGCAGTTCGTCACAGACAGATGCTTAAGGTCGTGGGACGGCAAAAACTGCTAATTACCAGGCCAGGAATCTCATTCACAGGTTCCCCTTGGAGGAGGTGGGGTCGCAGGCACAGGCTTTCAATACTGAGATACAAGTGAGGATGTAAATACAACACAACCACAATCGTTTCTGGGAATCCTTGTTCCTTCCTTGAGGTGTGCTGAGAAGAGCCTAGAGGGACACAACTGCACTAGTCACTTGACAAAACTCTAAAGCATTTGACGTATACTAATAAATTGTATTAAATATATGTATATTGTAATAATTTAAAATATAAACGACTGATGATGGCTGTGGCTAAATAAAAATAACTATGTAAAAACAATTAAACAAAATTTATTCTTTGAAGTTAAATACATTATAAAAATTACACATTAATATTTAAAATCTCAGGGTGTTTACTGGGTTTGATAAATGGGTGACTTGAATTTAAATTTACTAACAAAACAATTAATGAAAAGAAATAATTAAAGAAAAGAAAATAATTGAAGAACGATCTGACGTATCTTAAAGAAATGGTTTACAAATAAATTTAGAGTTCTTTTACTTACGGCCGACCAGGTCTCAATTTTGGGGTTTTCTGTGCACACGTTTTTGGGGATATCACTGAATTTAAGTTGGTTACAAAACACTTGTCGAAACTTTTGGGTCTCTCTTCTGGAAACTGGAAACTGTAACTCCTTCCGGATTAATGATTAGATGGATTGTTAACAACTTCCTCTCGATGACATCGGTGACGGTCTCTTTTTACTTATTGAGTTTTTTTACTTTTCGTTTCGCTCCTCCTCGCTGACTGTCGACTTTTGTAAATTAGACTTTGCTGGTCTTTATGCCTCGCCGTTCATTGCCCGACTGTGTGTCTGTTCGTCTCGTAGAATTTTGACTGCGTATATCTCAACAATGGTTCTTTTGTCTCGCCGCCCTGTGTCGCGGTGCACGCTTTATATAGTCTAATAATGAGTTCTTTACTTTGCAATTATAACAATGGATTAATTACTAATTACTACAATATATATATATATATATATATAATGCCACTGGACTCTCCGCCAACACAAGCCAGCGTGTGAACTATTTACCATATTTATTGTAAATTTATTAACAAAACTGTACAATCCAAACATACGTTTTTTAAGAATAAATTTTAAAAAAGACGTGAGGATGTAAGCACCACACAACAACGTCTCTTTGATCCTTGTTTCCTTTCTTCATGTTGATAAGAAGAGCCTAGAGAGAGAGAGACAACTGCACTTTTAACTTCTGTCAAGGGACTAGTGCGGTTGTGTCGCTCTAGGCAGTCATATCCTCACTTCTTCTTGTCTGTATTTGGCTGTCTTTCTTATTTCAACGTCTGTCTTGAGTTAATAAAATAATTAAGGACCTTACACAGACACTATTTATTTTTATTTATTTATATTGTGAATACGTTTCGACACCTTTTTGTATTTTTCCTAAAGAGGAGGTAAACAAAGACAAGCTAAGGTACAGAAGGAGAAACAACGTACCAAATCAATGTAATAAACTAGCACACATAAACGATTAACGAATTATTAAATTCACACAGCCTGAAAAAGGGGTCGCTTAAGGTTAACCAGATTGTAGCAAGACTGCTGTAGGAAAATACCTGAAGATGATACAAAAAGGAATCGAAACGTTGTCATAATATAAATAAAAAGTGTCAGTGTATTATTATTATTATTATATCTTTGTTATTATTAACCGTTGAATTAATTTCATATTCAATAAGGAACGGTGCAGTTGCTGGATGAAGTTTTTCTCGGGATCCCAAACGGGGAGTTGCGTCGTTTAACATCCACAACGTTTCGATGGCTTGCACCGGCAACTTCTTCAGGTGAAGTGCCTATTATTTTAAAATTTCCCCCTTGTCAAACGGTTCCGTTTATTTCTAGAAAAGGAGAATTAGTGACTTTTCTGCTTTGTAAAGTTGACGTGGATGGGTTTCATTTCCATTTTCCGGTCCAGTGGTATATTTTATCAGTAGTTGATGTTTGGTTCTGTCCCGTGGTCGATGTTGCGGTGTCGTCTGCATAACGTGGCAAGTTTCACAGTGGTGAGGTCCAGATAATATAAGCCTGCGAGAGGATTTTCTCACAGGTAACCTGCGAGGGATTTTCTCTGCATTTATTTAGGCGAATGCCAGGTAGGATCCTTAAAATATAGCCCGGGGGCCCTGTAGTTAACCCTTGGCTACCTTCCTCTACCCTTCCGCATCCCCCCTTTCAAATCCCTTCCTATGCTATTAAAGGGGAGTTGCCCAAAGTGGATCACCCTCATGTAGCCTGTTGCCCTAAAAAAAAAAGTGGTGAGGTCCAAGAACACTTCCCTGTGGAACGTTCTTGTGAATCTTCCTGCTCCACCGCAAAGACTCTGTTAGATCCTGTGTAGGCCCGTGATGACTTCTGCCTGCTGTAGTGGCAGTATTCTATTTAGTTTGTAAATTAGTCCTTCGAGCCACACTTTATTCAAATCTATGATTATTGGTGAAGGAAAAAATAAAAAACAACCCTTAGCGTTGCCGATCAGGGACGAAACGTTGTGTTGAAAATATTTGGATGTTAAACTGTTTATTATTTAATTTAGATGCAAGTCAGATAGTTATATACATTGTTAACTGATTAGAGTAGAGGCTGTTGTGGCTGCGCCTCCACATTCGTTTCTGGCATACAAACGACACGTTATGGCACGTCATAACCTTGGCGTTCCTGACCGACATACTACTCTTTGTTCCTCGCGCTCCTACTCTTCATTACACACGTAAATACTTAGCAAAACCTTACACCTTCCTTTTCCCTACAGAACGTTACGTAAACAAATGGTCTGCGGATTCAAGTTACCCAGACAGCGACTGTTGCATGCGTAGACACTATGGAAGGAGCGAGGAACTTGTCTGCAAGGGAGAAAATTTAAAATCACCGTACTCGGAGAATTCTTTTGCTTCAGAGTAAGGTCCAAAGTGTAGAGATTTAGATTTATTATTCATCCCTTTAGTCATCTGTTTATATATTTTAATTATGGTAATATTGATTCAACGTTTTTTAGAGTGACAGGCTACATGAGAGGGTGGCAACTCCCCTTTAATAGCATAGGAAGGAATGTGAAAGGAGGGATGCGGAAGGGTACAGGAAGGGTTAACTAAGGCCTCCGGGCTCTAGTTTAAGGATCCTTACCCGGCAAGGGAAAGCTGCGTCCCCACATCAAACTCCTCTCCCGCCATCGGAAGGGCGTGGCACAAGTACCCAATGCCAGACCTACCTGATGCAGGTTTTTCTAGGGTTTTCCCTGCATTGCTTTTAGGCGAATGCCGGGTAGGATCCTTAAACTATAGCCCGGGTGCCCCTAGTTAACCCTTGGCTACCTTCCTCTACCCTTCCGCATCCCCCCTTTCAAATCCCTTCCTATGCTATTAAAGGGGAGTTGCCCAACGAGTATTACCCTCATGTAGCCTGTTGCCCTTTGCCGGACTGTCTTTCCGTACGAGCGCGCGGTTTTTTCAATTATTTTCTCCGACAAAGAGCCGTGATTGTTGCTTTCAAGTCTCGTGCCGCTAACAATCCAATTATATTAAAACAATTAATGGCCTCTTTAATTGGTATTACAATATATATATATATATACGCCCATCGCCGGTTGTGGTTGATGTTGCTGTCTCTTCATTTCGAGTTACTCAATGTAGAGGTTTTTTTCCCGTAGACTTCCACCGTCTGTGCCACAAGGCTTTAATCCTTTACTAGACCTTCAAGAATCTATTCATGACTTTTCTTCATTTACACATTTCTGTTTTAATTCTTAGCAAAGCTGTGGGTAAGGTTTTATTCAGTGTTAAGTCAGCACAATTCGTCTGTTTTAAAATACAATAATTGGATGAAAAGGCCCCAACGACAGTCAGGTGTTAAGTTAACCATGAAAGGGTTGTGCGTCCTTTCATGGTTGTCTGCATAACGTGGTTAATAAGTAGTAAAAGCCCCCGTAATCGATGGGAAGCTGCCTGCAAATTAGTGAACGCAACGGTTATTTGATCAAAGTGTTAACTTGCACAGGAGGTTGTGGTGGACGTTGTTGGCTTCCTCTGGTCCTAACTTTGAGAGACACATTAACGACACAGTTATGCAGACAGTGAGTGGAAATTGCCTCTAATGGAGTTGCGGGACACGACGAACAACGGTCCGGAACTCAACCACGTCGCGCTTCTCCTCGGCTTAGGAACCGTTTGAACCTTACAATCGGCTCTACGGCTCTCTGTGCTTTCAGATTCTTTTTTTTAGGGTAACAGGGTATATGAGGGTAATCCACATGGTGGCAATTCCCCTTTAATAGCATAGGAAGGGTAGAGGAAGGTAGCTAAGGGTTAACTAGGGCCCTCGGGCATTAGTTTAAGGATCCTACGCGGCACTTCGTCTAAAAGTAGTGATGCAGGGAAAACCCTAGAACAACCTCCATCAGGAAGGTCGGGCATTTGGTACTTGTCCCACGCCTTGCCCTGGATAGCGGGAGAGGAGTTTGCTGTGAGGACGCAGCTTTCCCCTTCGCCGTGCCTTGACCAGTTTAGGAGGCGGCTGGCCGACTGTACCGATGGGAACAGCGAACAACTCTTACCGTATGTCCAAGGTCTGCGACCCCAGAACACACACCTCTGAAAACAGGCCGAGGCTTGTGGGGACCTTAGTTCAAAAACGGAGAGAGGAGGAGGCATCCCCAAAGGTAGTCCCTTCCTGTCTCTCCTACAAGGTTCTGCCTGCGAGAGCCGCTAGGTCGCTTGCAGATTCATATAAAAAGTCCATTAATAAC